>CM045997.1:4497245-5097245 GCA_025175895.1 Wurfbainia villosa | reverse complement strand
GCAACAGTACTAGTAAATACCTGCCAGGTTTTGATCCTTACACCATTTTCAGCGTTGATAATTTGACTCTTCTCCACTAGTATATCATGTACCTCCGAAAACGAATTTGATTTGCCTAAGCTTCCGATACTGCAGCAAATAACTAGTAACTGTTAGAACAAATATGGAAAAGAGCTACAAATTCCATCAAGCTCACTGAGTGTGCTATTTTTGATTAATCAAAGTTCATGTTTAATTCCTTTTTCATCTTACCTTATACCGTGACCAGGTCCGCATATGATACCTTTTACCAGGATATCGGAAGAATTGCCAACGATAGAGATGCAGTCATCCCCTGAAATGAAGTGCATACCGGAAATCTCAGTGAGATTTAAGAGCGGGAGGTCAGTGGAAGAAATAACATGAAGAATCAATTATCTGTTACGCTGATTTTTTTTTTCCCACTCAAGCAAAAACGAAATAAATCTCAGGAAACTAAAAATAGGAAACCCGATACTGCAATGAACATCTGAATGATGTGCAAAATTCAAATTGGTAATATATTTCAACAACAATTGGTTGGTTTAGTGGTAAGTGAGCTAAATTTAGAATACTTTCAACCTAAATTGGGGATTCAACTCCATGTTAACAGAACTACTAGGAGGAGGTTTAACATTTTTGACCCCTCCCCGCTCCGAGATTTATCTCACATTCATTGTGGGGCGGAGACACCGCATGGTCTAAGACCAAAATAAAATTGGTAACATATTTCCTTAGATGTTTGGCAATAAACATTTTGCTAGTAATTCATGATAAGCTATTTTAAATTTTAGAAATTCAAGCCTTGAGAATCAATCACAAAAGTATGTTGAAGGAGAATAAACAACTAGAGAAGTTAGAATAAACAGATGTAAAGTGATGATTAGATATTATACAGGAGTCGTTCCAGCACACACCTGTTCTAATAGTGTTATCTTCAACCACAATTGAATGAGATTCGCTTATATGGATTCCATCAGTATTAGGGCTCTCAGCAGGTGCAATCACCTTCAATCGAGACACACGAACATGAGAGCAAGAGGTGAATGCAACATGCATCTGTTGGCTATTGAATACGTCCAAATCTTTGAGGATGACATTCTTGCTCCTATGAAAAGTAATTGCCTGCATCGCCATGTATTTGATTCATCTATAAGGAACATAAATCACCACAAGGGATGCCAAATTGAATGGAGAGCTTACCGTTGGAGCATGATGACAAGGCTGCAAATTGAATGTAATGTAAGTTAACTTTTGTCGAAACAATAAATGAAGGCATATATTAAGCTAACCACATTTAGAGACATACTTGTTTATATTTATAAAGATAGCTTATCGAAGGATATATGTAAACAATACATTAGTTGTGTTTCTTTTGCAGGACCTTGACCACCATTTATGTCCCATGCCGTTTACTATTCCACCACCACGCACAACTATCTCATTGACCCCATGAAAGTAAATCCATTTTCTAGGATCATGCCCATCCCAAATTTCAGGATCCAAAGGAGCAATTATGGTTCCTGATATCTGCTAGAACACAGGCCTTCATTGAGTTAAGTGAGCCAACCAAAAAATAGAGTGATAGTTGTAATATCAGTTCCTAAATACATATACTTGCCGTCAATATCATCTTAGAGATACAAGGGCCACCGATATAGACAGGATTAATCAAGTACACATTTCTTGCTAGAAAGTTTATGTCCACACTAATCGGTGATGAACAAGCATAGTCCCATGCACTTTTGAAAGCCTGAAAATGGATTATTTATTAGAGGTCAATTTAATTTGAAGTGATGTCAAATTTTTAATAAGTGAAGTTGGTACAAGAACAATTGAAGGTAATAGAAGAACAAGTTAGCGTAATTTTGTTGAACACTTAAAAGTATATGCAGTAGTTCCCATTTATCTTTATGAAATTCAACCATGACTAATCGCTAATCATAGAATTTCTTGTTGATTGCTTTATACAGAAGAATTTCAAAACTTCCCATCTAAAAGATGATTTTAGCAAGATGCAATACTCCTCAATACACTCTTTCTAGAGAAACTCATCATTGACAAACGCCGCCAAACTTTTTTCTTCCAACATTTTGGGACTATGAAACATTTACTAAACATGTACCATTGGAATGCGAAATGAACCAAATGGTGGCACAATTGGGTTTGGTATCAATCCATAGTTGTGGAGCCAGTCAAGATATGAGACGAATAAGGAAATTTGCAAGGGAAAAATGGTGATTTTCTTCATGATATACATCAACCATCGATACTAGAAAAAAAAACTAATATATTCATATTTAATGAAAGGGATATTTAATAGATCTATTGGTTGTATTATTCCAGGAAGCTAATTAATTAAGCAGGCAAGTGCTACAGTGAGGAAAATGTCGGAATCCATTTATCTGTTAAATCGTCAATATTGTTCATCATCAAATCCTTTTTGTGATCTTTCCCCTGATCTCGATCCAAAAAGAAAAAAAAATGACTGAACAACAGTGAAGAACAGCATCAATGAAAGACAACAGTGAAGCATTGAACTGATTGGGCCGATCCGATCCCCCACATCACCAAAAGGGAAAGTGCTTACCGCGGTGTCATCATCCAATCCGTTTCCCTTTGCTCCGAATTCATGCACCGAGATGGTGACTTTCCCATCGCGACGATCCGATCGATGGAGCTGTATCGGCGACGGCGACCCGGTTCGGGCATCGATGCGGAGGAGCGCATCGAGGCGCAGGAGGAGGAGGATCGCAGCGGCAGCGGCGGAGATGAACCGAGACGGTGTCTCTCCCTGCGATGATCTCGCTTCTGCATGGCGAGGATCTACCATCACCGACATCGCCGACGAGGAAGCCGAATCGCCCGTTGGTAATGTTTTATTGAGGAAATCACCGCGGCAAGTGTTATTTGGGCTAAGGGCTAAGGATGCCATTTGGCCCTGCTCCGCCCGTCTACAGTACCTAAATAACTAACTGCCTAACTTGAGTCCGTCGATCGTAACTAACTAATTTCAATATGTTATCCTTAATTTTAAAGGTTAAAAAAAAATACAGGTAAAAATTTAGTTATTATCAAAAGTAATCCCATCTTAAAATGTATTTAAGAACTATTTCGTGTATTTCTCATTTCAATCTAATTTTATTACAACAATTATGATCGATTGTAATATGTAGTAGTTAATTTTGATCAAATTGTTATAATGGCATTAAAGAAATTTTAATTGAGTCAATAAAAATCGATTTTAATATAATAATATTTTAATTATTGAAGTAATTTTACTTTCTATCCGACTCGTATAGTTAATCAATAAATATTTTTTTTAGAATACAAAAATAGAAAAGGATATTTTTAATATTTTTTTTAAATAAAGAACCAACAATAAGACAAATAAGAATGTGCTTTTGTTTTTTATATCCCCATCCTTAATTTTTTTCCCCTTTGATGATATATATATATATATATATATATATATATATATATATATATAGGAAAACCGGCTTCCGGTGACCGTACAAGCCGGCCGGAAGCTTCGCGGCCGGCGGCAGCGAGCGCGCATCGCCGGCGCGATAGCCGGATTCGGCCGATCGCGGCCGAATCCGACGCGACGGCCGGAAAGGCGACCGGTCCGTCCGGCTCGGCCGGATTCCGCCGATGGTCGGCGGAATCCGACCATCGCGGCCGAATCGGCCGCTCGGAATTCGGCGGCCGATTTCGGCCGCGCCGATTCGCCGCCGGTGCGCTTCCGCCGCTTCACGCCGACCCACGCACGGTGTCGGCATCACCTTACACCGTTCGACCACCATCGACTGTCGAACCGGGCGCGATTAACGTGCAACTCGTCGACGGGACGACGGGGCTCGGCTTCCGACCGGTTAGCGCTCGGAATCCGATGCAAAACTATCGAAAATGACTAAATCACGAGGCCCGCAGTGGCGCACCCACTGTCGACTGCGATTGGCCCGAATTGCGATCGGAATCCGATGGCGGACGGATCGGCAGGCGACGCCGGCCCATCCGACGCCAGATTCCGACCGCAATGAATCCAGTGGTGTGGCGGCTGAAATTGGGCGTCCGATTATGGCGATCGATTTCGGCTGCCTTTCGGTCGGTCGATGACCGAATCGCGACCGGTTGAATATAGCGGACGGATCGACGTCGGCTACCGATTCGTCCGGCGTCGGATTCCGAATGTGATTCAGTCGGAATCCAGCCCGACCGCGGTCGATAGTGGTCGTGCCATTGTCGCTCGCATGATTTGATCATTTCCGATCGGCTTGCGTCGGATTCTAGACGTTAACCGGTCGGAATTCAAGTCCCGTTGGACTGTCGGCGAGTTGCGCGTCGATATCGCCCGATCCGATGGTCGATGGTGGCCGAACGTGCGATGGCGACGCCAACATCGCGCGTGGGTCTCGCATGGAGCGTACTGGCGCACAGGAGATCGTCGCGTAGAAGATCAAATTCCTATATATATATATATATATATATATATATATATATATATATATATATATATATATATATATATATATATATATATATATATATATATATATATATACGCCTTGATCGCCGACCTAAGCGCGATCGGCGCCAGTCGCCGGCCGGTCAAGCGAGACTCGGCGCCGCGGTTCGCCGACGATTAGGAATCGACCGGGTCATGGCCAGCGATGCGTATTGGCCATCGCTTGGCCTCCGGACCGACGAATCGCGGCCGGAATCCGGTGGGAAGGATTGCCCGACGCTTGCGGTCCTTCCCGCCGGATTCCGGCCGCGATTCGCCGAATCCGCCCGATCACGGCGAATCAGGCCGATCACACGGCCGGATGGTCGCGCCGCATCGCCGCCGCGAAATCGCGGATTCGGCGAATCGTGGCCGGAATCCGGCGGCCTGAGCCGTCGGACCGTCGGCGACTGGGCTGCCGCTGGCCGCAAAAATCTTTGGATTCCGATCGAATCACGGCCGAATCCGTGGCTGCTGAACCCCGCGGACCGCCGGCGACACGGCGTCGATCGTGCGAGTCGAGCGGTCGGACGGCGGGCGACGCTTAGCGGTGAAGGTCGATCGCGCGTCGTCATTGTTCAGCGTGACGGTTCGGCGGGAGAAGAAAACTCTCTCTCTCTCTATATATATATATATATATATATATATGCTTTTCCTAAGATAATTCTTTTTCATGATTAAACCCCGAGAGAATTTCAATTTTCATTATTTTAAGAAACCACGCTTTAGAATCAAGCCCGTCGAAAGGTGAACTGGTCGAGAGGGGTCAATCCTGTCCCAGTCTCCCTCATGGTTTCCTCCTCTTCGTCGCCGCCGTCAAAGAACCGATGGATCGGCGGCAACGTCTCACGGATCGCTTCCCGCGTCTACTTCGTCCTCATCATCTTCCAAATCCCCCTTTTCAGGTAACCAATTTTGCCCCACAAAGCGGCATGGAATGCTTTTTTTTTTCCAAGCGTCCGATGTCAAAATTGAGTTTTCCTGTCGCTTTCACTTCCCGATCTGAGATTATGTGGTGGATTTCGCTCCCAAATGAACCATGTTGTCTGTGTTTGATGAGTTTGATTTTCCTTCGGTTCTAGCTCACCCTATGATTTTGGATCTGCGTGACAGAAGATCTTATTTGATTGTTGGAATCGGATGATTTGACATAGTTTTATAGAATATGTATATGGATCTACTCCAATACTGTTGTCCTTTTCGTTATTCTCATGCTACTAAACTCGATCAGCAGTAGTATGGGATTGGTTTGTTGATTGTAGCAAGTCAAATTTTTTTCTGTCTTCGGCTTGTTGAACTAGTAATTATGCTTCGGCATATGGTGCTTTACACCAGTTAGAAACAATAAGACATTTTGCAATCATATATGCATTCAATCCCAATTTATGTAATAGCATTGTCGTTGCTGATCAGCAGGAAATAGAATTAACTAATATAACCATCTTCCTCCTGATCACTATATGCAAAGTTTTTGCAAGGTAATCCCGAGAATAAATAAGGCTGTCCTTCATTTCCACATGATCCATAAACTCTTCAAGCCTATAGAAATTGTGGCATTGCCTATTGTTATCCAAAACTAGTTGTAAGGTTTAGGTATTACAGTGAAAAATCCATATCATGCTTATGTATGATGCATCTGATCAGACAAGCTGTTTGGTAGCAGTCATAAATTTATCATCAAAGATATGATGGTTCCCTTACATCCAGATGACATGCCTTCATAAGAAGAAACCTCCGAATTATTTGGTAGATTGGTTAAAAAATGTTGGAGCTTTAGTATGAAAATGAGTCAATAGAACATATAATAAATCTCTGGAATATGTAGATCCCAACTAGATTTTTCGATCTTTGCTAAGCTGAACATTTGGTTGATGTTTCTGGAAAGCATTTAACATTTTTCTTCTGTCATTCTATGATTCATCTCATCCCCTTATTCTCATGTAGAAATTATTTTTATTCATTTGCTCATCTTGTCCTGGATAAATATGTCAGGAACTTCCATGGAATACCTTGTAAACTAATACATTATTTTTTTTCTTTTTATCTTCTGATGTGATAATCCTCGACTTCTATTTTCTTGGATTTCAATCCCTACTTTATTTTTGGCATCTTTAACTCTCTTTCTGTCATGTATGACTGCTGAACAGCACTTGTGTGTCAATGTTCTCTGTGCTATTATCCTTTAAACTTTTGTTACAAGATGCTGATAGTAGATTATTGATCAATATTTAGACCTGATTCAATGTCGATACTAATATTACAACATTATATGCTTTCTCTGTTGAAAAAAATGAAAATTTTTTGTACCAATTTTCTTAACTGTGAAAAGAAGCTACGCATTCATTTCATTTATTTGATGTCACTATGTTCGTTACTTTGGATGTTATTATAGCACAGAAAATAGTAATATACAATACAGTGGGATTGTGCCACTGAAGACCTGGCATATTTGCTTCGAACTCTGACAGCATATCTGTGATATGGTCAGTATGAAACCATCCTAGGCAAGATGCTCTTATATGGTAATATAAATCTTTTATTTTCACTGAACATTATACAAGGTTTTGTTCAAGGCAATATTACTAGTATAAAACTAATAATTATCAATATCATATATTTCCATTATTTTTATTATGACTATAGAATTTATTGGTGATCTTTGAGCATATTCATACTATTTTAAACTATTTTCTCTCAAGTTTCCATCTATTGAAAATGAATTGCTATATCAAATTCTGTACGCACAGTTTAGCTTAAGGAACTGTTTCGCTGTTAATTCTCATAGAAAAGATAATCTGACTGTATGCTGTTGAAATGAAATTGTGAAAAGGGAGGAAATATTTTTAATTTCCCTTGTTCCAATTTAAAATTGGCGTTTCTTTCTTTTTTTTTCTTAGAATCCCATGCAGGTCAGGGCTTTGTACAACACCCATCCAGGTGACATCTTCGCAATTGATTGCAAATGAAATATTCCCTGCACCTGTGGTGAAGGCCCTCCTCTATCCTGGGGCGGTCGTGCGCAGCCTTGCCACCGACAAGTCCTTGCCAAACTGGAGCAATTTGCTTGACGCGTTCAACCTGACAGAAGCAAAAAATGCTTCGCCGGCTGTTGATCTCCAGCGTCTAGAGGTTCAGTCCAACACACAAATTACTGACAATGCATCTCTCCATTTGATTTCCCTAAAACTAATGCCTGATCTCTCATAGGTTCTTGCGGGTAGCTACTTCTCCGTTGCTGGGGCACTCGTCGGTCTCATAAGCCCCGGAAGGATGACCCTGTTTGGGACACTACTGGTTGTTTGGGGCCTCGTCAAGGAAGGGGTCCTCGGAAAGCCAGCAAATACTGATCCAGCACAAGCTGTTTATGTCTACCCTACGATTCTGATAGCGCTCATTTGCGCTTTCTCATCGATCAAGACGAACGCTAAGGCAGTAAAGAGAGCTCAGGTTGCACCCACTGCCAAGCCACTCAAAAGCTCTGCCAAGTCCAAGCTGAAGTAGTTTTGTAGTTTTCACTTGTTTTGGAGGGGTTTTTTACATTTGAAATTTTCAAGTCAGGAGTTGTCTCCCATTGTAAGATCATTATGAAGCTAATTAATCAAAAAGATGCATTTAATTTTTAGGTTATGACAATATAAGCTATTTATTGTTCAATTGAAAATTAATTAATTCATCATAATTTTGCAAATATCTCATACACTTTTGTTTCCATGTCGAACGATTACAAATTGATTGCTATCAAAACTTCAATAAGCTATTTTTGGACTCGAATTCATGATTAATGTATAAAATATGCTCTTTGTTCATAGTTTTTTAGCCCTAAAAGGATTACCAACCTGTTTTGTTCATGATTATTTGGTAGAGTTTAAATTCATATCAAATAAATATTATTATATTTATGTTTGTCCCTCTAATATGTGTACATACTATTCATAGAAGATTTTGTCAAAACTATTTTATAAAAAATAACTTAAATTATATAAAATGAGCCTTAGATATTTTGAGTTATTATTCTTTCAAAGTTGCTTCTCCGCCAGACGCCGCCGTGTCACGGAATTCGCTTGCCTCGCCGGTCCGGTCCGGTCCGGTTCGGTCAAGTCCGGGTCCAATCCGGTCCGGGTCCGGGTCCGATCCGGTTAATCGTCGTCTTAGTTAAATAAATAAAAAAAAATAAAAAATGATGTAAATAATTAAAATAAAAAAAAATTCACAATTAAACTTATAAAAACTCTATCAAATATTTCATTATCTCAATACAAAATATATTACATCTTAGACTTAAATAAAAAAATCTATTACAATAAAAAAATCAAATCTGATTGATCGTATTCGGTATTTCCTCCCGTCGTCGTAGTTCCGGATGTTCCTTCTGTTTCGTTTTGGTTTTCTTCGTCACTTTTAATATGTTGGGTTCGACTTACAGCTTTTGACCAATCATTGAGTAAACATTGCGCTTCCAAATTTTAGGCCTTAAACTAGACGCCTCTCGTCGATGTATTTCCTCCGATACTAAAAAGCTTGTTCCATCGCAGTTGAAAACTGAACAAGTTAGAATTTCTTTTGCCATTATAGATAAGATTGGAAATAATTGAGTTCTTTGCGACTACCATTTTAGAATGTCGAAGTTTTCTTCATCTGCATCACTAAAATCAAAAGAAGTGGTCAAATAATTCTCAAGTTCCTAACTGGAACTTGAGGATCCTCGTGGACGTTTAGTCAGTTCTTAATAACAATTGTGCTTTAGTGAGTTTAGAAGTAATAATACTAGTTGTAGTGGATTGATGTGTTTCATGTCCAATAATTTGTTCACCATATTTAATGTTATATTCATTATAAATATCATGTAAATGTGTTTTAATATTAAACAAAATCAAAGGAATATTAGGAGCAGTTTCGGTAATAGGACTTAAAGATTCATAATATAATGCTAACATATCTTGCAAACCATCTAATTTAAGTATAGGATCTAAAACAAAAGCACATAAAAATATTTCAGGAATGTTTAAGAAATATTTTTCCCATTTTTCTTTCATTACATAAATACATTGAGATAAATAAGTATCATTTGATTGAATATGATCATTAAAAATACATGCAATATTACAACAATGTGTTAAAACTAAATGTGAAGTTGGATAATAAACACCTGATAATTGGTCATTAGCATCACTAAAAACTTTTAGAATTTCACAAATACTAGTGCATATATTCCATTGATTTGAAAACAAATAAATATCACGTGATTGAACATGTTGATGAAAAAACATACATAATAAATCTTTATATTCAAAAGTAGATAACAACAATTTATAAGTAGAATTCCAACGAGTTGGGCGTCCAGCGCAAACCGCTTAGGCTTCATGCCATTTATTTTACAAAATTTTCTCCATTCTTTCATTACTTGAGGATGTGTCCATAAATAATGAATTGCACTCTAATTGGTTGAATATGTGATCCTAAATTTTTAAGTCCATCTTGAACACACAAATTTAAAATGTGACATGTACACCTAATATGAAAAAATCTTCCACCTATTGATGGTTTACATATATCAATAAGTTCACTAATACTAGAGGTATTTGCACTAGCATTATCAAAAGAAATTGAAAAAACTTTAGAAGTTAGACCATATTCTTCTAAAATAATAAAAATAAGTTGTGAAATATTTTTGTGCCGTGGTGTGTTTCGTTAAAACATCTATATGCTAGCAATCTTTTTGAATGTCCCAATTATTATCAATCCAATGACAAGTAATACCCATATATGAACAACTTTGCACAATGATCACTCCAAATATCTAACACAAAGAAACTTTCTTGCTTAAACTAGAAAATTCTTTAATCAATTCTTGTTTTTGTTCTAGGACTAATTTTAAAAGTGTTCGTTTTAGAGTATTTCTGGGGATACGTTTAATAGAAGGATTTGCACTTGTAGAAAGTCAATTTTCAAAAGATAATTTATCACTAAAACTAAAAGAAAGTTGATCAATTGCACAAAATTTAGCTTGATTTCTTCTCTAAATTTAGTTTCACAATTTAAAGAGTTTAGATTCGTTACCCCAACCCGATTGAGAAGAGAATGTCGGAATTTGAGTTTGAGAACGATCAATACCAATTTCCACCGGATGATTTCTCTCCACGTGTCGAGTAAGGGTTCCGTAACCTCCTCCTTGTTGAAATTTGTAACATTTCGAACAATATTTGCATTTTGCTTGCATATCACCGGAAGGGAGCGTTACTTTTTCGAAATGTTTGGTGAAGATATCGGATGCGGGGCGAGACACTCGAGTTGGTCTTGTAGCCGTAGAACCCACCATCGTACTGGATGTATTGCTCCTACTTTCTTGACTTTGATGATGATGACGTATTTGAAATTCATCATCGGAAATATCAAGATCGTAGTCGGCGCCGATATCGAATGGAGGTGAATTGCCGCTTTGCTCGAACTCGAACTCGGGCGGTGGTAGCATTATGCTCTTTCCCTTTCTGGCACCGGCCGCACCCTTACGACTTGATCCGGCTCCAGACATTTGTAAAAATATGACTTGAGACTTGAAAGCGGAATGAGAATTAGAGAAGAGAAGTTGTGATTTGTGAAAAAATGAAAGGGAATGGAGGTGTATTTATAGGAAAAAAAAAATTCCAACGGTCGACCCGCCGGGTCGGCCGTTGCACAACGGCCACGAAATCGTGGCCGTTGATCATCAACGGCCACGAAATCGTGGCCGTCGGTTCTTTTTCTTAAAAAAACGACCACGGGTCGACACGCCGCGGCTCAACACGCTCAGCGACACGCCCGTGTCGTGATGGACGAGACAACACGCCGCAGCCACGGGCGTGTCGTAACGGAAAACAGCCGACACGCCCGGTGCAGGCGACACGCTTCGTGTCGCCGCTTTCCGGTCGGTTTTGAAAGGACCGGACCGCCTAATAGCGGTCCGGCCACGGTCCGTCAAACCTGCTGATTTGCTAACCGGACCGTTGACCACGGTTCGGTTCCGGGTCGGGTCCGGGTTTGACCCGGACCTTGGCCAGGTCTACTCCAACTACAATTTGAGTAAGAAAATAAAAGGTAAAGTAGATAGTTATCCATATCGAAATTGCTTTTTTTTTAATATATTTTTAAACACTATAATTTTTATTACTATTGTTATTGTTGTTAAAATATTTATAAAGAAAATATTATTATTATTACTATGAATGGATCATTTTACTTTAGTTATTTGAGGTCAAGAGGTTCATCCAGATTTGTACAATAAAAAACTAGAAAAAAAAGGTGTCTGCATCTAGATTATTAAAAAATATATATAAAAACAATTAGTCATTAATAAATTAATTTCGGCTAATAAAATATTAAAAAAATACTAACTGACTAATTTTAGTTAGTAAATATGATTATTTCTTAGTCAAAATAAAGTTTAGATAGTATACTTAATTTTTTTTCTAACCAAATTTAATTTTGTTTGGTAAAATATTTTTTTTTTAAAATGACCAATATAGTATACATAAAAAAGATAAATGACCAATATTTTTTTTTTAAAATGACCAATTAGATAGTATACATAAAAAAGATAAATTATATTCCAGATTTGTACAATAAAAACTAGAAAAAAAAGGTGTCTGCATCTAGATTATTAAAAAATATATATAAAAACAATTAGTCATTAATAAATTAATTTCGGCTAATAAAATATTAAAAAAATACTAACTGACTAATTTTAGTTAGTAAATATGATTATTTCTTAGTCAAAATAAAGTTTAGATAGTATACTTAATTTTTTTTCTAACCAAATTTAATTTTGTTTGGTAAAATATTTTTTTTAAAAATGACCAATTAACTTTTAATCAGTAATTATGAAATACTGGCTAGATAAGTTTTTGTTGATATATTTATTTATCTGTAAAAAAAACTTTAATTATTTTTTTTATTTTTTTATTGCCAAAATAAACTTTGACCGGTAAAAAAAATTAAAAATGTCATCGGTTATTGCCGATTTATAATTATTATTTATATTTTATTTGTTTAAAAAAATAATATTTGGCTCCAATGGAAATATAAAATAGTCTTAATTTAAAAAAAAATATTTAAATGACTTGATTTATAAATAGAAAATTGATTTTTAATAGAAAGATAGAATAGTTACATATTAGATAATTTAAAACAAATGATTAAAGTTACACGTTGAAAAGATATTAAAAAAATCATGAACTTATTTAAAAGAAGGATTTATTGAGATCAAAGTCTCATATTGAAAAAATATAAAAAAGTAATAAATTTATAAGATAAAAAATATCTTGGTATGATATTTTTTTTAATATAATTAAAAAAATAAATTCGTGAGGATTTCAATATATATATATATAATACATCTTTATTACTTTTTTTTAATTGTCAACAAAATACATATTTGTAAAAAAAATAAAAAATTATTAACCATTTGTTTAGCTAATAAAATTCTCGACTTTATATATATATATATATAAATATAATTAATAAAAGATTATTAATTATCTTTTGGATAGCCATGAAGTCTATTTACATGCCCTTTCCTCTAACTTAATATAAATGAATGATTTAACAATATTTAAGGTCTACAATTTACCTTTAATTTTAATACAGCATATTCTTACCTTTTGATTTATAACAAATATAATATTCATTTAGAAAGTCAATATTATAATTTTATCTCAAACTATAGTTGATTGCTTGGAGATTGTCATTTACACATCTAATATTGACTTTTTTTATTAAACATATTTGTGTCATCTTTACACGTTCCCATAAATACTATCGAAGATTAATAAATAAATTATTTTGACTTATGAATTGAAAATGAAAAAAATATTTTTTTGGAAGTTGTGTTATCTCCTTGCACTCGTGTTGCATGATTAATTTATAAAAACTTTACTTCATTTTTCACATGTCACAATGAATCATTTAATAGTTTTGTAACATATATAATAAATATAATAATATTACCATCGGTGCACCAGACGATTCGTTTATTCTCAGTATCTCCGTCAATCGATCTCATAACTAATATGAAGAAGGTAAATAATAGACAAGGGTAAATCCAAATTTTTATATTTAAAGGGATCGCATATTGAAATATAATCTTCTTAATAAAAAAAAAGAGAAAATAAATAATAATCACTTAGAAATTGAAAGAGTCATTATCCTTTCAAATCCTATGCTATATCCGCTCTTGATCACAGGGAACATATTTTCAAATCCAAGACTAATGTAGTAGGAGGACAGATACTTCGAAAGATTTATAATCCTAAAAAATTGACTCATACTTATTAGTACAACTCTATTGTCATGCTAACCACGGTCTTCTCGAGAAAGCAATACTAACATTTGTGCAAAAGGTTGGAACCGTCAACTTAACGACCCCTACCAGCTCGCCTCCGGACCATCGTAAGAGAGGTAAATCATGGTGGACCTTTAACCCTTGAGACTAATAACCAGCGTATGAAAGGACGGAACTCGCTTTTGCGAGGGATTGATCCGTTGTCCATTTATACAACTTTCTACATACGCTAGCCACTAGCCCCTTCCCGCGAGGACAAAAGCAATACTAACATCCAAAAAGTTGGGAATCTGCCCAACTAGCAGCCCCCTGCCACCCGTCCCAGGGCTGCGGCGAGAGGGAGGTAAATCGCGGAGGGACTATGTCCCTTGACACGGTGGCAAGGCAGTGGGGGGGCCATCTGAGCCCAGGGGGGATTTTAGACCCCCTCCGGAATCGACCCCACTCCGTATCCAAAGCAACCACACTACCTTACCACCGCGCCATCCCCGTGGGGACAAAAGCAATACTAACATCCAAAAAGTTGGGAATCGCCTCACCACCAGTCAGGTGCGCGAGAGGGAGGTAAATCGCGGGGGGGACTATGTCCCTTGACACGATGGCAAGGCAGTGGAGGGGCCATCTGAGCCCAGGGGGGAATTTAGACCCCCTCCGAAATCGACCCCACTCCGTATCCAAAGCAACCACACTATCTTACCACCGCGCCATCCCCGTGGGGACAAAAGCAATACTAACATTCCAAAAAGTTGGGAATCTGCCCAACTAGCATTACCACCTGCACCTGCGAAGTGCAGCGAGAGGTAAATCGCGAAGTATGACGACCCTGACACGGTGGCAAATTTATCGATCCAGGGGGGATTTTAGACCCCCTCCGGAATCGACCAAAGCAATACTAACATGATTATATATAAGGGTGATATTAATAAATTGTCAAATCAATATTTAATTTAATAGGTTGACGTGTAACAACCCTCATAAAAAAGCAATTGAATCAACACTATTCATTAGCCAAATCATTAAGTTGACCCATCAATTAATTAAACCTAATTAATGTAGATTTTAAATTGCCCATCTATATATGGATTAAACAATTCCACATGTATGTTATGATATATAAAGGTTTATCAAAATAAAACTAGTTTAAAATGCAAATATAAGAACGTACTTAGATTTTATTTTAATTTAAATAAAATGAATAAATCACATTAATACATTTTTATTTTAATGTAGCTATGACAGTTAAAATGAAAATGTTAAGCCATGAATAAGTTTCTTATATCAAACACATGCATTAATAGTTTTAAATCTATAGTTTTTTAATCGTAGATATTCATCTAGGTCATGAAATAGGTATTTTACCTCGCTTAAGATTTACAAGAGTGTCGAGTTAAGATAATCATTTTACTTTAAAAGCTATGTATACACTTTCTTTGAGTGGTGATTAAAAATGTCAAAATAATTTAGTAAAATAAAAAACAGGCAATTTGGCCCTATTAAGAGTTATTAAACTAACTATCTAACTTTTAATTAGAGTGATATCTTTATAAAAGAGTTATAAATAAATTATATTATTTGTATTGAAAAATAAATCATATTTTAATAATCATTTTCTATTCAGTAATTGAAAACAGATGATGGGCTTAACAAGTTAATGTCTAACACTTGATCTTCAAAATTATTAAATTATAATTCTCTCTCAAACTTAATTAAGATATTAAATTGTCATAACTTTAGGTAGATCAATGATAAGGACATATTATTATTATTTTATAATCTAATAAAAAAATAATAATAATAAGCAACTTAAATGTTGACAATAAACATAATAGCTTGGTTTAAGTTATTATGGATAACTTTGATTATCTATCTAAGATTATTCATAATGATTTTATTTGGTTAGAGGGATAAGTGATTTTCAAGTAATGAAATATGACTATCACATCAGTAAATAGGACATGCAATCCGGAATCGGAGAGGAAAAGTTTTTTTTTTTTATTCCGGAGTTAGCAAATGTATTTTTTTTAAATTATCCCTCAAATTTTATCAAATCTCAATTTCGTCTTAATATAATCAAAACTGGAGTTGATCAATCGCCGCTACCATCATTGACCATCGCCATCGGCGTCACTGCCTTTGACCGTCGGCCATCGATCGTTGATCGTCGCTAGTACCCACCGTCGATCATCGACTGTCAGCCGTCAGTTGCCAGTCGTCGTCTGTTGATTGCCACCCACTGCCCATCACTCCCGTTGTCGTTCGGTGTCATCGATAGTTGTCAGTTATCGTCGTCGATACCGATACCAATACTGCCATATTCCAAAATAAACAAAAATTTAGAGTTTAATAAGGATAACATAATAAAATATTAAATTAAGTTATATACTAAAATTTCATAACAAATAAATTTTTATCCCTTAGAATTAATCAAACAACATAAATTATATTTTATTCCCTATAATTTCAATTATATAATTATTTAATAATTACATAATTAAAATAATACATGATAAATTGAACCAAATAATTTTTGTAAAAGGACCAGACTAAATTTACTAAATATTTAAAGAACACATGATATTTAAAATTGAAGCTGGCCATCACTTTATCATTAGATTAATAGCCATTAAGCATTTATGCGGATTTGGATGTTAATAGTCGAAATGGTGTTTTTTTTTTGTCGTCATCTCATTTTAAGTCCATAGTATTGGTACAAACAGAAAACGGATATAAATGTTTTCTTTTAATTTCGTGGTTGTCCTTCCTTACATTTCTAATCGATAAACGCCACTATTTGTGATCCGTACGCGACGTGAGAAATGCATACTATTCATGCATCTTTCGCCGCTCGAAATCATCTATGAAAGGTTAAATTCTCGCTACGATTCGATCGAAATTTGACGACGGTTTGATCGACATCGAAATTCGACTAGATGACGATCAGATTTCGATCGAATTACTACCGAAAAGGATTGCGATTGTGGCCGCTAGTGGTCGCGGCGCTAGCGGCCACAACCGAGGTCATTTCCGGTCGAAATTCGATCGCGATTTGATCGGCATCGGAGTCCGATTGGATCGTGACCGAATTACAGTCGACATCGGAGTCCGATCGGATCGTGATCGGAATCCAATCGGATTACAGCCAGAAATACCTGAACTCCGGTGTCGGCCGAATCGCAGTTAGAAATGACCGCGATTGCGGGTGCCAGCGTCGCGACCACTGGCGACCGTTTTCGACCGCGATTCGGCCGAAATCCGATTGCTATTCGACTGGACTCCGGATCGCGGTCCGATTTTGACCGGACCATCATCAGATTCCGACCGAATCGTGGCTGGAATTCAACCTCCCATCGATGATTTCGAGCGGTGAGGGATGCGCGGGTACTATACATTTTTCGCGTTTCATACGAATCACGCAAATAGCAATGCTTAGAATATATATATAGTAAAATAATATATAATAATAATAATAATAGTAAAATAAGATGATGCATTTTGATTGTAGATTTTACAACTAGACCAAAGAGAAAAAAAAATCGAACCAATATCTAACACGATAACGAATAAATACCTTAAGAATTTGCATTCTTACGAGATTGAAATCGTCAATTTAACAATCTCTATCTATCCCATAATCATTAAGAGGGAGATAAATTACGAAGAACCTTATGAACCTTAACATGATAGTCATGTTACATAAAAATCATTTGAATAAAAAAAAATTAGATCACCCTCGAAATTATTTTATCTATAAGTTTTACCATGTCTTAACCATTACGCCCTCTTCGTAGGTCATAAATACTTGAGAACACAAGTATTAATCGTTGCTTACTTCATCCCGGATGACTAGAAAAATCACTCAATTAATTAATATTATAACTGCCGGATGGCTAGAAAAATCACTCAATTAATATTTTAACACTAATAACAGAATGATTTTGAAGTCGCTTAGTTCTCAAATTATTTCGATTTAAATTAAAAATAATTTGGCAGTCATTTTTAATTGGTTTGTTTATCTATTAATGTAAATATATTAAATTAAATAATTCATATTATAAAGTCTTTAAATAATATATCAAACTGATTTTACATTAAAAAAAATACAAATTTAGGCTAATAAGGATGGATATGATATGAATGCAAACGTCAAAAATAACTTAACAAAATTGCTAAACATTACAAATAAAAAATAAATAAATAATCTTAAATATATGACTTAAATAATGATAAAAACATAATACTCCACATGCAATAACGTTTTTTTTACTGTTAACCTATTTTAATGAAAATAATTTGACAAGTACAAAAGGATATTTTTAATATTTTTCTTGGCCAAAAAGCACCCTCTAGTAATTATAAAATATCTTAAATGTATTATTATTTTTTTATTTTTAGATTTTATAATAAAATAAATTTTTAAAAAACCAAAAGGCATCTTTATTTTTATTATAATTAAAAAGACGTTATATTTTTAAAAAATATATAAAAAAATATTATTATATTTCTTAAATTCAAAAAAATATTTATATTATCAAAAATATTATATTATATATTTATAAACATTTTTATTATTCATCATTTAATTTTATAAGATTTAAAAATTGAAATATAGTGTTGATTCTATTTAATGATAGATAAAGAATGTGTTCATGAATGAATTGAATAGGATAATATTTTTTTTATTATTTTAATAATTTTTTTTTCCTACTAATAAAATCATAAGAAAGAAAAAGGAAATGTTTTTCTAGAAGAGTCGAAGGATGAACCACGGCATCCTCCCATGCCTCTCTCACCCGTCGCTTTCATCTCGTTCCATAATTCAAATTTCAGTCTTGCGTCTCTCTTATTTAACCGCCGCTTGCTTTGCTTCCGTTAACCGCAAGCAAGCGATGACTCCGTTCCGTCGTCCATGGCGACCACGCTGCCGTCGCCATCCTTACCCTTCCACTCCGTTCTCGCGTTGCAGCACCGAATAAATGAATAATGCCGCTCTCCCCCCACCTCCCTCCCCATCTCGATTCGATTTCCGAGGCCCGGTGTTCGTGAAGTGTAAGCCTCAATGGAGGTAAGCGAGATCGGCCGGGTGGGGAGCATGCGGCGGAGCAGCTCCGTGTGGAGAGGCGATGACGTGGTCTTCTCCCGATCGTCGAGGGACGGGTGGGAGGACGGCGACGACGAGGAGGCGCTCAAGTGGGCGGCGTTGGAGAAGCTTCCCACCCTCGACCGCGTGCACCGCGGCATCCTCGCGCTCTCCGTCGATGAGGGCGATGGCGGGAGGCTGCAGGAGGTCGAAGTCGAGAAGTTGGGGTTCAGGGAGCGGCGGGCCCTCGTCGAGCGCCTCGTCCGCGTCGCGGAGGAGGACAACGAGCGGTTCTTGCTCAAGCTCAAGGATCGCATCGACAGGTGCCACTGCGGCAGCTCCTCCTTCTCTTGCATTCTGTTTCCTGATTTTTCTTTTTGCTTTTTTTCTTCAACGGTAGGGTTGGGCTTGATTTCCCCACCATCGAGGTGCGTTACGAGCACCTGAACGTCGAGGCGAAGACTTATGTGGGCGACAGAGGACTGCCAACCATTCTCAACTCTGCCATCAACGTGTTCGAGGTATAAAATAAAGGAAATATTGCAGAAAACAATTGAATTCAATTTCAAAGGAGAAGGGGGGTTGGACGCTTTATATTAGAATATTCTGATCATGGTTCTTCTTCATTTCAACGCAAAAAAAAAAAAAAAAAGGACTTTGCGAATTTTTTGCGGGTACTTCCAAGTAGAAAGAGACCTTTGTCAATCCTTCATGATGTTAGTGGAATCATCAAACCACGCAGGTGCCATTTTCTTTTTGGACGACACAACTTTATTTGCTCTGTATACTATTGAAAACCCGTAATCTTAATTTCCTTCTTTAAAAAAAAATCTCTTTCTAACCCAAAATCATTGCCTTGAACTTTTTCAACAGGATGACTTTACTCTTGGGTCCTCCAGGATCGGGAAAAACCACACTGTTGCTTGCTTTGGCTGGAAAACTTAGTTCTGAACTCAAGGTAAAAGGGGGTTCTATATGTATAAATGAGTTTCTCTTCGATTTCATATATTTATGTGGATTTTTATTCACCCAATTCAGGATCTCCTTTGTTGGCTTATATATGTATATACGAGTTTGTATACAATTTCATGTTTGTACGTAGACTTCTATTCACCCAATTCAGGATATCCTTAGTTGGCTTATGAACTAGTTGTTCACTGCCAAAAAACTGCAGAGCGCTGGAAAAGTGACCTACAATGGTCATGAAATGCATGAATTTGTCCCTCAGCGAACGGCTGCATACATCAGCCAGCATGATCTTCATATCGGAGAGATGACTGTTCGTGAAACGTTGGCTTTTTCTGCTAGATGCCAAGGAGTCGGTACTCGTTATGGTAGGCATTGGTGGATCCATTACTAAAGGTTCTTATCATTGTCTGCTACTAATTGCTAAAGTATGAGGTAATAGCAATTGATTTTTTGTTGTGAATAATCCTAAGAGATGTTAACTGAGTTAGCAAGGAGAGAGAAAGCCGCACACATTAAGCCAGATCCGGACCTGGATGTTTTCATGAAGGTTAGACTTGTGATCTTTCCATGTATATTTTTGCAAACACCTATGTTATCATAATTCAGCTATAAATCGGTACCAACCCTACTCTCTATATCCATTGAACTTATAATTTCTTACTGATGACATCTAACTCTGTTGTCTAATTGGCAGGCAGCTGCAATGGAAGGACAAGAGACTAACGTGATCACTGATTATGTGCTGAAGGTAGATACCATACATTCAGAAATGTGTTAAGATACTTCTGTCTACGTCAACTAATAAAATCTATGGGAGAACACTTCCTTAAACATTTTTGTGTTTGTTTACTCTTCAAACTTGTTAGATACTGGGTTTGGAGGTTTGCGCTGATACGCTGGTGGGAGATGAAATGTTGCGAGGCATTTCTGGTGGGCAAAGGAAGCGTCTCACTACTGGTAGAAGAAGTTTAACTGTCATTGTTGGCTGAATATGTTTGGTGCCTCCTGTGTCTGTCATAAGTTTCTGTATGTTCTGCTTGAGAACCCAAATATTGCTTGACTCAGGTGAAATGCTTGTTGGACCTGCAAGAGCTTTATTCATGGATGAGATATCAACTGGTCTGGATAGTTCAACAACCTTCCAGATAGTAAACTCCCTCAGGCAGTCCATCCACATTCTTAGTGGAACTGCTGTTATATCTCTGCTGCAGCCAGCACCAGAGACATATGACCTTTTTGATGACATCATTCTTCTATCTGATGGTCAAGTGGTGTATCAAGGCCCTCGAGAAAATGTGCTCGAATTCTTTGAATCTATGGGCTTTAAATGCCCAGAGAGGAAGGGTATTGCGGACTTCCTACAAGAAGTAGGTTTACCATAAAATGGTTTAGTTCAATTGATGATTTATATTTAATATCTTGTGTATGATAGTGATTTTCCATTTGGGTCATAGGTAACATCGAGGAAGGATCAGCAACAGTACTGGGCACGCCACAATGAACCTTATAGATATGTTCCAGTAAGAGAATTTTCTGAAGCATTCCAGTCATTTCATGTTGGTGGGGCTATTTTGGAGGAACTTGTCGTCCCATTTGATAGGAGTAAGAGCCACCCTGCTGCTCTTACAACTACAAGATATGGGGTCAACAAGAAGGAATTGTTACTAGCTAATATTGACAGAGAATTGTTGCTAATGAAGAGAAACTCATTTGTCTACATCTTCAGAGTGATTCAAGTGAGTTTTCTTTGCTTCAGTTTGAATATCATTATTTCTTTATTTACCACTTTTTTTCTATTTGTCTACAGCTTACCATCATGGCATTGATTACGATGACAGTTTTCCTAAGCACTAAAATGCCCCATGACTCTATAGATGGCGGTAATATATACATGGGAGCACTTTACTTTACAATACTCGTGATCATCTTTAATGGTTTCTCTGAACTCGCCATGACTATTTTAAAGATTCCTGTTTTCTTCAAACAAAGAGATCTCCTATTTTTTCCAACATGGTCATATACAATACCAACATGGATTCTTAAGATTCCCATTGCATTTATTGAAGTTGCAGTGTGGGTTTTCATGTCTTATTACGTCATTGGATTTGATCCAAAGGTTGAAAGGTAAGAAGCAATTCAAAGAGATTCTCTTATGCGTAAATCCATTGTAGACTTCTCAAACTAATGTATCTAAAATGTCTCTGATTAGACTGTTCAAACAATATCTCCTGTTACTAGCAGTAAGCCAAATGGCATCTGGACTCTTTCGTTTCGTTGGTGCAGTAGGTAGGAATATGATTGTTGCAAATACCTTTGGATCCTTTGCAATGCTCATCCTTCTTGTGATGGGTGGTTTCATACTTTCACGAGGTGAGTGATGAAAATTTGATCTACCTATTATGAGACATATAACTACGCTTGTACATTGCCTTCATGACTTGTAGAAATGTAAAACCAATTGGTTATGTCATATAGATGAGAGAACTAAAAAAAAAACCTATTTTACAGAGCAAGTTAAAAAATGGTGGATTTGGGGTTATTGGATCTCGCCCCTAATGTACTCGCAAAATGCAATATCAACAAATGAATTTTTAGGGAACAGCTGGAGTCAGGTGAGGACACTTTTTTGCATAAATGAAAGCCTTATTTTCCCCAGAATATTTAGTTAAATGATATGATCTATGTTTTGTGGCAGATACACCAGCAAAGGACAGAGCCTCTAGGAGTTATTGTATTAAAGTTGCGTGGAGTATTTCCTGAAGCAAGATGGTATTGGATTGGCTTTGCAGCCTTAGTTGGTTATATATTTCTATTTAATTTTCTTTTTACTATGGCTCTCGCTTATTTAAAACGTGAGTTTCCCTCAACTGTTCACAAGGGTTAGTCAATGGCATGAACTAAGAGATGAATTTTGATCAACCATCTTTCATTGCCAGCATTTAGGAAGTCTCAGCCACCTCTTTCTGAAGAATTGTTAAGGGAAAAAACTGCCAATCTAACTGGAAAAATGTCACAACAATCATCTAAAGGAAGGAAATCTATTGGTCAATCTTCTTCCAAGAGTAATTTCCTACACATTCTAAGCTTGCTTGGTAATTTTCTAGACAATCTTCACAAGAGGAAATTTGATGTATAGGAAATATTGATGGAACGAGAACAGTAGGTCCTCAAAATGCAGCTCTTGAACAGAACAAGAGGGGAATGCTCCTCCCATTCACTCCGCTTTCTATTGCCTTTGATAATATACAATATTCTGTGGACATGCCGCAGGTATATTTACTCTGACAGCAGTCTGAAAACTCTATTGTGTTGGACAAACCTTGACATGTTTTGTTAAAACCTTAGGAAATGAAAGCTCAAGGCATAGTAGAAGACCGTTTGGTACTCCTAAAGGGAGTATGTGGATCATTCAGACCAGGAGTTCTTACAGCTCTAATGGGTGTGAGTGGAGCTGGCAAAACAACACTTATGGATGTATTGGCAGGGAGAAAAACTGGTGGATATATTGAAGGAAGCATTAGCATAAATGGATTCCCGAAAAAGCAGGAAACTTTTGCTCGTGTATCAGGATACTGTGAACAGAATGACATTCACTCTCCCCATGTGACGGTTTACGAGTCCCTTGTCTACTCCGCATGGCTTCGGTTGTCTAATGATGTTGATTCTGCAACAAGGACGGTTAGTCCTAGACTAAACAGACCAAACTCCAGATTCCTGATCTTACACGTTTTATCTTTTTCTTTACCTGGTCCATTTAAAGGCTAATTGAATGTGGATTCTTGCAGATGTTTGTGGAAGAGGTGATGGGCCTTGTAGAACTGACATCACTAAGAAATGCAATTGTTGGATTGCCAGGAGTTGATGGGTTGTCAACTGAGCAACGAAAGCGGCTCACGATTGCTGTGGAGCTTGTTGCCAACCCATCAATTATATTCATGGACGAACCAACTTCTGGGCTTGATGCAAGGGCTGCAGCTATTGTCATGAGAACTGTGAGGAACACTGTGGACACTGGAAGGACTGTGGTGTGTACTATTCACCAGCCTAGCATTGACATATTTGAAGCCTTTGATGAGGTGAGAGATTTTTTAAATAAACTTAAGTCTGTATGTTTTGCACATTTCTGTGCTAATGCATATGCATTTTCTACCAAATTGTAGCTCTTCCTAATGAAACGAGGTGGCGAAGAAATATACGTAGGTCCACTCGGTTGCCGCTCGTGCCATCTGATAAGTTACTTTGAGGTAGGAGGCATACTTATTTTGATAGAGATTATGTTTGCTGAAACATCTGACAATTGTTTTCTGATTCCTTCCTAGAGAATTGATGGTGTTAGCCAGATAAAGGACGGTTATAATCCTGCAACTTGGATGTTGGAAGTGACCACACAAGCCCAAGAAAATATATCTGGTGTTAATTTCAGTGACTTGTACAAGAATTCAGAGTTGTATCAGTGAGTTCCCTGCTTCTAGTTATGTTCTCAATTTCTTATTGCTTCTTCTTCTGTAAATTCATTTTGCAATGTGATGTATAGGAGAAACAAGAGGCTGATAGAAGAGCTAAGCAAACCTCCCCCTGGTTCAAGTGATCTCTATTTTCCAACACAGTACTCCCAGTCTTTCATTGTGCAGTGCATAGCGTGCCTATGGAAACAACACTTATCGTATTGGAGGAATCCTCCATACACTGCAGTAAGGATTTTCTTCACAACAGTGATAGCCTTGATGTTCGGAACTATATTCTGGGACCTTGGCACCAAAAGGTATATCCTTTGAGGAATTCCGGCGGAACACACACAAGCTCTCTTGTTCCCTGACTTTTTATAAGTGTTGTTAACTAACATATTTGTTATTACCTTTGACAAAACTTAAAATTTCAGGTCTAGGCAACAAGATTTGTTCAACGCAATGGGTTCAATGTATGCCGCAGTTCTATTTATTGGGGTACAGAATGCTTCATCTGTTCAACCAGTTGTGGCCATTGAACGAACAGTCTTTTACAGGGAAAGAGCTGCAGGGATGTATTCAGCTTTGCCATATGCCTTCGGACAAGTAAGTGTTCTCGAATGAATTTCACTAAAATTCCAGGCAACAAACTGCATTTGTTCTCTAATTTTATGTTTTCTTTCATAGGTTGCAATTGAAGTTCCTTATATTTTCGTCCAAGCTTTGATTTATGGTGTAATAGTTTATGCGATGATCGGATTCGAGTGGACTGTTGCTAAATTCTTCTGGTACTTGTTCTTCATGTACTTCACATTCCTTTACTTCACTTTTTATGGAATGATGGCTGTGGGGTTGACTCCCAACCACAACATTGCATCCATTCTTTCTTCTGCCTTCTATGGAATATGGAATCTCTTCTCTGGATTCATCATTCCTCGCACCGTAAGTTCGCAACTTCAATCGATCAATCCTTTTGTATATTTCGAACTGGAGGACATCGACTCAATCACATTGCTTCCTTTTCTCACAGCAAATTCCAGTGTGGTGGAGATGGTATTACTGGCTGTGTCCTATTGCTTGGACACTGTATGGATTGGTCACGTCCCAGTTCGGAGATGTAGAAGAGAAACTCAAAGAGGGTCCGACCGTAGCTGAGTTTGTGAGAAGTTACTTCGGGTTCGACCCCAGCTTCCTGGGGGTTGTAGCTCTGGTGATCGTCGCATTTCCTGTGTTTTTTGCATTCCTCTTCGGACTTTCGATAAAGATGCTTAACTTTCAGAGAAGGTGATGACTTCATTTTCTGTGAGGATCAAGAACAACATGGAGACCATAGAAAAATGCTCTCTCCTAGAACTATGAAGTATACAACTACCTACCTGATACAAGGCAAATGCTTCACCTTTTCATGTTGGTTGTATTTTGTATTTGAAATCTCTAATTTTTTTTCTTTTTTATTTTTGAGAAAAAAGGAATTGCACAATGCTTTTAGTCCCAAGAGGGTTGACAAAGGCTATTAAGGGAAAGGGGTTGAGGGTGTTATTTAAAATTGTTACAAAAAATAATATCTTGAAATCTGAAGACTATTATGATAAATTTGTTATAAAACCGTTTCTGTGCAGATGTAGTAGCAAAGTACTTTTGTCTCGTGGCTAGCTATTGTTGGAGTCTATGTTTGGATGATATGTTAATTTTATGGGATGGTATGTTAGTAAGTCATATTTATCATATTTATGGAGTTAGATTGGTGATTTTAATTTTTTGAACAAAGCACTAAATAATAAAAATACGAAAAAAAATTAGAATTTTAGTTTTAAATTGGATGAATATTCTGAAGATTGCTTTTGAATGTGGATGAGCTTTGTTTCGAATTTACTTAGTAATTGAATCATCAAAACATGAATAAATAAAATTGTTTTAAAACTCTGTATATCAGCGACGCTGGAGAAGACGGGCGTCATGTCGTGTTCATCTCTGCGTCCAGCCAGCGCTGTCCGCTCTACGGCAGCCAAGACTCACGCGCGTCTCCTCAAACGTGGCGACAATGCCGACGTCGTCGCATGGAACAAAATCCTGACGGCCTACTCCGCCCCCGGAGGCGGCCCGCCGGACAGCCGCAAGCTGTTCGACGAAATGCCCAGACGCGACGTTGTCTCGTGGAACGCCCTCGTCGCCGCCCACGTCGCCTCCGGATCGCACCGCCAAGCGTGGGCCGTGTTCCGGATCATGCTCTCCGTCGGCCTCCGCTTCAACCAGTACACCCTCGCCAGCCTCCTCAAGTCCGCCGCCCGCACCGCGGAGTTCGAGCTCGGCCGCCAGCTGCATGCCTCGACCACCAAGTCGGGCTTCGACCGCGACGTCTTCGTCGGTAGCGCCCTGGTCGACGCGTACGCCAAGTGCCTCAGGATGCGAGATGCTGTTATGGTGTTCGAGCAAATGCCGGACCCGAACGCCGTGACGTGGAACGCGGTGATTGCCGGCCACGCGAGGGTTGGAGACGCTGACGCGGCCCTCAGCGCCTTGCGGCAGATGGAGAGAGCCGGCTTCAAGCTCGACGAGGCCACGTTCGCCGGGCTCTTGACGTCCCTTGACGCGCCCTCGTATCACGAATCCGCGCGCCAAGTGCACGCTAAGATCGTAAAATTCGGGGAAGCCATGGGCATCAATGCCTACAATGCCGCCATCACAGCGTACTCGCAGTGCGGCGCCGTGGAAGACTCGAGGAAGATCTTCGACAAGATGGATAATTCCAAGGATCTCGTGTCGTGGAACTCTCTGCTCGCGGCCTACGCTTGCCACGGCTTGGCCAAGGACGCGATGGAGCTCTTCCTCACGATGCAGAGGCTTGGAATCGAGCAAGACATGTACACATTCACCAGCGCGATCAGCGCTTGCTTCGAACAGGGGAACTCCGCCGAGGGGCGGGCGTTCCACGGACTGGTGATCAAGCGGGGCTGGGATGCCACCGTGAACGTCTCGAACGCCCTCATCGCAATGTACGGCAAGCCCGGGGCAGGCGACACGATGGAGGACGCCTGGAAGACCTTCGAGTTCATGGAGCTGAAGGACTCATTCTCATGGAACACGCTTCTCACCGGGCTTTCTCAGAACGGGCGGAGCGAGGAGAGCTTGAGGCTCTTCGCTCTCATGATGAAATCGGAGGCCATGGAGATCGATCACTATGCATTCTCGGCCGCGTTGAGGTCCTGCGCCGATTTGGCGGTCCTCCAATTGGGCCAGCAGATCCATAGACACGTCCTGCGACTGGGCTTCGCCGGCAATGAGTTCGCCGGGAGTGCCTTAATCTTCATGTACGCCAAGTGCGGCATCCTCGACGATGCCCACAAGGCATTCGACGAAACGCTCAAGAGCAGCCCCGTGGCATGGAACTCCATGATCTTCGGGTACGCCCAACACGGGAAAGGCCGGGTCGCGCTCAGCTTGTTTTCAAAGATGCAAGAGTCACGGGTCGAGCCCGACCACATCACATTCGTCGGCTTGCTCACCGCATGTAGCCACAGTGGTCTAGTGGAAGAAGGAACCGAGTTCTTGCAGTCGATGCAACCCGTGTTCGGAGTCGCGCTAAGGATGGAGCACTATGCGTGCGGGGTTGATCTCTTTGGACGAGCCGGGCAGCTTGAGAAAGCAATAAAGTTGGTCGAGTCGATGCCATTTGAGCCCGATGAGATGGTTTGGCTGACATTGCTAGGCGCGTGTAGAGTAGCCCGGGATTTGAAATTGGCTAGCCGTGTGGCTGAACATTTGCTTGTGTTGGAGCCTAAACATCACTCGACGTATGTCCTCCTATCTCACATGTATTCAGGGGTCGGGATGTGGGACGATAGGGCCACAATGCAGAGAATGATGAGGAGTAGAGGGTTGAGTAAAGTCCCAGGTTGGAGCTGGGTGGAGATCATGAACCAGGTGCATTGTTTCAATGCGGAAGATAGGTCGCACCCTCGAGTCGAAGAGATCTACAAGATGCTAGAAGTTTTAACGGAGATGATCGCGACCATTTCCGCTTTAGATACTGAAGTTTTTGAATGCGAATACATATCTAAATCACTAAATGCCATCTCGAATAATCTCCGAATTGAGGAACAAAGGATTTGTCAAATGCACTTGGAATAACATGATGAACATACAAAATGGTTACTGAAGGATTTCGCAAGGGATGCAGTTGCCTAAGTTATTACGGCAATAAAATTTGTATTATTCTATTTTTTTTAATTTGTATTTCTCAAGGAAATTTTAACAATTTTTTTTTAAAAGAATTTTTTTTTAAGGATTTATGAAATAGACTAAGTACTTCGATTCAGTCATTCAGTTGAGATTTTTTTTTTTTCAAAAAAAAAAACTAACTCACTATCTGTAGGAATATTGCCTCCGGCATCTTTGTCGTTGGCCCCAGCCACCGCTGATTAGACTTGTTCCTGCTAAACCATACAATCGGAATTCCCCAGCCCTTGCTCTCGTTCCTCGAGGTCGCCCACAATACTGCCATCCTCCTCGCTTCCTCCAGCGGCCTCCTCTTCTACTGATGCTAAGTATGTGCATGCCCATCACTCATTATTGATATTATTAATACAGTCGGACACTCCACGTCCCGGTCCGGACGCCCTCATGTCTCGGCCCAGATGCCTACTATACGGCCGGACACCCTCCCTCCCGGTCCGGATTCCTACCATAAGGCTGGACACTCTACGTCTCGGTCCGGATTCCTACCATAAGGCCGGACACTCTACGTCTCGGTCCGGATTCCTACCATAAGGCCGGACACTCTACGTCTCGGTCCGGATTTCTACTATACGGCCGGACACTCTACGTCTCGGTCCGGATTTCTACCATCCAGCTGACACCTTTGTACTGACCTGGTGATCCTAGTCACTACCTATCCCCGACAGAAAGTAAGATTCTCTGACAAGGCGCAGAGGAGTATCCGCGGTATTAATGGAGATTTGCCTCCTATCAACCAAGCGACGTGTATTAATGGCTGTCCCTGCACAAAGGTAGATTTACCTGCGGAAGTTACATAGGATTGGCTGCGGCCTTAATTAAGATGTGCCTCCTGGCAACTATGTATTAATGGCAACCCACGCGCTGGATGCTGCTTTAGATAAGCAATGATAATAATGTACAATCGGAGGGGTCATATCACTTGAGTGGGAAAAGTCCCCTAGAGGACTCCCCTTCCTCTCCCTATATAGAGGGATGACCCTCCTCAAGGAGGGGTAAGTTCACATACTCTTAAGTTCGTTTTTCCTACGTTTCTCAAAACATCTTCCACTTGATCCCCTACCTTGAGCGTCGGAGGGGTATGACCGAGATCCCTCTCGGCACCCTTGACCGCTTTTTATTGTGCAGGTTCTCATCCGACCCGGTCCGGTTCTCATTCGGCTCGGTCTGGTAAAGCAACCCGGTCTGCAAGCCATTTCATCTCTTCGGTCGTTGTCATCTTCGCTGTGCGTACACCTCACCATTCACCATCTCGGCGGGAAACATAATTGGCGCCGTCTGTGGGAATCTTATATCACGTCAGAGATAAGAATGGGAGACCAAGGAGCGAATTCCGGCAATGCCAAGATTGATGAAGGAAGCCTGACCAGGGAAAACATCATCGCCCTTGTCAGGGTCACTATGCAAGACATCTTACGTGAACACTTCTTCCGAGGCCCCGGGCAGGAGTCCCCTAGCCCAGTTCAGGGTCCCACACTCCAACCCGCTCCCTCGACTCCCGTCACGGGAAAGGTAATACCAACAGCTTCAGTATCAACCGAGTCATCCTCAACGGCTTCCCTACAAGACTCCTTAAAGAAAACACCCTCCCAGCTGATCCAGGAACGAGATCCTAAAAAGGGCAAGGCCCCATTAGTCGGCCTAGACTCTCCTCTCAGCCCTGACATCATCGCCGAGAAGATGCCTAAAGCTTTCAAGGCATTATCCATTGGAGAGTACAATGGCTCAACTGGTCCAGAAGAGTACCTGGGGAGATTTAAAAAAGCCGCCATGATACATGGCTACTCTGATGGGGCCAGGTGCAAAGTTTTCTCCCTCAACCTAATCGGCTCTGCACAAAGGTGGTTCGATCGGTTGCCAGAAGGGTCTATTAGGTCCTTTACAGAATTATCTGCCCTTTTCCTACAGCATTTTGCTAGTAGCAAGAGGTATCGCAGGACGGCTCAATTCCTCATGACTATCAAGCAGAAGGATCAAGAACCCTTGCGGGATTACATACACAGGTTTAACCGAGTGGCGATTGATGTCCTGGATGCCTCCCCGGGAACGATAATCAGCGCTTTCTCTCAGGGGCTGACAAGGGGGGACTTCTCCAAATCCTTGATGAAAAGACCGCCCTCCCGGTTTGAGTCCTTATTAGCCAGGGCCGAAGCCTATATCAATCTAGAAGAAGCAGAGAAAGCTGCGGATGAACAGCAAAAGGGAAGGAAAGTCGAACGACCGCCACAATCCCAGAAATCAAGTAGGAAGATGCATCTCTCGGTACCAACTCACCCGCTTAAAATCCCCCCTGCCTACCCACTGAGACTGTTGGGGGAAAGGACGATTCAAAGCCGCATAAGAAGTCTCCACCGCCTGCATTCACCAACCGAGTCCTCTTTTTAGGCGATCATCAGATGCATGGGCATTCAACTCGGGAATGTCGCACCTTTGCGGAAGACATCCGACAAGTAATGCAAGAGCAGCAACCCCGAATCCATAGCCCAGCTCCCTTGCAGCAAAGAGAGGCAAGATCCGAGCCGAGAGGGGCAGGATCACGCAACCGAGCTAAGCGAGTTCTTCGACCGTCGCCCGAACGTCAAACACGGGCTCAGGCTCCCCGAAGAACTAGGGAGGCCTATCCAAGAGACTCAGCTCCCCGGACCGGATCACCTCCAGAATTCACTAATACCCCGCATCGAGGCACCATCAGCATGATCACAGGTGGAGCCACGAATGGAGACTCCAACCGGGCCCGAAAGGCTCACGGAAGGCGGCTAGAAAATATGGAGGTAAACGCTAACAGGAAAAAAGCTGCAGGGCTCTCATTAACCTTCGGCCCGGAGGATATGCTGGGAATTGATATCCCCCACGATGACGCTTTGGTAATCAGGGCCACCATCGCCAACTATGACGTGGCTCGGGTCTTCGTGGATACAGGTAGCTCGGTTAATATTTTGTTCAAAGATGCCTTTGATCGTATGCAGATTGACCCAGCCCAATTGCACCCGATGAACACGGCCTTATTCGGCTTTTCGGGCCACGAGGTGGCCCCCCTCGGTCGGATCGACCTGCCCCTATCCCTGGGAGAAGAACCTCTTCGGCGCACAAGGATATCCACCTTTACTGTGGTGGACGCCGTGTCGGCCTACAACGTCATACTAGGGAGGCCGGCCTTGCACTCCTTCGAAGCTGCAATATCAACTTATCATCAGAAGCTAAAGTTCCCGGTGGGTGGTCAGATTGGGGAAGCCGTGGGAGATCAAAAGGCAGCCCGGAAATGCTACGTGGAGGAAGTCCGAACGGGCCCCAGGAAAAATCGGAAGGTAGAAAAGGCTGAAGTGTACACCCTGCGGGAAGAAACATTAGAAGAAGAAGTTGTGCTTATATGGCCAGATCAACCCGACAAAGTAACCCGAATCGCTGCTGATTTATCCGCCACACTGAAGGAAGAGGTGACCAGAAACCTAATTGCCAATCGGGATATCTTTGCATGGCCCGAAGAACAAAGTCAGAGCATCTCTCGGGCCGTGATGGAGCATAAGTTGAACGTGTTACCAGGATCTCGGCCCGTGAAGCAAAAAAGAAGACATTTCGGCCCAGAGAAGGACCATATTATCCGAACCGAGATACATAAGCTGTTGCAAGCCGGATACATTAAAGAAGTACAATTCCCCCAGTGGTTGTCAAATATAGTGTTAGTCCCCAAACCAGGGGGAAAATGGAGGGTCTGTGTAGATTTCAGAGATCTCAATAAAGCATGCCCCAAGGATTGTTACCCGCTGCCTCGAATAGATCAACTAGTTGACTCCACGGCAGGATGCGAACTAATCTGTATGTTAGATGCTTATCAAGGATATCACCAGATCCCCTTAGCAAAGGAAGATCAGGAAAAAGTTAGTTTCATCACTGCGGACGGTATTTTTTGCTATACCGTCATGCCATTCGGATTAAAGAATGCCGGTGCCACATACCAAAGATTGATGGATAAAGTGTTTAGGTCACAGATCGGCCGAAATATGGAAGTATATGTAGATGATATCCTCATAAAAAGTGCTCAGGCTAAAGATATCATTGCGGACATGACAGAAACATTCGGCACACTTCGCCGATACGGAATCCGGCTGAATCCCTCCAAGTGCATTTTCGGAGTCCGTGGAGGAAAATTCCTCGGTTACATTGTGACTGAGCGAGGAATTGAGGTCAATCCCGAGAAGGCCCAGGCTTTGCAGAACATGCTTTCCCCCAGGAATGTCAAAGAGGTACAACGGCTGCTGGGCCGAATAACTGCTCTCTCTCGATTCATCCCTAGGTCAGCCGAGCGAAGCCTCCCTTTCTTTAAAATACTTCGCAAGACGACCCGGTTTTCATGGGACGAGAAGTGCGAACTAGCTTTTTCAGAGTTAAAGCAATACATAGCCGAGCTACCTACGTTATCTAAGCCTGTGCCCGGGGAGAATTTGCAACTATACCTGGCCGCTTCGGAAGAAGCGGTAGCATCCGTCCTACTTCGCCTGGAAGAGGGTAAACAAGCACCTATTTATTTTGTAAGTCATTTGCTAAAAGCTGCTGAAAGCAGGTACACCACCCTAGAGAAGTTGGCGCTGGCCCTACTTATCACTACTCGGAAGCTCCGCCCCTACTTCCTGTCCCATCCCATCACAGTGCTGACCAACAGCAGCCTGGGAAGAATACTCACTAATCCCGAGGCGTCGGGCCGATTAATTAAATGGACCACGGAGATGGCCGAATACGACATCCAATATCAACCCAGGACAGCTCTCAAAGCACAGGTGTTGGCAGATTTCCTCGCCGAGACATCCGGAATCGAAAAAAATGAAGAGTGGAGGATATATGTTGACGGTTCGGCCACTAAACAAGGAAGCGGAGTAGGGGTGTTGCTGATATCGCCGCAGGAAGAGATGATCCGGATTGCAGTCCAACTTAATTTTCGGGCCTCTAATAATGAAGCCGAATACGAAGCCTTGCTGGCGGGACTTCGCGCTGCTCGGCACGTGGGGGCATCACGGGTCTCTCTGTATTCCGACTCTCAACTGGCTGTTGAACAGGTCAAAGGCTCCTATGACATCAACAATCCGCGACTACAGCTATACAAGGAGGCTTATCAGAAATTGACGGCCGAATTCCAAGAAGTCACTCTCCATAAGATCCCTCGAGCTGACAACCAGAAAGCAGATGAGTTAGCTCGCATGGCCAGTGCACTCACCACCTGGAGCCTAGAAGATTCCCTGGCTGAGACGCAACTCATAGCTCACATAGATCAAGCGCCGACCATGCGTCAGAACTCCCCCGATTGGAGGACTTCTCTGATTAATTATCTGAAAGAAGGGCTATTACCAGGAAATCAAGCCGAAGCCCGAATCATTAAGAAAAGAGGGAACAGTTTCGTGCTGGTGGGAGATACCCTATACAAAAGGGCTTTCGCCCGGCCACTCCTTAAGTGTCTCGGTCCAGAGGAGGCGGGGTACGTCATGAGAGAGTTGCATGAGGGTTGTTGCGGAAATCATTCCGGTGGGACATCCCTAGCCCGAAAGGTTCTCCTCGCTGGATATTTTTGGCCTACGTTGCAGAAAGACACCGCGCACTGCGTCCGCACATGCCTTAGTTGCCAGAAGCATCAAAACTTCTCTCAGCGACCCACCGAGTGGCTTAAGGCCTCGGTAACATCTTGCCCTTTTGATCAATGGGGAATGGATATCGTAGGACCATTACCACTCGGGCCGAATCAGAAGAAATTCCTACTGGTGGCGGTAGACTATTTCTCAAAATGGGTAGAAGCAGAGCCTTTAGCCAAAATAACAGAGGAAGCAGTGCTGAAATTCCTTTGGAAAAATATAGTCTGCCGATTTGGCATCCCTAGGAGGCTGATCTCGGACAATGGAAGGCAATTTCAAGGGCGAAAACTCAAGGAGTGGTGCCAGCAACTAGAAATTCAGCAGGTTTTCACTTCCGTGGCGTATCCTCAAAGCAATGGGCAAGCGGAGGTGACCAACCGAGAGCTGATTCGGGGGCTCAAAATCAAGTTGGATCACACCGGGGGAAGCTGGGTAGAGGAGCTGCCGAGTATTCTATGGGCTTACCGGACGACACCAAAGGATAGTACTGGCCTCACCCCTTTCCATCTCGTTTACGGGTCGGAAGCCTTAGTCCCGGTAGAGATCGGAATGGGATCACCTCGAGTCACAGCCTACGCCCCGGATGAGGATACCCGAGATATCAGACTAGCTGAGTTGGACTTGGTGACCGAGACAAGAGATAATGCGGCTAGCCGAATGGGTATCTTTCGGAGGAAGATAGCGCAAGCCTACAATAAGAGAGTAGTGCCTCGCTCTTTCAAATGGCGACTTTGTGTGGAAGAAGATTCAACCTGCTGGTGAAGTTCGTAAGCTAGCCCCTCGATGGGAAGGACCGTATAGGGTTGTCCAGAAACTCAGCTCCGGAGCTTATTACCTACAAGATCAAGAGGGAAAAGATCTCGCTCGGCCGTGGAATGCTCTCCATTTAAGACCGTATCGTATATAAGGACGGTCTGTAATAAGAAAGTTTTCCCTAGGAAAAACTAAGCCACTCTTGTGATGATATGCAGATGTTTGCATTCTAGTAAGCCACCTACCACGGTGCATCTCGGAATAAGTCGCCCCTTACGGCGCATTCTAGTAAGCCACCTACCACGGTGCATCTCGGAATAAGTCGCCCCTTACGGCGCATTCTAGTAAGCCACCTACCACGGTGCATCTCGGAATAAGTCGCCCCTTACGGCGCATTCTAGTAAGCCACCTACCACGGTGCATCCCGGAATGAGTCGCCCCTTACGGCGCATTCTAGTAAGCCACCTACCACGGTGCATCTCGGAATGAGTCACCCCTTACGGCGCATTCTAGTAAGCCACCTACCACGGTGCATCTCGGAATAAGTCGCCCCTTACGGCGCATTCTAGTAAGCCACCTACCACGGTGCATCTCGGAATAAGTAGTCCCTTTCGGCGCAGTCTAGCCAACCACCTCAAGGTGCATCTTAGAATTGGTTACAAGGGTTGTCTTACAAGAGTCAAGGCAAGTTCCATTAATGCTAAAGCCCTATCCGGATCCCTGTCACTAAGGGTAATTCGACATCTCGACAAGTTCCGTCTCGGGATAGTATGAAGGTACTTGGTCGATACCTTACTGCTGCTTTATTGGAACTGGTAGCATAAGAGAATTTTTTTTTATATAAAACTGAAAAGTACGATTACAAGAAAACTAATACGGCCTTATACGGCTACAAAATTTCTAAGAAACCTAATGACTAGGGAAGACCGTCGAGCTCCTCATCAGGGGTCTCGTCGACCAGGCGTTGTACGTCCAAGAACTCGGTGGATGCCCCCTCGGGTGGATAGCCGGCTTCTTTGAAGTGTCGGATGACCCCATTATAGCCTATTTCCAAAAGGTCGGCGATACGACCCCCTAGGAGGTCGGAGAACTCCTCCGAAGCAAGGAAGGCCTGCTTCCGTTGTTGCCATCGACCCTCCTCGCCTTCCTTATAGGAAGCCAGCTCGGCTTTGGCTGCCTCCGAGTCGGTTTTGACCACCTCCATTTGGGCTGTCAGCTCCGCATAACGCCTGGCCTCTGACTCTGCTTGAGCAATCCGATGTTGCTCCGCCTGCAGTAGTCGGGCCTCGGCCTCCTCCACTCGAGCCCGAAGTACCTCCGCTTCGGCCGCTTGTAGCCGTAGGAGATCGATCTCTCGGCCCCGGGCACGTAGATCATCCTCGTAACGCAGGGCCTTGGATCGAGAGACTGCTGCTTCGGATTGAGCTAGACCGAGTTCGGTCTCCTTGTCCCGGAGCTGAGTGGTAAGGGCCGTCACTTGGGCTTGCATAGCCGGATAAGTGGTGGACAGGCGAGTCAACCGGGACATTAGTTCCAAGTGGAACCCCCAGAACTGCAAAGGAAGATAAAGTGTTACGCAAAGAAAGAAGAAAAAGGGGAGCAAGTCCGATAACCTTGGTCAGGTGCAGGTTCATCTCGTCGCTGAGGGCGGGAATGGATTTCTCTCTGGCCGACGCCTCGATTGACTCCCGTACCTCCCGGAGATAACTATGAGCCGGCCGCGAGGTAGTTCCTCCGGAAGGTGTTGCGGGAGGAGGGCTTGGCGGAGGAGGCCTCGGCTCGGGTGCAGGCGCAGAGACCTCCGGGTGTTCTTCGCACGGGGGGTCCGGGGTCGGAGAGTTTTCGGCCGCGGTACCACTCGGTCCCGCCGGATCGGGGAAACTTTGGATTGGGGAGACTCGGAGGGGGCTGTCCTCGGAAGAAGGGGTCCTCGTACGACTTCTCTTTCGGCATCCCCGCTGCTCCTCGGATTCTCCCGAGCTGATGGTCTCGGCCATCATAGATGGTCGAGGAGGCGGGAGATGATCCGATCCAACCTCCTCGGAGGTCTCGTCTTGAGCCGCCGCAGGGGCAATCATTTGCGCCCTCTTCCACTTCATTTTCATTTGGTGCGAAAGAGATGTAAAGGCAAGTCAAGGGTTAGAAACATAAAGAGGGAGAAGAAATTTTTACCTAAAGTGCCTTTCATCTGGCCTCGACAGGGCTCAGGTCAAAATGGTGGAGGAACCCTTCTTCTTGTAAGGCATTAACGTCGAAGCTAAGTCCCGAGAGGACTCTCACTATGTCTCGGTAATCCCGAGTCCTCTTAAAACTCCTAAGGGAAGGAGAAGGTGGGAGCTCAGGCTGCCACTCACTCGGCCAAGGGAAAGGGGACTCCGGCCGTATGAACAAATATCGGGTTTTCCAATACTTGCGAGAGGTAACAAGTTTCAAAGCTTGGTCTCTGACGTCAGAAGAAAACGCCGACTTCTTTCCTTTTCGAACAAAGGCATATGGAAAGAAGCGGCTGAGAGGGGAAGATGGTAAAAAAGGAAAACAATGATAAAGCCATTGATAAGGCCGAAGGAGTTCGGTGCTAATTGCTGAAGGGGAATGCGGAAGTAATGGGACAGTTCGGAATAAAAAGGGTGGAGGGGAAAGCGAAGACCAGCCGCCAGCTGATCTTAGAAAAAGGTAACAAACTCTATCGGGGGTTCGTGGGGGCGTTGATCTGGTAGGGGAACCCTAAGGCGATGGGAGTGGGGAACCTGGTAGACGGACCTAATCTCTTGGCGCATCTCGTGCGTGATGACGCTTCGAGTCCTAAGGAACCATAGATCGGGTTGCCCGGCCATGATCAAAGGTTTCAATATGAAATAAAAGGACTTACGAAGGCAGGAGCGTCGGAGGGGCAAGGAAAGGAAGAAGGTCAGCGGAGAAGAAGAGGAGACAGAAGCTTCGAGCGAAAGATCGGGAACCCTATCAGGGAAAGAGGGGCATATATAAAGAAGTCGTGACGCCTCGTTTCTCGAGAGTATCTTCGCGGATCGGGCCGACGCGTGGCGAAAGGGGGTGCAATCTCGGGAAGTAAGATCATCATGCCATATCCCCGCATTTAATGATCCACTATAGAAGATTTTCTCTCCGTTCCCAAGGGGCACCTCCTCGGCATTGCTCCCCATCCCTCTTTAAGTCAAGGAAAGAAGGTCGGATATGGTCAGGACTCAGTCTAGTCAGTCAAGCCACACCTCTCCTTCGACTAGACACGAGAGGGGGGTCTTATGATGCCAAGTATGTGCATGCCCATCACTCATTATTGATATTATTAATGCGGCCGGACACTCCACGTCCCGGTCCGGACACCCTCATGTCTCGGCCCAGATGCCTACTATACGGCCGGACACCCTCCCTCCCGGTCCGGATTCCTACCATAAGGCCGGACACTCTACGTCTCGGTCCGGATTCCTACCATAAGGCCGGACACTCTACGTCTCGGTCCGGACTCCTACCATAAGGCCGGACACTCTACGTCTCGGTCCGGATTTCTACTATACGGCCGGACACTCTACGTCTCGGTCCGGATTTCTACCTTCCAACTGGCACCTTTGTACTGACCTGGTGATCCTAGTCACTACCTATCCCCGACAGAAAGTAAGATTCTCTGACAAGGCGCAGAGGAGTATCCGCGGTATTAATGGAGATTTGCCTCCTATCAACCAAGCGACGTGTATTAATGGTTGTCCCTGCACAAAGGTAGATTTACCTGCGGAAGTTACAGAGGATTGGCTGCGGCCTTAATTAAGATGTGCCTCCTGGCAACTATGTATTAATGGCAACCCACGCTACCGATGTCGCTAGATAAGCAATGATAATAATGTACAATCGGAGGGGTCATATCACTTGAGTGGGAAAAGTCCCCTAGAGGACTCCCCTTCCTCTCCCTATATAGAGGGATGACCCTCCTCAAGGAGGGGTAAGTTCACATACTCTTAAGTTCGTTTTTCCTACGTTTCTCAAAACATCTTCCACCTGATCCCCTACCTTGAGCGTCGGAGGGGTGTGGCCGAGATCCCTCTCGGCACCCTTGACCGCTTTTTATTGTGCAGGTTCTCATCCGACCCGATCCGGTTCTCATTCGGCTCGGTCTGGTAAAGCAACCCGGTCTGCAAGCCATTTCATCTCTTCGGTCGTTGTCATCTTCGCTGTGCGTACACCTCACCATTCACCATCTCGGCGGGAAACATCTACCGTTGCCACGGCGATGCTAGCTACTTCGCCGTGAACCACACCTGCAAGGAAGTGAGGACGACTCCTGCCCCACCGAAAGAATGCTGTGCGGTGCCCGACAAAGGCTTGGCCATGAACTTCCTCGGCGACGATAATCTGCTTGAGTGCAAATATCAATAGATCGTCATCACTAGCAATGGCTGATCATCGCATTGATACCGATATCGTCACTGGCGAGAGGGAGAAAGATGAAAGTGTTGGAAATTTTATTCCATAATCAAGTCAGAATTACAGAGAATAATCTGAATTGAAAATTATAAGAACATAATTCGGACTTGTTTATTGAGATGATATCCATCACCCGTGTAGGAATAAAGATGCAGAGTCCTGTAAAGACGCAGTTTCTTTAAGACAGATTCGTCCCCTTCGATGGTGCTACGAGATGACATAGGATATCTGTCCTCCAGGATAAAATTATGAAACCATTAGCACAATCTAACATGAGTTGTAGTGACGGCTTGATTAATATATTTGAACATTATCACAGGATCCGTTGAACGAAAAATAACTCAGCAGAATCAATGAATGACTGATGGAGATTTACTCCTTTTCTTCTCGGATGAAGAAAGTTCTTACGGAAAAGAAATCTTTTAATTTCTTTCCCTTTTTCTCTCTTCTTTCTCACTCTCTTCCATTCCTTCTATAATGGAGAAAATGACTTCTTGATCTACATTTCATCTTCAAGCTCAACCCTTTACAAAGAACAACTAATCCATGGTGAACTTGTCACCTCCATCTTTACATGGCTTGTGGTGACAAATCCTTAATGCATGCAAATTATGGGGAGCTTAGGTGGCTTTACCATGCCACATGCTCAAGACATGTAAAGACATGTGGAGCATGATGTGACATCATTCATAAATCACGATGGACTTTTCATGATGGATTATGACCTTAGGTTTTACAAGGACTTTAAGCCTTCATGATACATGAAATCTATATAATCTTAATTATGTATTAACCATGCATTTAGGTCTTACTTACATAATGAAGGCTTATGTATTAGCCATGCATTTAGACCTTATTTAATGAAGACTTATACCATAATTAATTATAAACTTATATCTTAATGTATACGCATCATGAGTTTAGTAAGCAAGCAAAATATTTTGTGATAAACTCTAATTTATTTTTATGATTATATCACCCTTTGATTGGTCCAACACGTACAATCATTTTGAATTTGCGTAACTTGGACTCTCGATTAATATCTTTTTTATACTATTTATCACTATTATATCATTTAAACATAGAAATAATTTTATCCACTGTACAAATTTCCCATTCATGTTATCTAACAGAATCAATTCCTTCCCTACAGATCACTTGCTCGAGATCTTCTCTTAACTTTCGGCCAAGATGATCTTGCAAATCCAACTCCTCTCCATCTCCAGGCCTTTCCGCCGCCGACCCCCGCTTCCGCCTGTTGGCTGTTGCAATCCCAACGCAACCTTGCCGCCTCCGGCATCTTTGTCGTTGACCCCATCCACTGGCAATTGGACTTCTTCGGTCTTCCTACCAAACCACGCAGCGGGCTTTCCCCTGTTCTCGGTCACGTTCCTCGAGCCCGTCCTCAATGTGCCCGTCCTCCTCGCTTCCTCTCTGGGCCTCCTCTTCTACCGTTACCGCGGCGATGCTAACTCCGTCGTCGTGAACCCCGCCTGCAATGAAGCGAGGACGATTCCTGCCCCGCCGGAAGAATGCTGCCCGCTGCCGCACAAAGGCTTGGCTATGAAGTTCCTCGACGGCGACAATCACCTCAAGTGCAAATATCAACTTGTGTGCCTACGACCCCACGAAAGCATGGTCCAACCTGTAGCAGCTCTGCCTCTACGACTCGGCGGCCGGAGAGTTGATCGTTGACGACCGGCAAGTCGACCTGGGATCGCGCTTCTTTGATCAGCACCCTAATTAAGCGCCTCAGGAGGTAAATCACGGTAATGAAACGGCGGATAATTAATTTGAGGGGAATAAATCCGAAGAATCGATGCCTATTTTATTGGTAGCAGCAATCGTACAAATATCAACTCCGCTCAGCCCCGTGGAGGATCGCGCTTCTGAACAATCTCGTTGTGTTTGAGGTTTCCGCTCCTCCCTACGTCGCCGCCGTCGATGCCTCCACGAGGCTTGTCGACTTCTCGCCGGCGCCGCCAGACTACGTCATTTCGGAGGACGAGATCAACGTCCTACACCCGTGTTGTCCCCAACTTAGGTCCATCGGGCAATTTTGTAATTCAAAATTAGATTTTTTTAATCATTATAAACTTATAGATAATCAAATAGTATGTCGATATTTTTTATTTAAAGAAATATTTTGATAAAAAATATTATTCTCCCTCCCATTTTGAGAACAATATAATTTAGTAAAAAATAATTATATAGAATTTTTTTTTACCATTTTGTGTTTGATAAATTTCCCAGTGATAATAGAATATTTTAAAAAGATTGTATATTAAAAATATTTACATCCTCAAGATTTAGCTTCACTCTGAAGGAAGGCTTAACTTTATATCATGCACGAGGAATCTTTTAACTTTTTCTTTTATTTTCTTTTGCTTTTTTTTTTTGAGTGGAGCACATGATTATATATAAAGCTGACAAAATTAAATATTATTTTAATTTAATCATTGAAAATATAATAAAGCAGAACTTGTCCATGTAATATTAAAAAAAATTGATAAGTATTATCAAGAAAATTTTTAAATTGAATATATATATATATACTTATAATAAATAATAATTATCAATCTAAATAGAATTTTTAAAAATTATTATTATTAATGATTTATATTTACGTCAAAGTGAAACAGAATCAAAATGCTTAAAATATTTTTTAATATATAATGCCTTTTTATCGGATAAGGCAAATAAATAATGCTTTTTTTTTTCTTTCATTTTTTTTTAATTTATGTTATTTTGATTTTTATATAATCATACTCACTAATATATCAATTATTGTGGGGTCTAAAATTATAACAAACTACCAATTCAATTTGAGCCAAATGGGCCCATAATCATTGGAGCCCACCACGTCTCACTTTGGCCCCACTGCATTAATTGCTCTCTTGAGTCTCGTCCTTTCGTTCTCTCACACTTCAGCTTCATCGCACTGGCGCTCTCTCTCTCTCTTCCTTTCGCTCGCTTTCCGCCACTCTCCTTTCCTTCGCCTTTCCCTTTCCGCCCCGCCGATCACCCGAAATCCCTCCCCGATCTCGCTCGCCGAAGGACTCCGTAGCTCTCAATGATGGCGGTGGTGGAGCGCTCGCCATGATTCGCACCGCCAACTTTTCTTCCCAGTCCGGGAAAGTGGTCGTGCGCATTGAATTCGTTGTGGGATGCTGAGGTAGAAGTGTATTCCTTGATCTGAGAAGAAAGGAAATGGGAATTCTTGTGCTTCTGCAGGTCTTCGTCTTTCACATCCTTTTCTGCTTCTCCTCGTCCGTAGCTCAGATGCCAGGTATATTAACTCCTTGGTTCTGTGTTAGAATCATGGTGTGCTTGTTGTTGCTGATTTTTTTTATTAAATTCCTTGTTTTTTTTCCTCTATCACTCTTGATCAAAGCTCGGTTTCGTAAGTGGATGTGTGGATATGTTTCTCCATATACCTTGTGTCAGTATCTCCTTTTGGATAGATAATCTTGTGATTCGGATGCTTCCTGGCATTACACGTCCGAAAGGTGTTGAAGATTTCAATATTTGAGATTTATTTTTCCTGCTCAATATTAACCTGGACTGTTAATGTGAAATAAACTGTATAAACAAAGGTGCATAGAATTTGCTTCATCTTGAAGCAGGAAGTTCTAGGTTCAAAGTTTAGCTGTGCAAAGAAACCTATGCCTATTTAAGGTTCTTGTCTAGGTGCGCTATCTTTGATTTGAATTCGAGTGTTGCTCAAGATTTTATAGGTTATGAGAGCATTTTCAATAATTGAGAACCTTGCTAGACTTTTGCTAATCTTCAAACATTGCCACGAGAATGGAGTAACTATAATATTTTGTTTGTTAATACTTTATTTATTGGTAAAATCATTTTAAGGCTTTTTAAAATCAAGTAAGCCTGCTCATTGATTCTGTTTTGAGTGAGTTTAACTGTGGAACCGTATTGGTAGTATAAGCATTTGTTTGATCTTTGGTATGCTGTTGCACAATTTTTTCTCTCATTGTGATGATTTCATGATATTTATCGTATTTGTTTCTTGCCATGTTGACCTGGAAAGGTAAGCGGTCGAGATTGATATAGGTGGATGAGGATCATATATAACTCAGTGCAGGCTTCCTGCATAAGCTGCCCTTTGAGAATAATTATCTAAATGATTTTTTCTTTATCCTTTTTCCCTTCTTTCCAGGTTTTATAAGTTTGGATTGTGGAGGTACATATGAGTACACAGATGATACTGGACTCGAATGGATTTCTGATAGTAATATGCTGCATGGTCACACTGCCAAGATAGCCATCCCCGGTGAGAGCAGGAAGCAATATATGAACGTTAGATACTTCCCTGCAAATAGCAATAAGCACTGCTATACATTGAATGTGAAGACTCGGACACGATACCTTGTGAGAGCAACTTTCTTGTATGGAAACTTTGATCAAAGTAATGTTTATCCAAAGTTTGATATTTATCTCGGGGCAACATATTGGTCGACCATTGTGATATCAGATGCTGCAAATATAGAAATTGAAGAGCTAATTCTATTGACCTCTTCTTCAACAATTAGTGTTTGTTTATCTAATGCTAGTACAGGGCAACCATTTATCTCGACGCTTGAGCTTCGCCAATTTAATGGTTCACTCTATTATACTACATATGAAACTGACTTCTTTCTCAGTTTGTCAGCGAGAATAAATTTTGGTGCAGGGAGCAATGATTCTATAAGGTACTTATTAGATCTACCATTTTAGACAGTGATTATTATTAGTCAATAAATCCTTTGTGTACTTGTAGCAATATGAATTAACAAATGCAATGCTTCAGCCATTGCAAGTTTGTCATTTTTGTTTTCTAGTTGGATGCAATGACTAGTTGGTGTTGGAACTTAATTTCTACAAGACACTACTTGGAGAATCGTAAAACTGTTCATATGCTATATGAATGGAAATGTTTAAATATGTGTAGTGTTTGGTTTTATTTATGATTTTGCATAGACTTGCCAACCAAACCTGGTCTAATAGAACTTCGTGGTTGACAGATATCCTGATGATCCATTTGATAGAATATGGGAATCAGATGCTAAAAGGAGGGCGAACTTTCTTGTTGATGTTGCTCCTGGAACTGAAATAGTGTCAACAACAATGCCCATAGATGTTAATACAAATGAAATGCCACCAGAAAAGGTGATGCAAACTGCTGTTGTTGGTCAAAATGGATCCTTGACTTACCGCCTTGATTTAGAAGGTTTTCCAGCAAATGGTTGGGCATTCTCATACTTTGCTGAAATTGAAGAGCTTGCTCCCGATGAGACAAGGAAATTTAAGCTAGTAGTCCCAGGCATGCCATCATATAGTAAGGCCACTGTTAATGTCCAAGAGAATGCTCAAGGGAAATATCGGCTCTATGAACCTGGGTATACCAATGTTTCCCTCCCATTTGTCTTTTCTTTTGGATTCAAGAAAACAAATGATTCATCCAGAGGACCAATCTTGAATGCTATGGAGTTCTATAAGTACCAACAGATAAATTTCGGCTCTCAAGATGGTAAATCCTCTTACTTGCTGAGATTGCGATTATCAGAATAATACAAACTTGAAATTATGATTTAATCATCTGATGAGTCTGCAGCAACTCTCATGGCCAATTTTGTTTCACACTACCCATTGGCAAACTGGGCACAGGAAGGCGGCGATCCATGTTTACCAGCATCGTGGACCTGGGTCAATTGCAGTTCAGATTCACAACCGAAAATAATTTCCATGTATAAATATCAAACATTTCTTTCCATTTGTATGTTGGTTGTTCATTTGGAAGTTTCACTGTGTATTCTACAAGTATTCAATCACCAAAAGTGTTGAAGATTGAATAGATATACCATGTTTTACAGCTCTTTGTCAGAGATGAACATAACAGGAAATATTCCCACAGAACTGACAAAACTATCAGGCCTGGTTGAGATGTAAGATCTAGTGATATAATTTGTACATGTTAATTTATTTTCTATCAGTTTATTTGTAACAAACAAATCTTCAATTACAGAAGACTTGATGGCAACTCATTTACTGGCCCGGTACCTGATTTTAGTGCATGCATCAACCTGAAAAGGATGTAAGACAAAAAAAAAAAAAGTTTCTGCATTTTCTTTTTCTCTATAGATACTAACTGGTTTTTCTTTCTCTTTTTTTTCCTCCATTTTTGTATAGTCACCTTGAGAACAATGAATTGACTGGCTCATTGCCCTCATCCCTTGCAAGCCTACAAAGTCTAGAAGAACTGTAAGTTTTACAACTCAAGCTAAATTTAGTAATTGAGAAGGTAGCACGGGGTGGTGGGATTGTGGTTGTAGTTTATATATCAAAGTGTTTGTATAATAGTTGTATTTGGTTGGTATCCTCAATAACTAGCAACTAACCTTTTTTATGTTTATAATATCATTTTTAAGAACTCTGCAGAACTTGTAATTAGCAGGTATGTGCAAAATAATCAATTGACTGGAGTGGTACCGAAGGCAATTCTTGAGAAGAATATCATCATCGAGTAGGTATTATGTCCATTTGGTTATCTAGTCCAAGTGTTTTCTTTCTTCTTCCAAGATATTGTCTATTCAATCAGCAAGTAGGGCGAGAATGATACATATTTGCTGGGGGACTAAATATTATTGAGTACATATAGATGTATGCTTTGTGTCTTTTCTTTGGTACCATTTTCCTTCTTCGTTTCTCTTAGAACTAAGGTTTTAAATCTCATTACACCCCAGTTGGCACGCGTAAAATTTACTACAGCACCCATCGACTATCACAAGAAACATGTTGATACACCCAATATAGGTGTGGGAGAGCCACTAATGTGTTACTTAGTCTAGCAAGATGCCATTGAAGGCATGATGAGGCGTGATGCAGAATTAAGAAGGATGAGCATCTTCCTCAACTCTGTAAACCTTCCCTAGAGATGTGAGCTTTTGCAAGATGATCAATAGCAAGGGTTCTGTGAGGTGAATTGAGGGTTTTGCAAGGTGGGATCTCCCTGTGAGGTTGTCTGCAAGCAGATTCGTCTCTAATTTCAGCCTCAAGGTCTCCGGCACTATGCATTGACACGTTGACATTAAACAATACCACCATCCCAGCCGAAGGCTGGAACTTCGGCTCCAAATGAAATTTTAAGTGTTGCCTTGAAGAATTGCACAAGTGATGATATGAATTGTTGACATATAGCATCTAAAAGAAAAAGAGATCAGGCCTCTAATGGAATGCCATTTTCTAGTTATTTTGTCACATTTTTGTAGGCTAGCCTTGTTGCATTGGTAAGGTTGCCCAGCTACAACTTGCCCACTTTTGGAATAAAAGAAAATTCTACCTTGGCAGGATCCTCATACACATCAGGATCACCGTTTGTATTTTAACATATTTTAAAAACTATACTTATATTTGATTCGGAAGGGAAGCTTTGGGGCAACGATAAATTTACTGCTTTGTGACTTAGAGGTCATGGTTCGAGTCCTGAAAATAATCTTTTGCAAAGCAGGATAAGTTTGCATACAATAGATGTTTCTCCGGGACTCTGCAGGGAGGAGCTTCGTGCTTTGAGCTGCCCTTTTACTTATATTTGATTCATCGAATATCTTAAAGAAAAGGACACAAGAAATACTGGCTTTATAATTCAAGTGGTGGATTGGTCATGCTCAACTCTAATTGTTATGCACTTCAGCATGAATCCTTTGAAATTTTATTGTATGGCAATTCAGTGAGAATGGAGAAGTTGGAGACTTAAGAATTCATCTTCCTTTCCTCCTGTTTTCCTTACATGACGTAATCTTTATTGCTTCATGTGTTACTAGTTCTTTGGATAAATTGGATTGATAGCTTGAAACTGATTTCTGTTCTTGGTTTGTCTGTCATTAGCTACTCCGGGAACGAAGACCTACACAAGAAAAGGAAAGACTTCAATCATGTTGTAATTATTGTTTTCTCTGTACTCGGAGCATGTTTGTTACTAATGGTGATTCTGATATGCTGCTTATTTGTCCGAAAATCAAAGAAGAATGTGTCTGAAGGTACATTGGGAGTTCTGTCATAAATTAGGTTGTGTTTACTTGGATAAGAAGTTAGGAAGGGTAAGAGTCTAAGAGTCTAAGAGAAAGGATCACAAAATTACATATGGAGCTCCATCATATTGCTTCTCCCTAAACTAACCCCTAAAATGGTAAGCATCGTATAATTATCTGAATTCCTTTTTATCTTTCCAGACAACAACACGAATGTCCAATCCGCGCAAAAGTTAGGTACTTTCTTCAGTGAAGTTTCTGCTGAAACAGCCCACAGATTTCCATTGTCTGAAATTGAACAGGCAACCGGAGGGTTCGAAAAACGAATTGGTTCTGGAGGTTTTGGGATAGTTTATTATGGTAAGATGACGGATGGGAAAGAAATTGCAGTTAAAGTGCTTAATAACGATTCCTATCAGGGAATCCGTGAGTTCATAAATGAGGTAACTCTTTGCTCTGTCATTCAACTTGTCAAGATGTATAAACATTCTAAACTTCTATCAAGTTATTTCAGAAATTATCTAATTTTCTTTTCTGGTTTTGAGCTGTTAAAAAATAAATCACCCGAGTGAAGTTGCAAATTGTTTCAGGTAACTTTGCTTTCAAGAATCCATCACAGGAATTTAGTAACATTTCTTGGGTACAGCCAGCAGGATGGAAAAAACATCCTTGTCTATGAATTCATGCATAATGGCAATCTGAAAGAGCACCTTCGAGGTAGTACATCTCATTCCTCCTTCATTTCAAATCAACTTTCGTTGAGAATGAAATTTGCTTCCATGTTTTGTAGGATCCTTAACTCACGACAGAACTCTTAGTTGGATTAATCGCCTTCAGATCGCAGAGGATGCTGCCAAAGGTTATAATTCAATTCAATTAGTATTCTTATTTTCACAACGGCAATTCACTGTCAAATCTAAACAATCATCTCGCACTTGAGTGAAATCAGGGATCGAGTACCTACATACGGGTTGTTCTCCAACCATTATACATAGGGATCTCAAGAGCAGCAACATTCTCCTGGACAAGAAGATGCGAGGGAAGGTCTCGGATTTTGGCCTCTCGAAACCAGCAGTAGATGGCTCCCATGTTTCAAGCATAGTCAGGGGAACAGTCGGATATCTTGATCCTGAGTATGACCCTAGCCATTAAATTGTAGTTTTAGTACAACAGCGAACACTAGTAGCTCTTTTGTTCTCACGCAAATGCATTTTCCCAGAACTTTATTATTTTCCATCATCGAGAAACATTCAATACTACTTTCCAACATGTGCAGGTACTACATTTCTCAGCAACTAACCGAAAAGAGCGATGTTTACAGTTTTGGTATCATTCTTCTTGAGCTAATTTCAGGTCAAGAACCGATTTCTAATGAAAGATTTGGCCAGAACTGCCGCAACATTGTTGCATGGGTTAGTTCATTACTGCGCGTGATGACTTGCTTTCACATGATTAGGTTCTTGGTTTCTGATGGCTAGTGTTAGGGTGCAGGGGCTTCTGTTTTATGACATTGCATTATAATTTGGCAGGCAAAATCATACATTGAGAGTGGCAACCTCGAGGCCATCATCGATCCCGCACTGCGAGATAACTTCAATCTGCAGGCGATGTGGAAAATTGCTGAGATATCAATCATGTGCGTAAAACCTCATGGATCACTAAGGCCTCCAATGACAGAGGTGCTCAAGGAGGTCCAGGGAGCCATCGAGATCGAACAAGGCTCAGGGCATCGAGTCAGCGGAGATCACACTGTGGGGGCAATGTTATCGAAGAATTCTACCGACTGCTCTGGGAATGCAGTTCCCGTTGGGTTGGCCACCCCCGAGCAGAACGTTTCGTTCCCGGAGTTCTTTCTGCAGCCAGGGCTGCGGTGACTGCTCGACCATGCAGATACTGAACTAGGATACCAGTAAGTATTGCGAAATGAATGCTAAGAATTTTGGGCATATTTCTACCTAAAAAACTTGTCATTTTATAGCTGTTCTTTACAACAACAAAGACAAACACATACTATTTTAGTCACGACACCTGAGTGGATAGCAAATTGAACATATATCAAGTGTATGGTTGTCAGATTAATCCATCAAATTAGGAGTATTTCTGCATGTTGGTTGTGATTAGATCTGTTCTCGGCGTTGCAGAGAAAGCCTTTTGGATTGTGTTTTTCTAATTGGATTGATGAAAAAATTTAGTTCAGTTAAGTTATGCCCAGCTGGATGAACAGAGGGATGAATGCTCCTAGCGAAAAAAAAATCGGCACTCTGCTGTGAGCTTGTGGCCAAGCGTTATGTCATGTCTTTCATGATTTTGTCAATCACATTAAGATTCATAAAATCTTCAGTAATTTATTTCTCTCATAATGATTCTGAGACAGATCGATGAAGGTCGTTGAGTTCCAACCTTTTGCGGTATGTCATGAACTCACAAGCAGATCGCTCAAAAGCCAGGCGCTCACTGTGAGCTCTTGGGTAGGCGACTGCTGCAAGTTCATAAGTAGGTTGCTAGCTCGAGAGACAATGGAGTTGAAATTATACGAGACAGGAGGAAACATTATTCCATCCGATTTTGGGTGGACTGTGAATCCATGCTTTTGTTTATTTTACTTCTAGTAAACAAAAAAAAAAAAGGTATCTAATTCCCCTCCAATCCATGAACTAATTCAACCCGAGAGATAAATTAAAAGAGATTTTTTCTTTTTTAGTTTTTCATCAAGAAAAGAGCAAGATGAATAATTAAATAAGTCAATTTACAATCTGTCCTCAATTCATCCTCTAAAAATCGAACACAATTGAATCCGCATTAACTGGTTAGAAAAAAATAAATAAATGTATGCTCATTAATATCCAATTTAAAATCGGACAAAATTGAATCCGATTAAAAAACAAAAACATAAATTTATTCTTATTTAGTATATTTAAGGTCTATTTAAAGGATATTTGGTAACCAACCTGCCCTTTTATCTTTCTATCGTTTTATATATTTATTCTTCTAAATTTTTATATCTCCAAAAAAGACCAGTCACCAGTCTGAATATTAATTATTAAATTGATTGCCAATTTAGTCTTCATAGGAAAGTTTGAAACACTTCAAAATTCTAAGACAAACTGTCAACTCGAGAACACTAAAAAGAACATGAAATACTCAAAATTCGACCTGCCAAAAACCTAAAAAAAAAAAAGAGAAAAGAAAAAGGGATTTGAAGTTTTTCTATACATAAATTGGAGCTTTCAGGCCAAGTAGTCATTGAGCTCGCAACAGACTGCAATCTTACGATCAACGGTCACTGCAAGCTCATAAGCAAACTGTGAGCTCATGGCCTGGCCTAACCATGAACTCATGGGTTGGCCTAACCATGGCCTCACAAGCAAACCCTGAGCTCATGGCTTGACCTAACCATTAGCTCACAAGGAAGTTCCAAGCTTGAGACAGCTTGGCTGTGAGCTTCCAAGGAGGCTGCAAGCTTGCAACCAGGCGAGTGCCGCAAACCAGCCACGTTCGCCGCAAGGGGCAATGGGCATGCTCACAAGGGAGGGAAATATTGTTTCATTTTGAGTGGATCAAAAATCTTGACTAAATGCAATCCCCAAATGGAGATGGATTGGAAATTCATTCTTACACTAATTTTATTTCTAATAAACAAAGAAAAAAAATATCCTAACTCCTGTGCAATCCATCTTTGTCCTTCAAAGTAAACAGAAATACAAAACTAAAAATTTCACTAGCAATTTAGTAGACAGCAAAATTGCACCAATTTTCTATTCAAAGTCGGACGATTTAGCTGTATCCATTTCATGAATGCATGTGAGTTAATTTCAAAAATTGTACGGAATGCACGAGTAAAATAAGAGAGAATATCATTATTTTATAAACTTCATCATATTGTATGCACACAGATGATTTGGATCAACACTTGCTGCTCAAAACAATATGCTGGTACCTAAAAAAAAGAATAATGGCATGCGTTTTAAAACAGATCATGCTGTTGCTTTGGAAAATAAATTTTTTCAAAGAAACTGACAAAATGCGTAAATTTACACAGTCTTCGAGGAAATATTGCCGTATAGGAAGGAGCTAAGTTCCAGTAAATACATACAGTTAAAAGAGGGCCCCCTACTGCAATGACTCCATGTTTGAGATTCGATAGCAGCGTCACACTCGAGGAAAGCATCATAAAAGCCCTTCCTGCCAAGAATTATGAGAGATTGAACAAGTTTTTTTTTTTTTTTTTTTTTTTGCTCATGAAACTTCAGAAGAATCAGGAAATTCCAACAAAGGTTTGAATTGGGTACTCATCCTTCATCAAGTAATATTCTGATGGTTAATTCAAATATTATATATATATATCATTAACATTTCCACCTTATCCAACTTGATTACTAACCATTAGCAACTTAAGCAATGCATAAGATATTGATTCAATATTTCACTTGAACGCAAAAAGGGAGACTACCTATGAGGATGAACCTGGGTAAGTGGCAGTCCAAATTTTTCAAGATGAAATATCACACTCATTCTATACTGTAAAGCATATCTTTGAACACATAATGGCATTAGTTAGGATGTACAGGAAATAATATGAATGTTTGAAGGTTTGATTAAGGACCATTGTTAGAACAAATGGTGAGGCAATGCTAGCATATATACTTCTTGCAAATATACTTTAAATAACTTTTTAAAGTGAAACTGCTACATACAACTCCCTATATTCATTGTTGAGAACATCTAAACCAGTATTGGAATGAGATTGAACCACTCGTTATGGGAATCAAACTTATAAACCCTTTTAAAGGACACATGAACCCCAACAAATAGATTACCAAATACACAAGGTAAAACCAAGTACCCACTTGGCTACTTTTAGCTCAATTTTGATTTATGACCAGTCAAACATTTCCTTAGACTGGTCTGAGATACAAGAATGAAAAACATGGCTGTTTGAACCAGAAGGGAGAGGTTGGTCCTCAGTGGAATCAACCACTTCAAGCAATTTCAGATCCCAGGCGATGAAGATTATGTAGAAGAATTCAAGGGAAAAAATGAGGGTATTATGGAAGCAATTAAGTCTGAACTAATAGCTTAATTTGTTTGCTAGTATGTGATATTCCAAAGTTAATTTCCATTGGTTCTTTGAAAACCTACAAATGATTCTGCAGTAGTAAGTCTGTTGCACATTGCAGCACCTCGTACATCATTCAGAAACAATAAAAGGGCAGTCCGGTGCACAAAGTTTCCACCTTGTGAGGTCCCAGAGAAGGATCCATTGTACGCAATCTTACCATACTTTGTAAGAGGCTATTTTCAAGACTCGAACCGTGATTTCTAACTCTAAGTTACAAGACAGTAACTTTACCGTTGTGCAAAAGCTCTCCTTCATAAACAATATGATATATATTTTTTTTCCCCAAATTTCAAGGTCCCAAGAAAAAACACAAGAAAATACATGAATACTGCATAAATGGCGTTGAATCAAAGTGAATTCAAAATAAGCACATAAATGCAATTACCAACTGAGAGACAAATGTACAAAGATACATGGTTACTAGAACTCAAGGGTGTAATCATGACAGTCAAAATCTCATTGCAGTAAAAAGTCAAGAATTTAAAGCACATGCAAACTTCATTGGCGAAGATACCTAGTATATGCTGAAATTATCTCATCTTTTGTAAAGTTATCCTCCTGGCTACAAATATCATGCAAATACAGACAATCAGAATTGCTGCAGATCTGAATCAATACAAAAACTCAGAATAGGAAGTCTAGTAGATAGACAAACTTGAAATATAACCTCTGAGAGAGAAAAAAAATAGAATCAGAATACCATGTTCCTTAACCATGCACGACAATATTTCGTGGTGCCAAAGCATGCTCTGAGGAAGACAAAAAGTTTCAGAAAGAATATTGAACAATGTGTCCTGAAGATCAGAGGTCCAGTTATGTGTTTACCTCAAGGATTTACCTTCTAAAACATAGTTATGTGTGGCTTGTATGCATCGAACAGCCTCCTTTTTGGCATATGTGATGTACCTAACCAGCAGAGATTATATCAGGAAACTACATGCATGAAATTAATCCCAAGACAATCGTAGCTTTTCTAACAGAAAGAACAAACAGTAGAGCTCATTGACAGCAGCTGAACTGATTAACTACTTTACCAAATCGTATGCCTGAATATCAGGATATGACTAAAAGTTTATAAAGTGTGAATTCAATAAGAATCAAAGTCAGGGACCAAGAAAACCACTGAAATTGAGAACTTCATAATAAAGGTAAATTAAGATGCTAGTATGAGCCCTTGGTGTCAATTATGAGATGATTGGTGAGGGAAACTTTTGTATCATATCTTATATTAATATAGGCAAATATTGATTATTATATTTACTTAATGCATGTGTCAGCTAAATAAATATAATAGTGCCCTTGAATAGTAGGTTCTTACTCACAGTATATCAATTGGTAGAATTAATTATGAGAAGCTGTAGAGAACACTATTCTTAATATTCCTAGTCAAGTATTAATAGACAAGGGCAATATTAATACATTGAGACTAGCATGTAGGTCAATGGATGACTTGATCTCACAAGTCATGGATATAAGATATCACATTAACACATGGGTATATATATTGGAGAATATATATACTGAATTGACCCGCTATGAGAAAGTGTCATGGATCGTTATATGAGTGTCATATACTTTCTCAAATGACTATTGATATGAATAGTCCTTAGACCTAAAGTCACTACGGTTCCCTACATAAGGAATTATGTACTTTGGTATCGTCTAACGTCACACCGTAACAGGGTGCACTATAACGGTGATTACTGGGTATGTAATGAATTATACGGAGGGATGTGAGTGATGTAGATGGAATCTATCCCTCCTATATGACAGGAGTGATATCTTTGGCCTCTTAATAGAGTAGGACCACGAAATACATGGTCATGCTCAAATGAGTCAATATGAGATATTAAGCTCATTTGTTTGAGTGTGTCTACTTGGGGATCAAGAAACATAAAGATCGATAAGGGGATGACACGGTCTATGCCTCATTGATCGATCTAAGATATCAAAGATAGAAGGACACCGTCATACATGATAATAGCCACGGAAAGATTGTCGGATCTCGACGATCTTATAACTTGGGTAACAATGATGTATTGCTAGATGTCGTTCATTGCTTATGTGTTTAAAAGGGGTTTTAGATACATTGTCAACGTTACAAGAGCCTATAGGGTCACACACAAATGACATTCAATTTTGGAAATGGGTTCTTTTAGTTTGACTGAAAGAACAATGAGAATAATTGATGGTCAAGGCTCGAGTCAAAATCAAGTTGGTTGAGTTAGACTCAAGCGGGTTACATTTGAGTTAGACTCAAATTAAATTGGATGGATGAAGACTAGATTTGAGTTAGAATCAAGTGAGACTTGAATTAAACTCAATTCGCATGCAAAACTCAAGTTAGACTTGAGTTAAACCCAAGTCACATGCAAAAGTTTTAATGCATGCATGATGCATTAAAAATTGCATTGGATTTCAATGTGAAGAATTGGAAGAGGCTAGTGGCTTTTCAATAATGCATTTGATGTATTGGATTTTCAACGTGTAGAATGGGAAGAGGCTAGTAGATTTTCAATGATGTATTTGATGCATTGATTTTGGAATTCAAGCATGATAATATAAAAGGGACTTCAATGTTGAGATATTGGGTCCGGTGAGAGAAAAAAAAGGGTGAGAAGGTTTTTGGCTTGTGTGTGCAAGTGTTGCCATGGGGAAAAGAGAGATCCAAGAGTTGAGTGTTCTTTCTTCTTCTTCACTTCTTCATCCTCCTAATTTTGGCTAGTTGTTCTACAAAGGTTGCTAGCACAACCATATTTCCAAAAGGGCTGAGTGTCAGTGTGGATACCTTAGAGATACGGTTATCCTTACCGTATTTAGATCTGAAAACTTTGGACCAGTGGGATTGCGAAGGGCTCGCTTCAAAGGTATAATACTTCTTCTAGATAGGATCTAGATGGTTAAAAGCAATTTATATGTTTTCGCTTGGATCTCTGGTGGGATCCAAAAATTTTGTTTCCGCTGCAGTTTTGCAAATCGGTTCGCACACATAGTAGGATCCCAACATAAGATAAGTAGCACAATAGCTTTGAAGAAGAATAATGAAAGAGCGAGTTAGCCATGACTTACAAGCCAAATGTGTTGTTACTTGATGTTTTCTGAGAAGAGGTGCCAGTTGGTTGAGAAATTGAAATCTTTATAACTTTACCATACTGACCAAAATATTCTTTACGCTCAAGAATCTGATAACAGTAGTAGCCTATCAGTAAATGGGAAGCGCACAATTTGATGTATGGAAACTGGTGAAAATGACAATGAATATACACTTTCATTGCATAAATTGGCAGGTAATCCAGTTATATATGTTTGTGCAATTGGTCCAGGTCACGATTGACCGGACTCGAGTTTGACTCAAACGATATTTTGATGTTTGACGGTGAGTTGACTACATGGTTGACTTGGGGTTGACCATGTGTGGGAAGTCCAAGTGTATAGCCTTGGCATGAAAAATCCAAGCATAGGGCTTGGTGTGGGAAGTCCAACATGGAATTAGCATATAAATCTAAGTGTGTAGCCTTGAGATGGAAAATCCAAGCATAGGGCTTGGTGTTGGTAAAATCCAAGCATAGACCTTGGTGTTGGGAAAAGTCGAAGCATGGGACTTGGTGTTGGTAAGTCCAAGTGTGTAGCCTTGACAATGGGAAGTCTTGAGGACTTGGCAAGGTCACTAGTTTCGTAGGCTCGGGGTCCTTGAGTCGATGAAGGATGACATTGTGAAGTCGTATGTTTGGTGCATCCGAGGGACCGCTGAACGGAGAGCGAATGGAGTGAGGCCCAAGGGAAGTAGACTTCAAGGGCAAGAGACACAAAGGATGACATTGCGAAGTCGTGCGCTTTGTGCATCCGAGTGACGTAGGCCGAGGGAAGAGAGCTTCGGTGGGGAACTCCATGAGAGGATGAGGTGGACTTGGCCAAGTGGCTAAGACTGAGTGTCGGATGCTCAAACATGATGTTTGAGGTTTTACTCGACGGTCGGATGCTCAAACAAAGTATTTGTTTGAGATTTTACCCGACAGCAGTCGACTGACATAGGTGCCGGTTCGACTGATCCAAGTCGACTGATGATCAACTGGTGTTCGACTGTATTTTGTGGCGTAGCAATCGACTGCTAAGGATTGACAGTCGACTGATGTCGACAGTAGTCAACTGCCAAGGGACGACAGTCGACTGATGAAGATGGTCACGGGCACAAAACGCTCGATAGTCGATTGTCAGTCGACTAGAGGTCAGCAGTCGACTGTCAGTGTATCCGTTGGCTTGGATGCCGACGTGGATTAGGTCGTCGTCTCACAACGACACTGTTGGCAGTCGACTGTTGGGCTCGAAATCAGCTCGATGCAGATTGTTATTTCGAGATGGAGGGGAATTGCTGCTGCATTCCAATCCTTCAAGAGCAAACCAAAGCAAGCAACAAGCAAAAGTTCAAATCCATTATTGTAAAGTTTTCTTTACGTATTTCATTGTTGTATTTGTATTTGTTTGTACCTTTGTGTATTTCTTTGTAATTGTTTGTACGAGGTTTCTCCACCTCCGACTTGTAGTCGAGAAGGAGCTTTGTTAGTGTCGTGCACATAACTCGAGCTCGTTGAGCTCACCCCGTGGAGTAAAAACCCTAAGGTTCCGAACCACGTATATCATCGTATATTTGTATGTGCTTGTATTGTCGTTTAATATTTCTATTGTTTCCGTTGCGTTAACGACAATTGTAGACAAGCGACACGCGACAAATGAACGATTTTCATCATCTACGCAAATTTGGCTATTCACCCCCCTCTAGTCAACCACCGATCCTCCAACAATATACACAAGGTTTTTTCGCATCACTCTAACACCACTAAGGTGCTTCATGGAATCTGGAGAAATCTTTGCTTTTTCTCAGAGTACACTTCAGCCATTATCCGTCCTCAGTGCAAGAGACATGTTATACCATTTCTTAGTGAAGCGCAGGGAAATATATGAATTTTGTTGGATTAAAAGATGAATATGCATGCAAAAACAAGCACCTCTCAGAACTAGCGGAAGCCACTTTGATGACTGTCCTTATCATAAGGTGTACGACAAGCAGGACATCGAGCTTCAGTGTTGTCCTTTTCAGCCATTTCAATCATATGGTGCCAGCACCACACACATATCTGCATATACAAATGCAAAATTAGACGATAAAATAAAATTTGTTTTTTTTTTTGGCCTAATAACCCAGACATTTTAATCTAGAATAAACATGATAACATTATAATAAGGTTGTCAAACATGAATAAGAGCTATATAACCCTTGCCAGTATAAAAAGGCTTCAGAGTCAGGAAACACTAGGTTAGGCACTTTTTGCGTGGACAAAACTTTTACCTCATATCCACATTTGCAAGGTTTCAGCTGCAAATCAAATCAAATAGAATAGGAAATTCAAATCAAATTTCGTACGATTATCCTTGCTGGAAAATAAAATTAAGGAAACAAACAGATCTGCATGAATCTATCCAATACGCCCATGACAATAGAGTATGGCCGATCGAGAGCGATCGTAGAGGGGAAGCTTACGTTGAGGTTGTTCGAAGCCGACGGATTGGGCAGGGAAGGCTGCCTCGACGCGGAGGCGAGAGGACGGAGGCCGAGCCACGAAGGGTCGAGAAAAAACCGAAACCTCTCCTCTCTTTTGGATTGATTTTTATTGCACGCCGTTTGGCCTCGCTTTCGCAGTTATGTAATTATTAAATTATTATCCCACGGAATTAACGTCAATTACGTTAAGACTAAATTTTTTTATTATTTATCATAGCCGCTAAATTGATGATTTAAATTTTTACGAAGTAATTATTAAATTATTATTTTATAAAAATTATACATGTCTATAAAAATAAGACACAATATAAAAGGCATCCTTATTATTATTCTTCTTCAACACTCATCGCTTTACCTCTTAGAAACAATTTAGTGGCTAGAATAATACAAATATTGTTATATATGACAGTTCGAATTTCGACATAAAATATATATTCTTCACTCAAATATAGAAGTGCTATTATTCTGATAAAATTATGCAAATGGATAGAGTATCTGTCTTTTATATAGATATGTGCTATTACATATAAACAGAGATTGAATCTCAATATAAAATTTAAAATTCTTATTTGAACTCAGAAGTCCTTAATTATTTTTAACCATCAAGTCAAAGGACATAGTCCTTCTGTAATATACTTCTTTTTATTATCACTGAAAGATTGACAATGGAGAATACTGAAGACAAACATAAATCGCATTTTACTCATGCTACATAAATACACACCTTTTATATTAAAAATATTTTTATTTTGGGATTGTTATATTATTATAGTACTTTTATATAAAAAAACTTTTATTAACTTATTCAAAAATATTTAAATTTGATCAAAATTATTTCAACTTATATAAAATCGCTTTAAAAATATTGTAATAACTATGATAAAGCAAATACAATCCGCTAATTTTAATAAGTTAAAATAATTTTTATTAATCGTAAGTTGAATAAATTTACGTGATAATTAATTATAGTTGCTATAATTTTTTTGAAAAGATGTAAAATGATAACAAAGGTGTTTTTTATTTTTTAGAATAATTCGTTAATATACACTTTCATTAATTTCTTACAAAGAAAACAAAATAAAAAATCATAGACAAATCTCGAAATAACATTTATTTCACAATTTGTTTACTAAGAATATATGATATTTTTATTCTGTTTTATGGAAACTCATGAAACAAATTAAGCATATCAATTCTTAATAATTGATAAATAAATTAATTAATTAAATGGCATAAATGCGATTGAACTGATCGGAATCCGAAAGGTCGGGATGCAACGAAGCGGAGCTTATGGTCCTCGCCGTCGACGACTTCTCCCTTCGCCTGCTCCGGCGAAGCCGCTTCGACTTCACCACGAAGTAAGTCATGGCAACGAGCACCCCGGCCATGATCACGCCGCCTACCACCGTCACCAGTACCCCCGCCCACCGCACCCTCCGCCCCACCACGATGTACGCCGCCGACAGGAAGGCCACGGTGGTGCACACCGACGCCAGCCACATAAGTTTGTTAATCACCTCAACCACTCGCCGCTCGGCCCTGGTCTCCCGCCGCACCACCGTGATCTGCACCACGACCACCGCCAGCGACGTGAACAGAGCAACCGCGTTTGCGAGGAAGAAGACGCGGAACGAGGTGGCGCGGTAGGCGATGGCCGCGCCGTCAAGGTCGTCACTTCCGCCGGGGACTGTGAAGATGGCGGCAAAGGCGACGGAGGCGAAGAGGACCGCGACGACTGTGACGGAGTTGGTGGCGTTGGCGATTCCGTCGCGGTGGAGCTTGCGGAGCTCCTTGGCGATGCCGTGGACGTTGCGGTTCGTCTTCCGGCTCTGCTCCAACTGGGTGAGCACGTCGTTCTTGATCTCCTTGACGGCGAGGCGGAGCTCGCCGTCGCGGGGCTGGTTGAGGTCTTGTGCGCGCAGCGCGCCGTGGCGGGAGAGGATCGCGCGGATGGCTGTGGACTCATCGGAGAACGTCAACTCGTCGACCATGTCGTACGCCGTCTTGTGCTCCCTCGTCAGAGCGTTGACGTTCGTGTCGGGCAGTAGAAGAAGAAGATTTACTATCTGAATTAATCGATCAAAAAGAAATTAGAAAATAAAAATTTAATCTTTTGAAATGATCGTCGTTGTCCAGTGGCCGTAAAGATCCTGAGTACCTCTACTCTCCTTTTTCTGGTGGCGACATGCAACGCCGTATTCCCGAACTTGTCCGGCATCATAACAATGGCCGGATCGGCGTGCACGAGCGCTGTTATCACGTCGTGGTTGCTGCCCTTCGCGGCCATGTGCAGCGCCGTCTGCCCTTTCGCGTCCGTCCTGCGGGCCAGCTGCGGGTCCTTCTCCAGCAGAGCCTTCACAGCGGCGGCGTGGCCGTGCCGGGCGGCGAAGTGCAGGGCGTTCTTCCCGTTCCGCTTCGCCGCCTCCACCATGCTCACCTCCCGCGCGAGCAGCAGCTTGATCACCTCGGTGTGCCCTCTCGACGCCGCCGAGATCAAAGGGGTGGTGTTCGACGGCCCGAAGGTCTTGCTGAGGAGCGGATCGTGGCGAAGCAGCAACTCCACGACGTCTGAGATCGATCCAAGACATTGTTGCTGATTAAGCAGGGTATTAATGGAGAAGAAGATCGAAAGGTTTAATTTTGTGCAATTGATATCTTTTAATAATTTGTCCACCTTGGCGTCCTTCTTTGACGGCGGCATGGAAAGTGTCGAAGCCGGACCTGTTCTTCCGCAGCAGGCACTCCTTGTCTGAGTACTTGAGTAGCTCCGCCACCACGGCGAGGTGCCCCTTCTCCGCTGCAGTGAACAGGGTCGTCTCCCCGAACACGTTCGTTTCCTGCACGGCCGCGGTCATTACCGCCGCCATCTCGTCAACCCCCTCTCCCTCCTCCATCTGCTCGGCCACGTCGGCGAGGATCCTCCGCACCGCCGCCAGGTCGCCTCGCCGCGCAGCGAGGTGGAGCTCGGTGTCGTTGTGCCGCCCCGTCACCTGCCTCACGAACTTCTTCGGCTGCTGTTTCTGGTCCATCGGCTTGTCGGAGCTCGACAGCGCCAGTGCCGGCGTCCCAATTTTAAATTCCTTCTCCTCCTCTGCGACAAAAAGGATCGAAATCAACTTTACGACCGGAAAGGCAATAAATCACTTGAGGGTGTTTGGTTGGGGTACAAAGCCGGTACGTTTTTGGGCCTCGATGGAAGTCAATGGCGGCGGCCCCTGGTCTAATGTGGCGGCGGGCGGCGAATGGTAATGATCAAGCATCCTGGGAGCGATTGGGGGACGGCTAGGGGGGCAGGCTAAAAAGGAGGCCGGCAGGGGAGGTGGTGATGGCGATGTTGCAAGCGAGGAAGGAGGGAGGAAGGAGAACGAGGGTGAAATGTGCACGTCTCGGTGTTTTTCTTCCTCGTGGCCTTTTGATATCCCACCGAAAGAATAAAACGCCGCCGGCCCCACCGCCACTGCATTTGGCGACAAGGCAAGGACGACGACGACGACGACGACGACTTCGGCAGTTACGAGTTTACGACGACGAGGCGCCGACCAAATTGGAGTAGAGAGTTCATTATGTAATTTATAGATAAATTTAGCAATTACCCAAAATTGATAAATTATATTTCACATATAATATACTTGTAAAATTAAAATTACTTTACTCTGTTTATTTCTTCCTATCATTTTTTTTTAATTCTCATAAAATTTCACGATAGTTAAAATAATCTCAAAATTTTCAACAATACATCAAATCACACGTCTAATTTTCTAAACACCCAAAATTTTAAAAAAATCTTCAGATTTTTCAAAAAACAAAAAGTTCCTTTTATCATCTATTGCTATATATTTGATCGACAACAATTTAAACACACAAACAATAAAAATGGTCGTGAAACTTTTACTATTTTAAAATTTTAATTTAATTTACTATGATATTGTTAGTTTTTTATTAAGGTAAAAATTAAAAAAAAAATGCTTCATTTCACTCCAAAATACTTTTTATTTTAATATTAATTAAAACCACTAAGTTAAGATTATTTTAATATTGATTAAAATTATTTAATTTTAATGGATTTTAGTCAAACCTAGTTTGGTAGAATGCTCGTATGTTTGACTAGTTAAGTATAACAACGACAATTAAATGATTTATCCGGTGGTTAAATGAAATCACTCTTTTATTGTGTTCTTATTTATATAAATTGTATCCATTTTTTTTTACTAATTAAGTTTTTATTTAGTTTATCTCTTATTATATATTTTGATTTTTGCCACTATAATAATAATAATAATAATAACTCCATAAATAGAAAAGAAAAAAGAAAGAACATTACATAAGAACAGACTTATTTGTTGCTTCCATTCCATTCCATTCCTTCAAAGAAAAAAACATCATCCATGGCCATGGCGACTACAACTCTCCACTGCATGCCGTTTCGCTTCCTCTCGCTCTGCATTCTCCCTCCCCTTCCCACCTCGCTTGCCTCATCTCCCTCCACGGACAGCTAAGCCGCCCGCCATCTCCGCCTTTTCCCCATTTGATTTCCGCCGTGTCGGTGGATCTCGCCTTTGCACCGGGCTCGCGGCGGTGACAGCGAAGGCGGCGCCTTCAGGGGATCATGGGACCCGTCAGAGGCTTCAGGAAGAGGAAGAGGGCCGACAAGCGCGCCGCGGCGACTGCGGACGCCCCGAAGGGGAGTGGCGACTGGTGGGATGACTTCTCCTGCAGGATTACAGGTTCTCGTCTTTCTCGTGATGCGTTACCTCGATCTCGCTTACCTGTGTTATCTTACAGCTCACTGAATTTGTGAGCCCGTTGCTTTTACTTCCGATTGATATGCCACTGCTCTTGATTGTTGACTCTTCATCGTATGGATTGGTTTGTGCATCAAAATTGTATCTTAGGTTTTAGCATCTAGTATGAGAGATTTAAAATTAAGACGAAGAGTTGTGTTATTGGTGGTGTAGTTGCCTTGGCGATAATTAAAATTGACCACGAGTTAAGAAGCATCAAGCTGTTTTAGGACGTAACTAGTCAAAGCGCATTGGGGATGAATTGGTCCCTTTAATTCTCTATTAATTGGTCGAAGGGGAATTGTTTAGGGTTTCACTCCAGTTCAAATTGAGGATATGCCATTTTATCCAGATAATTCCTGCTAGATATAGTTGATTCAGTCAATCGACTGTTAGGACACATGATATATATCTTGAATCTAAGAGTGAATGCTCTATTAATTGTGACTTCAACTGACCTAAATCCAGCACATGAACTGATTTAGGATGGATATTGTTTAGGATTTATTAAATTTGATTTATTCACGATTTATTCCCAAAGTTTGAGGTATTATGAAAGTAGTTTCTTGAAGAATAACTGTATTCTTATGCAATTGGCCCATCATTATAGAAAATCATCAAGATGTCATAAGAAAGAAGCTTCCATTTGATCCATTGTCTAAAGTGTAATCTCGCCTACAGCAAGGAGCTTCATTATCTAATATTAGTTCAAATTATTTTAAGGTTAGAGAAAATGTACTGCACTATACAGTTTGAAATAGCGAGCATAAGTAGTAGTGTACGAAAAACTAAAAAGAAAAGAAGCTTGTGAAAAAATCTTTGTATAACAAGCAACAATTGCAGATAAAAAAGAATAAATATTTGTGTTTCACAAAAAAATGCTAAGTGAGAATCTGCATTGTAACTAACTTATTTTGAACTCACTATATTTTTTATTTTTTTTCCATCCAGAACAGCTGCATACTATTATACTTTCAATTTTTTTATTTTTTTGGTGTTCTAGTGAAGATAATTTCTTCATTCATCTTCCCATAGCTGCCACTCACTTTCGAAGGATCTTCGATAGTACTCAACTGAGACATCAAACTAATTGAGCTTATTAAGCATTAATGAACTTATGAAGAATTATACTTGCGTATATTAACTTCAAACTTTTTTCTGTTATTTTTTACCATCTTCTGTGTCTTGATATTACTTACAGGCCCATAGGCTTTGAGATTGCATTTGGATTTATCTTGAAACCTTACAATTTTAATATATGAGCAATATGTGACTAGACAAATTAGATGTTTTTCAAAGATTCAAGGCCTTAAGTCATACAATTATTAAGGTTGACATGGTTTATTTTGGGTCATGACTTTCCTAAATCAATTCATAAGCTATGCATGTCAACCATCTCATGGATTGTATTTAGAGCAGCTCGGTGCATGAAGCTTCTGCCAATGGTGGATCTTGATGAAGGGTTTATTGTACGCAGTTTTGTCATGCTTTGTAAAAGATTATTTCTGTGACTTGAATCTGTGTCCCCTATGTCACATGATAGTAACTTTACTGTTGCATCAAAGCTTCTCTTCATCTCATGGATTGTATGGCAAACAAAAGCCTTAACATTAGAAGATGACTATGAATGTTGGTTAGGATACCAGAGCATGTCACATAAATCTCTTGTATTTCTTTACTTGTTTCTTTTCTCTATGCTCCATCTTCTTTTCTGCTTCAAAGTCAACCATTGTACCCAGGGTAAACAATGAGTTATAAGACAAACTCCTCGATGGTGTGTGCTTAACGAGTAGAACAGCGATAAATGTGTTGGTGCTATTAAGCTCTTATCATTCTGTATTATTCATCTTAGACAGTCGACTCAGATCTTTGGTAGAGGACTTCTCACTTCTGCAGACATGAATAGTTTAAGTGCATGCTTTTTCAGTATGCTCAAATTTGGTACAAGATTTACTAATTTAGTTGGCTAATTTAGTTTCTACTCAATTTCTGAATTTTTGTGAGATATTAATCCATGAAAATATTGTACGGAGAGCAGTTATATCCAAGTCATACATTGAATTTCTAATTATTTTTAGAAAAGTTTACATCTTTTCATGCATAGAATGACCATTGTCTTTAACTCCAGGGCACTTGTCTTCCAAAGAACCAAGAAAATTTGAATCGATCTTCAAGATTTCAAGGAAGACCTTCCACTACATATGTTCGATAGTCAAGGATGAGTTGATGGCAAAAACATCGCATTTTGTATTTACAGATGGCAAACTCCTGTCTATCCAGGATCAAGTGGCTGTTGCTCTGCGAAGATTAGGCTCTGGCGAATCGCTATTGAATATTGGAGTGTCATTTGGGTTGAACCATTCAACTGTTGCTCAAGTTACTTGGCGGTTCGTGGAAGCTATGGAGGAGAGAGGCATTCACCACCTACGATGGCCGACCTCTCATGAGATCGAAACTATCAAATCCAAGTTTGAGAAACTCCATGGTCTGCCAAACTGTTTCGGTGTCATTGATATCACCCATATCATGATGTGCCTAGCTTCCGTGGACACAGCAAGCAAAACATGGCTTGATTATGAGAAGAAACACAGCATGGTATTGCAGGCCATTGTGGACCCAGAGATGAAGTTCCGAGACATAGTCACTGGTTGGCCGGGTAGCATGAGTGAGTTGCCAGTTTTGTGCGGCTCAGGCTTCTTCAAAGCATGCGAGAATGGTACAAGGTTGAACAGAGAAAAAGTGAAGCTACCTGGAGGTTTAGAAGTGCAAGAATATGTCGTTGGAGATGCCGGCTTCCCCCTTCTTCCATGGCTTCTCACCCCCTATCAAGGGAAGAATCTTTCACACGCCCAAGTAGAGTTCAACAGAAGACTTTCTGCAACCAGCATTGTGGCACAGAGAGCATTCTCAAGATTGAAAGATAAGTGGAGGATCATTCATGGGGAGATGTGGAGGCCGGATAGGCACAGACTGCCGAGAATAATCCTTGTTTGCTGCTTGCTGCACAACATTGTCATAGACATGGAAGATGAAGGGATAGACGAGATGCTATTGTCACACGAACACGACCCGAGTTACAAGCAACGATTCTGCGACGTAGCAGACGATAATGCAATTGCTTTGCGAGATCAGTTGTGTGAGTATCTCTCTGGCGATATGTCACCATGAACTGACCATTCAACTTGCTTCTTTCTTGTTCTGCATCAGTAGATGTTTGTTTGTTGTGCATTTGCGTTGATAGGCTCTTCCAATAAATAAATATGAATCATTCAGAGTTCATTCAATTGTGGAATTACCTCTAAAATTTTTGTGACAATTCATGAAATGTTGCTTCCATGCTTACTAAACTACACATCTTGCTTTGCATGATCAATATTATTACTGAATTTTATGTATGAACTTGAGAAACAAATCAGTAGTAACCTATATGATAAACTCTCTACCCTACCTGCAGTCCTGTCCTAGCTTAATACAAACATCTACAAAGAGGGAACCAGACAACCTTGGAAAATTTATACATATATATTTTTTTATCACTTTTAGCTTCACGTTATGTAGATTGAAATTTTCTCGATGAAATCGTATCTCATATTAGGGTGAATCATGAAATACCCATTTTGACCATTTTCTTGTGTATTTTGTTTAATGATGGAGAGAAGATGATTTCTAAAGGAACTATGAACTAGATAGGGTGATAAATAAATTACGTAGAAAAAGATGGAGGTGCAGGGAATCGAACCCTGTGCCTCTCGCATGCGAAGCCAGATGAGCTACGCCCCCACAATGATGATGTGTTATTTAATTTGTGAATCAGACTTGTGCCTCATATTTAATTTAAAAAGAAAAATTTACCCTCATATTTAATTTAAAAAGAAAAACTTAAGATGAATTTTGCAGGGAAATTATAAATTTCATTATTACTTTTAGAGGTATATTAATAATTTTATAATCAAAAGAACCATAATGCCCTGCCCTCGACAATTTATTTAGTTTGGATGGTAACTAGGGGTAAAATGGTCATGTTGCAATGCTTGACAAGGGTGTAGGAGACAAGGAGGAAAAGTCAATCAAATAGGGCTGTGTATTGCTCAACTCGTTCATTTATCATGCCAAACACACGCACAAAATACAAATCGTTTATCATGCCAAACGCATGCGCAGATACAAATCGATAAACACAAACTTTACTAGTGGCGAGGCACAAGGCACGTCATTGTGCTCGATCAGGTCTTGCCTAGTCCCCAAACTATGCAGATAGTGTCTAGCCCAATTCAACCTAATACAATTTGAAGCTTGAGCCTTGTCCAACCAGACCCAACCATTAGGGCCAGACTGTCAGGCCTTGTGCGGATCCGTACCTAATGTAAAGTCAAAGAGACGATCGTCTCGGATTCATTTTTAAAATAATTCAAATTCCTTTCAAGAAGGATCTAAAAATTAATACGAAATGTTGGTAGACATGGCACATAAAATACTATGTTGCAATGGAAAAACATATATAAGTAGATTTCTCAACATTGCCTTTGGGCGGCACAAAAAAAAAAACTAGAAAAAGTGAACGTGCTCAATCATTCACTATAGAAGAAAGGGGACATTCAGCAATACAATTTCAACCCAAACGATTACAAAAGCACACATCATTTATAGCACAATTAAGGCCCTAACACTGCTTGAATCCTCAAGTGGAACCTCAAATTTCATTTTTGTGTTGAATAAAAGCAAAAGACACCCAACAATAGCCTCCCTTTTCACTAGTGCAAGCTCAACGAGTAAAACACATGAGAATGATTAGCTTACTTGAATATGACATTGCGCAAAAGGTACCCAATATTATCTTCGCTTTCTCTGGTACCGAGTGCAACTCAACAAATAAAGCCTCGGAAGCAAACACTAGCAGGAACTTAACACACTTGAAGATGGCATTGTAACATTCTTGACGCCCCCCACCTGCTACACGTACTTGATGAGAGCCCAAACAACAACAATCAGAGCTACAATTGCAATGATGGATAAGAGCAGACGCATGCACGAACAACCGCTTTTTGTGCGCTTGTTGAGGATTGCTAGTCTCTTTTGAACTCTCTGCGGGAAACCGGTAAATAGTCAAACACTGGTTCACAAGTTTTCCGTGTCAAATACTACAGCAGAAATTACTACAAAAATGATTAGATTCTAAGACAAGCAGCTAAGTATAACAATATCCACAAAGCACAACCTTTTCAGCACCATTTTACCTTTTAGTGTATATATTGGCTGCCAAAATTCAAAAGGACCATGAGGTAGTAATTTAAAACAGAGAAAAGCTGATATTACCTGTAGCCTTGAGTCTGTTACATCAACTTGCTGGTCCAGATCATCCTGCACCATTACAAAAATGTTCAGTTCTCAACGGATGCCCTAAAGCTCGAAAATTGTTACTGAATCATTCTGCATTAGAAAAGTATACTACTTGGTCATGACATCACATACAATTAATCTTGTGTGCAGATCCAATTCCTCATTAACAGCTAATGCGATATGTTTTGTGCTTAACACAGAATCCTCCAACTTTTCAAGGCCCTCATCTTGCTCTATGAAGTCAGATAAATCAATAATATTGTGCTGAATAGAGACTTATTTGAAGACACGGAAAAAAATAAGATTATACCTCTCATAATCTGTCTCTGTAAACCAACAATAGCCTGATTATCCAACTCAGCAGTTCTTGTTGCTACATCAACTGGTTTTTTACTATCTCCAAGCAAGTCCTCCCTATCTTTGATAAATGTGGTTAGTCCAATGTCTAATTGAGTGATTGACAAAAAAAACATCACATCAGTAGTAACAATATCTCATGCATACGAACTATCTAAATGTGATCCATCAAGTTTAAATTGAAACAGAGACTTTATTGTGGTAAATTTGAACGGGAGGGATGCAGCATTGTAAAGCCATCTGACTGTATTGCAGTGTGTTAAGCGAACCTGTTTCCGAAGTTGGGCATGTTTAACATGGACGCCATCTGAGTTGCTTTAGATTTTAGATTTGTTAGCATCTCTCGCCGCTTATGCAACTCTTTATCCTTTCTGTGCTAAGAAGTCAGTTAAAAAGTGTCAAAATAGCTCATGCTCTGAAAAGGAATTAATGACTAATTCAAAATATATAACCAATTCAATTTACAATATTTCATTACAATGCTTTATCTGTATACAAGGAAAAGATGTACACTATACTCATCTAACACAGGATGGTATAACATCTTGCAAACTAGAGTGTAGATAAGTGAGACAATATAAACTCATAAGAAATATTCGCAACAAAAGGACTCTATTATAAAACCAGGATGATTTCCAAAAAAACAAGCTTGAATATTTTATGCTTACAGGAACAAGAAACACATACATTGGCTGTACGCTAGGAAGCTTTGAAAGACAGGCCTCCAAGTTCTCCAATCTAGTCCGAAGAATTGTTATCTTCCTCCTCATTGCAGTTAATTGACGTTGGGTTTCAGGACCTGACAGAGGCAAAGAGCCCTTTTGAGAAATCATAGCATTAACTTCGTCAGAAAGTCTAGATGCTTCATTGAACTCTCTCGTCCATTGATCCAAAGAAGTTGCCATTGCTAGTAACAGGATCTACCAAGATAGCCTCCACTGTCAGAGAGTATATCCAATTATTAGTTTACATTATAAGGTTGTGACAGTATAACACAAGATTGTGAAGCAACAGTTAAGATAAGCCCCAAGAGAGAACAGATAAAATTAATGAAAACATGGTCATGCACTATTGAAACAATGCCACATCAAGGTCAGCATAGTAAACAAATTTAAGATACGAAGAGCAGGATTATTGCATCGAGATGTCCAATCATAATGATAATAATAGAAACATTGATATTATAATGCCAACTTGAAAGAAAGTATAAAAAACAAAAATGGATGGTATACATGGAGTAGTCAGAATGAGAATAGAAAATAAAAAATAGACCATAATCAAGAGGCAAAGGCTCTTAATAAAAAAAAACAATGCCTAGATTCGCACAAAAAAGCTATTGCATTGCACATCTAGATAAATGCAAAAATTCTTGAGTACAATAATCGCCGAAATATTAATCTCACTCCCCTCTTGGTGGCAATCAAATTCATCCCAACTATTTGAAGTCAGTTACATGAATGTTAGTTTTTCTCAAATTATATCAATTATATACATCAACAAACATTTTCTTTGTCCTCCCCATGCCCCTTTCTCTCTCCTAGATTCAACTTTTAAAATTGCAAAATTTATTGATCTTTGAATAAGTAAATATCATCACAACTTATTTTATCATCTATTGGAGCTATACTTAATTGATATCGTATAATAATATTTTTTTTTATCATCGTGCAAAAAAACTATAAACTTCACTCTGTTTCAACCAACCATTCTTTATCCTATTAATTCATCAATATCCCTTTTTATTAACTAACAGATCCAATATCTAAATGTCCTACTCACAAGAATGTTATGTCCATATAAAATAATTACAGTTTACATATTCATTCTTGGATCTACTTATTCTAATGAAGAAAAAGCATTCCATCTTAACTATTGATACAATTCTTTGCATTTTATACCTTCCACCTCCCCAATTCCAATGATCTGAGGCGATAAAAAATTATCTTTTTGAATCAGAACTAATTTGACATTTTTTTATCAGAACTAATCTAACTGTATGTTGGCAATTCTTGTAATGCTCTCCTACAGACAAACTTAGTCCAAATCCCTACTAATATTAAACGAGAAACCACAATCTCGATTGAAACAAATTCGATATGGCATTGTTTCAAACAAGAGAAATAGGAAGAGGAACTATGGAAAACCATTTAAACAAAAGAAATACAAAGAGGCACAATGGAAAACCACTGCCAATTCACAATTCCAATGATCAAAAGCTTAGGTAACCAAAGTAAATCCATGCAACAAATTTAAGAGAAAAATCATTCTCCTGGAATTGAAGATAATTGCGACAAAATCCCAGATCAATTATTTATCGTCGGTGAGAAAAAAGGAGTGACAAAAGCAATCAGAGAAGAAATTCAAACCTTTTAGATGGGAAAGGATGGAGAATATCAAAAAACGACTCATTTTCTTTCCCCGTCTCTCCCAAATTTCCCAAATACCTAGAATCACGAATCATCAGCATAACCAATTAAAGATCCCTCTTTTCCGCTATATCCCTACGTTCTAACCCACCCAAACCCTAACCCTAACAAAACGATTGCGTCGACCTCAAATATCCCTTAAATCGACCAAAATCCAATCTAAACCATCTACCCCATCCCGCACAACAGTACCCATCGATCCATATAAAACCAAAGCGAATGATAATTGAATGTATCACCGCCCAATTTCCCAGGAGACGTAGGCGACAGCAATAACAGGGCCAACCCCTGCGTTGCCCGATCCGACAACGCATCAGTTAAACTAGATACGATTGTGAATGAGATAATAAGCGCACCCGACGCGAAGATCGAATCGAAGGGGAGATGGAGGACGACGGGCGGAAGGCGGAGCTCCGCCGACACAAAGTCAAAGAGAGCCGAGAGGAAAAGTTCAAATAATTATATTAAATTATTATCATTATTTTTTTTATAAAAAACATAACAACTTAGTTGGCCTGGGCCGGCGAATCTTCGCGGCCCAATTAGGTGAAATCAAATGGCCCACGTGTTATAACAGTGAATTGGAACGATGACTCGATGGTTCTCGAAGTAGCAGGAGACGCCCAGACGTATCATCTATCGCCGTCCAATATCCAATCAAACGAATCCAACGGCTACGAACGACCAAGGGAAACTTCCAGAATTCCCACCGAAAACCATATATGGAACCTGGGCCTCCTCCCTCTTCATCAACTGGTAGCGTTTTGTTTGAGCGATCCAAATTCTCGAGAAAGATCAAAGCAACCCATCTCGTTCCTCCTCCTCTTCGGAATCTCTTATAATCTCGGAGGTAATGGCTGGTGGCAAGGGTGAGGGTCCGGCGATTGGGATCGATCTGGGAACCACCTACTCGTGCGTCGGAGTGTGGCAGCACGACCGGGTGGAGATCATCGCCAATGACCAGGGCAATCGCACCACCCCTTCCTACGTCGCGTTCACCGACACCGAGCGGCTCGTCGGCGACGCTGCCAAGAACCAGGTCGCCATGAACCCTACCAACACGGTGTTCGGTAAGTGGAAGATTCCCTTTTCTTTTGTTTCTCGAGATTCTTTTTCCTGATTTCGATGGATGTGGTGTTTTTTTTTTTTCATTTTAAATTTTCTCCGACTGTTTCTTGCTGATTAGCTTTTGGGAGATGTTTTTTTTTTTTTTTTCGTTCTCTATGGCGATTGATCGCAGAGTTAGATAGATTGCATTTCGACAGCTATCGAATTCTTTTTGGCGTGTTTGTTTTCCGTTTGCTGTACTTGCAAGGAACCTTATCGGTGTCCAGAACTGAGTTCTCTGTTGCCACTAGCAACTTTTTATTGCACGACGAACTGTTCTTAGCGTTAAAGATACAATTCGCTGTGTCTCTAGAATTGTGGTTTTACTTAACGTGATTAGTAATTTTTGTGATTTGTTTTGCACCCAATTTATTGTGTAATTGGCTGATTTGAAATCGTAGAAAACTAGATCTGATTGGAATTTATATGTTTCGTCAGATGCCAAACGTTTGATTGGGAGGCGTTACAGTGATCCCTCCGTTCAAGGCGACATCAAGCTATGGCCTTTCAAAGTGATTGCTGGACCCGGCGACAAGCCCATGATCGTCGTCCAGTACAAAGGCGAGGAGAAGCAGTTCTCAGCCGAGGAGATCTCCTCCATGGTGCTCATCAAGATGAAGGAGATCGCCGAAGCCTATCTCGGAACCACCGTGAAGAACGCCGTGGTTACGGTTCCTGCCTATTTCAACGACTCGCAGCGGCAGGCCACCAAGGACGCCGGAGTCATTGCCGGCCTCAATGTAATGCGAATTATCAACGAGCCCACGGCCGCAGCCATAGCCTACGGCCTCGACAAGAAGGGAAGCAGCTCCGGCGAGAAAAATGTGCTGATCTTTGATCTCGGAGGCGGGACCTTCGATGTTTCTCTTCTCACCATCGAAGAGGGCATCTTCGAGGTGAAGGCGACTGCCGGCGACACGCACCTCGGCGGCGAGGACTTCGACAACAGGATGGTGAACCACTTCGTGCAGGAGTTCAAGAGGAAGCACAAGAAGGACATCAGCGGCAACCCTAGAGCTCTTCGGCGGCTCAGAACAGCTTGCGAGAGGGCGAAGCGAACTCTCTCCTCAACCGCCCAAACCACGATCGAGATCGACTCTCTGTTCGAGGGCATCGACTTCTACTCCACCATCACCCGAGCTCGATTCGAGGAACTCAACATGGACCTCTTCAGGAAATGCATGGAACCGGTGGAGAAGTGCTTGAGGGACGCAAAGATGGATAAGAGCAGCGTCCACGACGTGGTGCTCGTTGGTGGATCGACGAGGATCCCGAAAGTCCAGCAGCTTCTCCAAGACTTCTTCAACGGCAAGGAGCTCTGCAAGAGCATCAACCCGGACGAGGCCGTAGCCTACGGCGCCGCTGTCCAAGCCGCCATCCTGAGCGGCGAGGGAAACGAAAAGGTGCAGGACCTGCTTCTCCTAGACGTCACACCTCTCTCGCTCGGGCTGGAGACCGCCGGCGGCGTCATGACGGTCTTGATTCCGAGAAACACGACGATCCCCACCAAAAAGGAGCAAGTTTTCTCCACCTACTCCGACAACCAACCCGGCGTTCTGATCCAGGTCTTCGAGGGCGAGCGAGCTCAGACCAAGGACAACAACCTCCTCGGTAAATTCGAGCTCTCCGGCATTCCTCCGGCCCGGAGAGGCGTCCCTCAGATCAACGTCTGCTTCGACATAGACGCCAACGGCATCCTCAACGTCTCGGCCGAGGACAAGACCACCGGGCAAAAGAACAAGATCACCATCACCAACGACAAGGGCAGGCTCAGCAAAGCAGAGATCGAGAAGATGGTCCAGGAGGCCGATAAGTACAAGGCCGAAGACGAGGAACACAAGAAAAAGGTGGAGGCCAAAAACGCCCTCGAAAACTACGCATACAACATGAGGAACACAATCAAGGACGAGAAGGTCGCCGGCAAACTGCCCCCGGCGGACAAGAAGACGATCGAAGACGCAGTGGAGAAGGCCATCGGTTGGTTGGATGGGAATCAGCTGGCGGAGGCTGAGGAGTTCGAGGACAAGATGAAGGAACTGGAAGGTATCTGCAACCCAATCATAGCCAAGATGTATCAGGGAGGAGCAGCTGGTGGTATGGATGAAGATGTTCCGGCCTCGGCTGGTGCTGGAGCAGGGCCGAAGATTGAGGAAGTCGATTAATTAACTGCTAGATAATGCTGTACGTGAGTTTTTTTTTTCTTTCCTTTTTCTATGTAAGAGTTTATCGTTCGTTAATAAACAGTGCAGTCTCTTGCAAACTGCACAATTTGAAGCACTTCCCCAGTTGAGTCCCTGCTTAATCTAATGAAACATTGATATGATAATACTTTCATTATATTGACAACTCGATGATTATCTTTTGCCTTAAGACATCTTAAACCAACTAAAAGTGAGGGCAACGGATCCAAAAATGAACAAGAACGAAACCAGTATAAGAACTTTTAGAAAATGAAATGTCAAACTTGAATTTATAAGAGAATTTATTTTTCTTACGGCGAGAATATTTGATTAATAAGAAAAAGGAATAAAATCATTTCAAAAAATCTTTAAAAATAGAAAATAATACTACTATGCTACATGAAAATTTTATTCTCTAAGTGAAATTAACTATATGAATCCTTATACGTTATTGAATTCATCCCCTACTATATCATCATCTATACCTAATGATTTTTTTTTTATCTTCTTCTATGTATATTTATCATCGTTCCACCTCATCTAATTAGAACATTTATTGATACTATATCATCATCTATACCTAATGATTTTTTTTTTATCTTCTTCTATGTATATTTATCATCTATTTTCATCTAATTGTAACATTTATCGATCGCACTAAATCGTAATTCGTCTGCATAGCGTATCTCGAATTTTTCTTCAATAGATGAAACTCCGATTTTTTTTAATATTCTCATTTTTATTTTTTTTAAATTTTAAAACTACTTTACGATCACATAAAATATCTGATGCTTTCCTTCATTTCAATCATCCTACTTGTATTCTATGTCTCTCCATCACTTTGGAAAAAATGATCCTAAACATTTAAAGTTCTCAGTTCTAGACAACTCATCATCTCCTATCTTAATACTTGTCTAATTACATCTAAACTTAAATTCTATATATTCTATTTTTATTTTACTAAATCTAAAATCTTTTACTTTTAATGTTTCCCTCTAAAATTTTAATTTAGCATTTATTCCACGTATCTTATCTACCAAAATAATATCATCTGTAAACAACATGCACCACGATATAATGTCTTGAATATGTTCAGAAAATTCGTCAATGATTAATGTAAGGAATTAAAATTGATCTTTACTGTAATTTTATTTTTATTGAAAATACTTCAATTAATCCTCTTGAAGTCTTCACTCTTGTCGTTACTTCCTCATAAATATTCTTAATTAATTCAATATATATTATACTAACATTTTTTTTTTATTCTCCATATAATTTTTCTTAGAACTTTATCATAAAATTTTTTAAATTAATGAATCATATGTAAATCCTACTTTTGCTCTTAATACTTTTCAATAATTGTCTAAGATGATGTATAACTTCTATTGTTGATCTTCTTAGCATTATTCAAAATTAATTTTCGAAAACCATAATATCCTTTCTTAATTTTTTTTCTATTACTCTTTCATAAAATTTCATGATATGATTTATTAATTTAATACTCTTATAATTTGCACAAGTATATATGTCTCTTTGATTTGTAACTAAAAAAATTAAAATACTTATCCTCCGAACATTTTTTTTATTTTCAATATAATATTAAATAATTTTACAAATCATTCAATGCTTTATTTTTCTAAACACTTCCATACTTCTATCAAAATATTATCTAGTTCAATGACTTTTTAATTTTGCATTCATTTAAAATTTATTTTACTTCTAAAATTTAACACTACACTTAATTTTTCATAGAGATATAGCGGTTCTTATCGAAATATTACGAACCCTACAACACAAACTCTTATATATTTATCATTATACCCAAATTCTAAAGTTGTAATAATCCTTACCAAGACATTACAATCGACCCCTATAACACATTCATTCCGAATAACAATATAGTACTAATACAATAATTTGATTGATCCATTCATTGAATATTTATCTTAGTTTAACACTGACTAACAATCTAACGTAACCCTTCTCTTTTTTTCAGACTTAGAACAGATCAAGACGGACTTAGAGCAGATCAAGACAAGATTAATTCATCATGGATAGAGTTTTAAAAATAAAAATAATAATGTACAATTTCCATCAACAAATACTTGGATGATGAAAGTTTCTGGAAACGCATGATACTGTATGGCTATGTTATGGTCTATGCACCTCAAAGTTCAGGTACAAATAAAATTCTCTAAAGGTAACATACAAAGTTTTAAATGATTAACTAGAATTAAGCATGGCAATATAAGAGTTCTCAAAAGAACAGTTCCAAAGAGAGATGAAGCAGATCAGTTGCTGAAAACAATAGCTATCAGGAGCCAAAAATTACTTTCGCAAACAACTGAATTAAAACCCAAGCAATGTATGATTAAGATTGAAGCAACGGATCCAGCAGACAGCCTCATTTCTTCTTGTCACTCACTCCAGCAGACCTAAATACACAAGAAGTTAGTGATTGAATGAATATCTTTGCAATTGAAATTTTTCAATACAAAATTTTAGCATCTATTAACAACAATGCAGCAACACCTTTAAGAATCACTCATTGGTTTAGAAGAGTTAACAATTAGCTAAGAAAATATCAAAGTCAGGGATATCAGCGTTGTATAAGCAAGTTTTTCTCTCTAGTGTGTTTGGGCAAATTGAAATGAATGATTCAGGAATAGAGTTTATTGGTATCGATACGACCCCACTGATTCTTTTTGTGCCTTTGAAACTAATAAGTGATCTTATAGCAGCCATCAACCTGATATCAAAGGCACTTGTGATTGGTACAAGGATAACCAAACACTTGTTTTTTTTGTTGATGTTTAGCAAAAGTATAATTAGTCAAAGATTCAATTTCTCATTACAAAACTAATCCATGATAATTCCTTAATTGTAAGGGCATGACAAATAGTGACAAATAATATCAATATATTCGATTAAACAGATCAGCAAGCGTACAAAATACTGATTAATAAAAGTCACTTGCATAGAAGTAGAATGAAAAATTAAAAATTCAGAAAAAATAAAATCAACTGGAATCATTTATTAGAAATTGATAGAATGTTGCATGTTGATTTAGGTAGCAAATAATTAACTCAGGCCATCAAGAAAAAAAAAATGAATCAAAAGATCGAGTAATAAACCTCATCTTTCGGAGAACATTAGCCATCTCCTCTCTCTTCTTTTTGGCCCTCTTGTGTGTGCCCAGCTTTCTTTTGGCAACTTTAAGTGCTCGCTTGTCCTTCCCAACTTTCAAAAGCTCAGTGATTCTCTTCTCATAGGGAGCAAAGCCAGCAACTTCCCTGATCAAGCTCCTCACGAAATGCACCCTCTTGCTTGTTTTCTGACATAGAATTTCAAAAGATACATATTAAACCATCCAATTTGTTGAAGCTGCAAATAAGTAAGATGTGTGCTTATGAATTTGCAGTGTGAATCAGAAACTTGCCAAACGTGAGAATGGAGTTGGCCGCTAATTGGAAATAATAACGAAATACATTGCAAAACCCGAGTGTTACAGAATATGGATACGCATAAAACAGCATAGACAATCAAATTACCTACGTTCCAGAATCATACTTTCATCATATTTCATAGTATGAATATGGGCATGAAATCAAGGGATCAAGGGAAAAATAACGACACAAAAGCTAGGGACAGTGATAAATATGCATTGAAACGGTTTAAAGATGCGATAATTACAAACACATTTAAAGGATTCTCAGCTAGAATTCATACAACAACGCCGTGGCGGTGGAACAAAGATTGGAAATCGATAAACACAGATACTTGGAAGAAGGGCTTATATGCAAACAAGCTACAGATTAAAAAAGTAATGCACGAGCTTCGAAACTACAAGTTCATGCAACTCCAATACGAAGCATAAAACAATGAGTGTAGACAACCACCAGAAGACTAGAACATCACTTCCAATATGTTCGAGATCCATACCCCTTTTCTGCTCGAAGGTCGAGGAGGCAACTCCCTTCTGGTCACGATGTGCCCCTTGTTGAGCCCGACGAAGAGCCCGCTCTTCGACTGAGGAGGTGCCATCTCTCGAATTCTCGATTCCTAATAATCAAACAAAAAAACCCAAAGATCCAACCAATTGACGGTTAAAATATCTCATTTGCAGCAGATTTCGAAACGAGAAAAGTGAGACCGATCATAAAGCTATGAGCTCTTACCTCTGAGATCAGAGCCCTGGCGGCGGACGATCAACCCTAGCGGCGGGGACGAAGAACGCTTAAATAGAAAGCGGTTTACTTGAAAGGACAAAAGGAGACCCACGTGTACAGCTTAATTACGAGGTTAACCTGGTCGATCAGATCCGTTGGATAAAACGGTGTGATGATTAACGACTCGGATCGCCTATTAGAGTTGGCATCGCTCCGAAGAATTGTGTACACCGTCACAGACAGCGTTCGAAGAAACTGAACGGTCCAATTGGCAGCATATACTGCGAACCACTTCTTCCCTGAGCCGCACTTCTGAATTCTGATGTAACTCATCGCCCAGAAATTATGACAATTGCGTGCGTGTCCGTGTGCTCGATACTCGTGAGCCACCCGCGTTCTCGATAGTCTGACGGTGATAATCATGATCAAATCGAATTTCGATTGAATTATGATCAGAATTCGACGATGGATAAGCCGATATTATTTATCGTCGATCGCTTCGGTTCGGATTTTCGATCACGCAACAATGATCGTCGTACTATCGACTGTGTTTCGATCGATCGTTCCGATCGATTTCGTCGATTCCGCTAATTGGTCGGAATTGAGTCGGATCGTCGAGAGTTGTCGTCGATCGCATCGATGATGATGCGACAATGGGCGACAGTAGCGATGGCAATGCAATGCGCATTGGTCGACATGAAATGGACGGGCGCGAAGAAAATTGTTGCGTATGAGAAGAAATTTCTATATATATATATATAAAAAAGTCTGTTCCAGACGCTGTCCATATATTTATTAAATTTATATAATAGTTATTATGCCCTTTTATATTTTTTTCGAAGAGCAGTTAATTTAGAGCAAGAAATGAGTTAATTGAGTAAACTTAAATCTAAAATAAAAATAGTCATCAAAATAATTATTTAAGTTTGATTTTTTTTTTCATTCCTATAGAACTCATGTTTGAAATTATAATATTTTTAAATATATTTAGTTGATTAATAATTTATTTATTTATATTCTATTTGTTTATTTACGAAGATAGTTCACGGTTTAAGAATATTATTCATAAATATTATTTTCATAATTTTCTTATTATGAATATCCGGATTTTAACTTGTATACGTAGTGAATTTATACGGGGATTCATATAATTTAATATAAGATCGACTATCTACACCCATCAAATATTATACACATATTCATTTTTATAAATATCTTCAACAATTTACCAAACACAGCAGTTGAAGTTCGGATTTGCCCAAAACGCACACTATAGTTTCATAATGACCAAATCGCGCGCGTAATTCCCAAAATACCTCTCCCGCCAAATAGCTTTGGAATTTAATGCAGAGAGAGGTTTGCATTCATCCGAGGCACATCTGGAAATCCCGAGCCATCCAAACGTCTCTTCCAGCCACGTGGGAGCGCCAGCCCCATGCTGTTGATGAGCACCACACGCAGCTTTCCTCCGCAAACCAACTGAGCAACACCATTTTTGATGAAACCCTAGTAGTTATCAACGACATCACTGCTCCCACGAATTTATCAGCAGTTAATCCAGAAGTTGGCGCAGCTCACTCACCAGCCGCTTCACATAGTATTATCATGTATGTATGTGTTTTTATTCTTGAGACTGCTATGAGGTTAATAAATGCATTATAGGTGGTTGTATAACTAAGTTTGCCACACACCCATAAATACGATGTAGGCATATCATACCAAAGTAGACCAATGCACCCATAATTGCGATGCAGGAGATTCATAACCGAGTTTTGTCCCCACCTAAACAAATGTCACCTAACTTAAAAGGTGATGCTTCCAATTAAATCCCACGATTACTGAAGTTCCCTGATTGATATTTCCGGCACTAGGAGATTCAATCTGTCTGAGAGAGTAGGTGGTGCTGACAATGAAATTTCCAGCACCACCGTATCCTAAAATTTAAAATCCCATCACCATGGGAGAGTAGGTGGTGCTGGCAATGAAATTCCCAGCTCGCTGGTCTGGATAAAAAGTGATGCTGGGAATTTAAATCCCAGTAACATCGTAATTTGCCGCAAATTCTCACACCATTAAGGTTGACAAATTCGGGATAAAATATGGTCTTTGAGAATTTAAATCTCACCAGTAGGTCGAGTTTAATACTCCCGACATGGGAATGAACTTGTCGAGATAAATTGTGGTCTTTGGTAATTTATATTCCGCCGATGTAATGAGATTGAACTTCCGACACCTTGGTGCTGGGAATCTAATTCACTAGACCAAGGAGATATAAGTGGTCGACATTAAGGGTGGTCTTTGGGATTAGAAACCTGAACACTATGGTCTATGAATAAGACTCGGCACCATTGGCATTGGGTGAGTCGAGATAAATGGTGGTCTTTGGGAATTTATATCCCAGCACCACCGTGGTAATGAGATTAAAACCCCAGAACACACCATGGTCTTTGGGAATGTAATTTCGACACCATGTACATATAAGTTGGCGGAAATATTGGTAGTCTTTGAGAACTAAAACCCCCGAACACATGGTTCTGCGTTTAAATATCCCAGACTGAGGAGATGGAACCCGATCGGATAAATGGTGGTCTTTGGGAGTTTATATCCCAGCACCACCGTGGTAATGAGATTAAAACCACCAGCAACACCATGTGTCGGGAATGAAATTTCGGCCATCATGTACATAAAAATGCGGAATTGTTGGTGGTCTGGGAACTAAAACCCAACACAACACGGTGGTTACTGCGTTTAAATATCCCACACCGGGGAGATGGAACCAGTCGGATAAATGGTAGTCTGGAGTTTATATCCCACCACCGTGGTAATGAGATTAAAACCACCGGCAACACCATGGTCTTTGGGAATGAAATTTCGGCCACCATGTACATAAAAATGCCGGAATTGTTGGTAGTCTTTGGGAACTAAAACCCCTAGCAACACGGTGGTTCTGCGTTTAAATATCCCGACCGTGAGATGGGAACTGTCGAGATAAATGGTGGTCGAAATTTATATCCAAAGACCACCCGTGGGATACTATCATTCTCCACCTTTCCTTATGCTTCCAAAAGAGTTATGAAAATTAATGCTGCAACATTCGCATTGGACGAGTGTGCCAATTGGCATGCTGCGTGCCAATTAGCACGCACCCATAACTACCGGTAGGAGTGTGGGAACTAAGTATCCCTCTGCGCATAAACCCTGTAAATGTCTTCCTCTTCCATTCATATAAAACCGCTCATAATTTCAACATTGAAAGGTCCATCAAGGGTTTTTAAAAACCCATTAATGGCCCTATCTATCAACATCAAATGTTATAATTAGTTAAGTGCATAATTGGGAAACCTAACCATAAACTCTCATCCTCCACTTATCTTGGACTTCTAAAGCCTAGTTAAAAAAATTCAAAACTTTACTTTCATAGCACACTACATATAAGTGTTGATTTTAAAAACATTTGCGAGGATGACCCCTTCGATGAAGTGTTAACATTTTGGAAACCATTGAATCAAATTTGAAGGATAGAGAGTTAGATGATCAAGATTCCATAAATCATATTGAGTAATATTCCATCTTCATCTCGGTTCTTGATCGATGTGGGCAATAAATTACCAGATGATGAACACCTTGATATAAATAGAGATGCTTCTTCCATACTCGAAGAAGAGTTTGTCCTTTGCTACCACAAGAGAACATGAATATTTTGAACAAACTTGGAGTGAAGAGGAGGTAAGTGATATACATGGGATAGAAGAGGTAGAATATACAAATTCTTCTAAGAATTCTTCTTATGATATCCAACATGAAGAAGGTGAGTTAAATCCAGATCAAGATGACTTAGAGGAAGTGTTCCCAATTCTTGATGATCCCTATACTTTAAATCCACAAATAAGACTATTGGCGGATGTCGGTTCATCGATCCAAATGATTTTTCTTCAGACGATGTGTTTTTCCTCTCGACAAGAGTTTAAAGATGCACTAGTAAGGCATGCGATGCTAAAAAACTTCAGATACAAGCCAGTTGACACCAGACTCAATAGAATTAAAGTTATTTGCTTTAGTCAGCCTTGTTGGAGTCTAGTTGCAAGTGGAGACGTAGAGTTCATCGTCACAAAATATGTAAAGCAAGTGATGGTGTTAGGAAACAACAGATCACCATGCCAGCATCCACATTTGTAGCAAACTGCATTCTAGGACGGTTAGCTACCTCTGATGATTACAAACCAAGTTCAATTCGAAGAGAAATGCAAGCTAGGTTTGGTGTTCACATTTCATACAAGAAAGCATACACAACCACACAGAAAGCATTAAAAAGAGTGGTAGGTGATTTTGATCAGGCCTATATTGATCTTCCAATGTACTTGCGTGAGTTAAGAGTTAGAGATCCTGATACATATGTTGCAGTACTAAGAAATGGTGAAAATCAATTCCAGCGATGTTTTTGGGCATTTGGTGCTTGTCGAAGAGTATTCAGGTTGTATTTGCGAAAACTAATTGGAATTGATGCTACACATGGATGCAAGTATCACAGTGTTTTGCTAATAGCCTGCGATTGTGTAATGCAAAAATTATACGATTGCATTTGGAATTGTTGAATGTAGATCTGCTTGGGAGTGGTTTTTGGATCATGTAAAGACATTCCTTGATGTCCTGCCAGAGTCATTGAGCATTGTCTCAGATAGACATCGGGGGATTATATCAGCAGTTAACAAAGTGTATCCATCTGCCCATCATGGTTTTTGTTGCTATCACTTGTCTTGTAACATGGTGACAGATAGATCCTCATTAGGTTTATTTTGAAGCGTGACAAAGAGCAAATACAAGAGTTGACTTTGATCGATTAATGCAGATACGATGACAAACACAAGGAAGCATATGCGTGGCTAGATCGATCCAAAAAGATGGGCCAATGCACACTTTCTGGCGGAGGTACACAATGTTAACTACTAATTGTTCCGAGAGTTTAAATGCATTATTTAAGGAAGCACGTGAACTCCCCATCACCAGTTTAATTGACAACACTAGAAAAAAGCTTACTCAATGGTTCTATAACCGTAGGGAAGAATCTTCAAAAAGGTTAGGTTTTCTGACACCTTATGCCATTAAAGAGATTGATGAAAGGAGAGAAAGAACTCGATTATATATTCGGATTCCCATATTCACAAACGGAAATGGAAAGTACGCATAATAGCATCTTCGTATATTGTTGATTTGGATAGCGGTTGCATCTTCGGTGAGTTTCAAATTTCAGGAATTCCTTGCTCGCATGCTATTGCAGTCATCATATATCGGAACATGAATCCATACCATTACTGCGAGCATTATTTTCTAAGGGAAACCTGGGAGGCCACTTACATGAATCGTATTTACCCATGTCGAAGTAAGAAATTTTGGCCTAATGGTGACAAAATTTTCGGAGTTCTACCTCCTCGTAGCCTTGTGCAGCCCGGGCGAAGAAAAAAGGCATGCATAGAGTCCAAACATACTGGGAGGGTGAAAAATAAATGCAGCAGATGCAAACAAAAGGTCTTGTAGAATGCCAACTAATTCTAAGTATGTTTATTATGGTTGTGTAAATATTTTTAAAGGAAACAATGTTAATGTCAATGTCAATGTTAATGTTAATGTTAAGCTATTTTGCAGAATTGTAATGGAAAATTTTGTTACGTTAGTTTGCAAAATTGTAATCTCAATATCTCTGTGTATCGTGTCCAAAATTTCCGATATTCAAGGCAGGATTAGGTTTACACAGCCAATTTTCAGAAATCAGGTCCCGTGCCAAGTGACACGCGGCCGAAACATGGAGGTAGGAGGATCAGAAGGAAGTTTCCTCGATGCAACAACATGTGAAGTCGTTAGGTCTTTCAATCGATGCAAAGATTTGAATTTGGACTCATAGGTCCATCAACGAGTTTTGGCCAAAATCCATTGATGGCCCTACACAGACCACCGTGTTCTGGAATTTAATTTGCGGACCACCTTATTTCCTACTGTTTGAAAGTGTACGCGTAATCGAATTGAAATCCTCGTGACCACCGTGTGTTCGGCCAGCTTCTAATTAGACGTGGTCCCGAATTGAAATCCTGTAACCACCGCTGTGTTCCCTACCACTTCTAATTGACGTGGTTCGGGAATCAAATCCCAACACCACCTTATTTCCAGCCTGTTTGAAAGTGTATGTGGTACTGGGACTTGAAATCCCAGGACCACAGTGTGTTCCCCGGCCAGTTCTAAATTGTACGCGGCTCGAATTGAAATCCCGAGACCACAGCAGTGTTCCCCGGCCACTTAAATTGACGCGATCGGGAAATGAAATCCCAACACCACCTTATTCCTTAGCTATTTCGAATCAGACGCGTCGGGAAATAAATTCTGTGACCACTTGTTTCGGGATTATAATTACAAGCTAAAGTATTCTAAATCCGCCCGACCGCACTGAGGCAGCTAATATAAAACTCCCCTGGAAGTTCAAACATCTCAACACCACATTTCATTTCTCTATCGCTCCTTGCGTTACGCCTCTGTGGAATTCCGCCTGCTCTCGACGACCGCTCAAACTCTTCGGCGATTCAAACTCTCCCAAACCCCGAAACCTCTCAACACCACCAACACCACCTCAACGCCTTTTTTGACCTAAGTAAGTTTTGTAGATTTCTTAAATTACGTATGTCGCTATCGCTTCTTCCGATCTATCTAGGGTTTTTGCCTTTTTCGTTCACGATCTCGTTTAAACTCGAGCTGATAGGGTTTAGGGTTTTAGGCTTTACCATTTAAGCAGAGGTAACGCTTGTTTGTATCATCACACATGTTTCAATCCATTTCATCTATCGATTTAAAATTGTATTACATAATGCATTTGGTTGTTAACCTAGGGAAATTTTTTTTTCGCTAACGATGGCTTCAATCGGTGAATCATCAAGCGATACTTCGCAAGAACCCATGCGTTGATGCGAGGAAGAACCTAAGAGAATGAACCGAAAAGCAACATTTCCGAGTTTAAAAATTTATTGCAAGTGTCTTGCGGAGTGTGGAAGAAGAAACGCTTATTCGAGCTCCCCTTTTGCGTGGGTTTTGGACATTCCAGATATTACCCATGTCAGACCCCTCGTTCAGAATATGTTTGATAATTGGGACTGCACGGAGAAATGTTTTATATTCCAAGACAAGAAATTGTATTTCACAAAGACGGATGTCTCCCTCATCCTTGGTCTACCAGATGATGGACTCGAAGTTCCTATGAATAATGAAGCTCCGTCTGGACAGCTATATATTCAATATTTCGTGGAAGGATTGCTCTAACAAGCATCCGAGGATTTATTGAAGACTTCCAGATCTCCAGATAATTTAGGATCTGCAAAACTTTATTGTCAGTTGTTTATTTTATATTTTTTCTCTTGTGTGTTTTTTACTACCACCAGCAGTAAGCCTAGAATAGCTATGCGATCACTTATAGATTGTGTAGAGGATTTTGATAACTTAGGCAGGTACAATTGGTGCGAAGCACTTTATACGTACATGGCTCCTCAAATGGAGTCAATTGGTATGGGAGTCACATTGCGACCAAAAGCAGACGTCGTAGGTGGATCCACCAGACCAATGCTTAAGGGTTTCGCACACTTATTGACTATGAGTGAATATATTTTATGTCTTCCGCAAATAGTATAGATAAATCTGTCTATTAACAACTAATCTTGTCATTCCAGGTATGGATGTGCGAGCATTTGTGTATCCTACCTCCACACGTCCCTCATGCTTTGCCAAGAATCTTTGAGATGGAGGTGGAGTTCCACAAATGTAAGGGTCGTTAAGAAGATGGTAGATGGTCTCGTACCTGACAAAATAATTGTCGATCTAATTCCAGCACAGTCAGAGCTGCATCTCGTACATACCACTTCTCCACCTAGATTTTCTGCATCAACTCCTCAACCCGAAACTCAGGTCGACGCAAGAGGAATGACCTGTCCAGTATGCCAGGAGAATGCAGAAATTGTATCTACTCTAAGCACCAAGCTAGTTGAAGCAAGGTGTGATTTTGAAAGCACCTCCCTACTTAAGGAAGCGACCATCGAACAACAAGAAAAGACAATACAGGAGCTTCTTCAAGAGTTAGAGGAGGTCAGGAAGAGGAAGGACAACGAGATAAGTGAAAGGGATGATATAATTCTTTGAAAAGAAGCATTAATCGCTGAAAAAGACAGTTTAATACTGGAGCTTCAACTCAATTTACAATCCCGGGATGTAGAGGGGTTACAATCACAGCTTATACAAGCTGTACAAACCCAACAGCCTTCTTCTGCATACACTAAGCGGAAGGTTTGTGTGAGGAAGAAGGCTCTTGACGGTCTATCACCCCCTAGCCTTAGAAGCCTCCCTCCTTCATGATTTTCAAACATCCCTAAAAGAAGGAGAGTTGAAACTCTAATTGTCCCCACCAAGGTTATTGAGTATCCCTCAGTAGACCCTAATATCTCTCCTGCAGAGCCAAACATCGGCGAGTCGGCCGGATAAAAAAGAAATCAATTGCAGGAGGTGAACCCGAAATATCGATCACGCACACAAGTCTCCACAGAAAAACAACCAACACTCGGCGGCGTCAGAGAGGATTTTGGAGGTGAGCATAAGTTATCTGTCGATCTATTTTTCAGACAAAATAGTTCTGAAACTCAACAGTTTTATTTTGTATACAGCAAGCTTATAAAGAATTCGTCGGTAAGATGGATCCAAACGTCGGAGAGTCTTTATTGAAACTAAAAAAAATAGAGTAAGACAATCTTATATTCTTTGTATATACCTTTCATCTTATGTTTTGGGAGTTGCTAATAACCCTTTCCTTGTGTAGTGTGTGATGTGGAAGAACGATGCTATTAACTTATACATGGACTCTTTCCTTACAATATTTGATTGGAATGTTTTGACACATGGGGATTGCATAAAGCGCGTATTTTTTGATCTTAGGTGGCGGTGCAAGGTGGTGATAAGGCGTACTATAACTCAATTTTACGTAGAAATTTGGATTCGGCTAAGTTTTGGCCCTTTTGCAAGGAATTGTAAACTTTACGGCTTCGGTGTTTTGATAGATTTTTTTATACAAACACAGGATATGTTTAATATTATGTCGCCAAGCATTCGAAGCAAACTTTTTAAAACCCGGGCAATATCAGTGATACATATTTTGTCGATAATCAGTGACGAGCACTTTGCCACCTACTAATTGGCGACTTGGAAAATTCCCGAGTTCATCCACTACAACTCCTTGTCGGAGTCGGGAAGGAAACACACTACTCGATTTGAAAAGCGTAAGCATTAGATTAGATTTATTAAATAAACCGTTTGTGTATGGAGGATTCATAGCATTTATTTTGGTCCCAGGTTGAATTCTTTAAAAAGATGCACTCTTCGTATTATGATAACTGGCATCCTGGCCTGGCTGAAAAAATTTATAATGCAAACTTTTTAAAAGGTCGAGTCGAGGTCCGAATAAGCTCTTAAGTAAGACATCTAATAATCTTTGTAAATACCATATTTTATAAGCTAGCATTGGACTAATAATTTTTAATTTTTTACAGCTATGATTGTGCATTTTTTATAATACGATACATTGAGAGCCTACTATTTGGGTACCCTAAAAGATTCAGACAGCAGGATATGAGGAGCTTCAGATTCGTGGTGGGGAATAGAATAATCTGGACTCACAATTTTGTTTGCAATTATGGTATGTCTTTGTATAGTGGGATATGTTGTAAGATTATCTGAGATACCAAGGTGCCTGCCTCAGTAAAGTCATTAGTCACCGCAAAGGTGTTTGCAATCTGTAGTATCCGTATTATGGAATATATATACTTTGTTAAATATTTCAACCACTTCGACTTTATGATTTTGTGATGTGATTTCTACGTGGTGCTGGGAATTAAATTTCCAGGACCACCGTGTTCCTGGGATTAAGATTCCCAGCACCACCTTATTTCTCGGCCAGTTCGCAAATGGACGTGGTCCTGAGAATTATATTTCCAGACTCTGTTCTGGAGTTACATTCCAAAGATCACCGTATTCCGGTCGGTGAATCAGCTACGTGGTGCCGGGAAATCACTTTCCGGCCACTAACGTGTTCTGGGATTAAGATTCCCACTCCACCTTTTCTCGGCCAATTCGCAAATGGGCGTGGTGCGAATTAAATTTCCGTGATCACCGTGTTCTCTGGGATTTAATTTCGGCACCACATTTTGAATCGGGCCCGTGCCAACCGCACGAGGCCAAATCGGGGCAGGAGGATCACAACGAAGTTTGCTCGACGCAACAACATGTGAAGCCGTTAGGTCTTTCAATCGATGTAAAGAATTCGGAATTTGGACTCCTGTAGGTCCATCAATGGGTTTCGGTCAAAACCCATTGATGGCCCTAGTCACCTCAACTTCGGTTCAAACCAACTCCAGTGGCTTTGGGACTTGCCCCTCTGTGTATCGTGTCCAAAATTTCTGATTTTCAATGCATGATTAATTCCCAGCACCGCATTTTATCTCTTCGATATCATGCGTGGTCTTTGAATTCACTTACCAAAGACTACGGTGTTCCCGGGATTGAGATTCCCAAAGACTACCTTATTTCTCGGCGGTCGCCGAATGGGACGTGGTCACAGAATTAAATTTCAGACCATCGTGTTCTGAGATTTAATTCCCGGCCACATTTTCAAATCGGCCCCGTGCAAGTGGCACGAGGGTGAAACTGGGAGGCAGGAGGATCACAACATTGTTTGCTCGACGCAACAACATATGAAGTCGTTAGGTCTTTCAGTCGATGTAAAGAATTCAGAATTTGGACGCCTGTAGGTCCATCAATGGGTTTCAGTCAAAACCCATTGATGGCCCTAGTCACCTCAACTTTGGTCCAAACCAACTCCAGTGGCTTTGGGACTTGCCCCTCTGTGTATCGTGTCCAAAATTTCTGATTTTCAAGGCATGATTAATTCCCAGCACCGCATTTTATCTCGTCGATTCGATATCAGATGCGTGGTCCGAATTCACTTACGACTACGGTGTTCACTGGGATTGAGATTCCCAGACTACCTTATTTCTCGGCGGTCGCGAATGGGCGTGGTCACAGGGAATTAAATTTCAGACCACCGTGTTCTGAGATTTAATTCCCGGACCATATTTTAGAAATCAGGCCTGGTGCCAAGTGGCACGAGGCCGAAACTGGGAGGCAGGAGGATCACAATGAAATTTGCTCGACGCAACAACATGTGAAGGCATTAGGTCTTTCAGTCGATGTAAAGAATTCGGAATTTAGACTCCTGTAGGTCCATCAATGGGTTTCGGTCAAAACCCATTGATGGCCCTCTAATCACCTGACCGGTCGAAACCAACTCCGGTGGCTTTGGAACTTGCCCTCGTGTATCGTGTCCAAAATTTACGATTTTAAAGCGGGATTAGGTTTACACCCAATTTTGAAATCAGCCCGTGCTAACCGCACGCACGAAACCGAGAGGTAGGAGGATTAGAAGGAAGTTTCGACGCAACACCATGTGAGCCAGTCTTTCAATCGATGTAAAGATTTGAATTTGGACTCATGTAGGTCCATCAACGGTTTTGGCCAAAATCCATTGATGGCCCTACACAGACCACCGTGTTCCAGAATTTAAATTACGGCACCACCTTATTTTCTACTGTTTAGTGTACGTGTATCGAATTAAAATCCCAGACCACCGTGTGTTCCCGGCTTAATCAGACGTGGTCCCGAATTGAAATCCTGTGACCACCGTGTTCCCACCACTTCTAAATTGTCAGACGTGGTCACGAATTGAAATCCCACGACCACCTTATTCCTCACCATTTCGAAATTATCGTAGTCTGAAATAAATTCCAGGACCACCGAAGTTTCTGGATTATAATTACCAAGACCACCGTATTCCTTGGCCGATTCGAAATTGTTCGTGGTCCCGGAATTAGAATCCCAGACCATTGTGTTCCCGGGAATTTAATTCCCAAAGACCACCTTATTTCTTGGCCGATTCAAACTCATCGTGGTGGTGAGACTTTTCCCAAAGACTTGTGTTTCTGGGAGTTAAATTCCCAGCACCACCGTATTCCTGGACCTATTCGAAATTGTACGTGGTCCTGGAATTAAAATCTCAGGATCATTGAGTTCCTGAGATTTTAATTCCCAGCACCACCTTATTTCTCGCCCAGTTCGAATTGTACATGGTGCTGGGACTTTAATTCCCACCACCACTGTGTTCCTGGGAGTTAAATTCTCAGCACCATCGTATTTCTCGGTGAGTTCGAAATTGTACGTGGTGCTGTGAATTAAAATCCCAGAACTACTGTGTAATGCAAAATTTAATCCCAGGGTCATTGTGTTCCTGGGATTTCATTGTCAACACCAGCTGTTAAATACTGGAAAATTTAAAATATTAAATTAAATGGCTAAATAATTAAGGAAATAATCCTGGAAATTTTTCAGGATTTTTAGGGAATTTTAGGAATTTTTTTTGGAATTTTTCTGGATTTAAACGGAGGTCGTACGAGATAATTACGGGGATAGGAAAAACAGGCTTTAAAATAGGATAAATTTAACCTAGGTTATTAATATAGGGTTTTCTATTTTCTATTTCCTTTTTCTATTTTTCCCCGTCGCGACCTTTCTCTCGCGCGACCCCCTCTTCTCCCGACCTTGGGCAACCACCACTGCTCCAAATTTTTTTCCCGAGCCCTCTTCTCACGGCGATTGCTTCTCTCGATGATCGGGACCCGCCGCTTCCTCCTCGCCTGGGCACGCGCGCGCCTTCTTCTCCGCAGCGCCGCCTCTTTGTCACCGACGGTCGCAGAGCCGTAGCCTCGGATTTCCGTCGTCGTAGCCCTCTCTGCCACCGATGCCGCCGCCTGAGACCTTGCGGTCGGCTGTTCCTCCTCAAGCGTCGACAAGTGCTTGCCTTCCTTATGCAAGGCCACCGCTGCCGCCGAGCCCACACGCCGACGACGTGCCGCCGCCACGTGCCGACACACACGCCGCCATCCGCGACATCCTCCGCGCTCCTCTTCCTTCCTCCTCACAAGACGCTGTTGCTAGCCTAGTCGCCACTACATGCTGATTTGGGGCGAGGTCGCGATCCTGTCGGTGGTCGCGGAGCAAGTGGTCCGCGCCCGATGAACGGATAAAGGAGTTGTTGGTATATGTCTTGACTTCATTGTTTTCTTTCGGTCCATTTTGATTCTGTGAATTTCAGGGGTTGTGGCAGGGTGGAGAATTGAAGCTATGAGGTTCCGTTTAGGGATGTATGGTTGTAACGAGTGTTGTTGGCTGTAAATGGATTGTGGGTGCCAAGTGTTGGATCGTGTTTTGAGGTAAGGATTGGTAGAGTCGTGTGTATGTCACCTAGGGTTAGGTTGGATTCATAATTATGATCGATTCTATAATTCAGTATGGAGGATTGATTATGTTGAATAGGATAATTAAATCAATCTAGTGGATCGGATATGAGGTCGATGTAGGATTCAATTTGATCATTTGTTGTGAGATGGATAATATTTTCATATGATGAGTATTGATCATGGTGAGATAAATTGCAAGGATATGTTTTTGGATTGAGGAGTTAATTACAATTTATGACCTACGGGTTGAGGGTCTACTTGGAGATACATAGTAGTATTTAGCACGTTGTCGTGTGCTTGGATTTGATGGATTTATTTTGGATTAATTTGGTTATGGAAGGAATCGATTATGTATTCGATTTGTCAGTGAATGATATTTTATGCTTAATAATAGTTATGCGTTATGCAGGTTTCGGTCACGAGGCAGGTCCCCGGTCGTGACGTTTGCATTCTTGCGGATATATATTCAGGCGGGTATTTTGACTTAACTTTTAGATTAAGTCAAATTGATATGCTAGTAGGATAGCTTACAATAACTTTTTCATGTTTATATGCCTGGTATGCTTTTGGTGCCTACTAGATACATGCATGTGATAGGATATGATTATATTTTCCTGTTTGATTTGGATCATAGTATATGGATTAGGGATATGTACATATTGATTGTACATATTATTCGGATAGGTATTTTGAGTAGGATTTACATGTTTTAGTATCATGCACCATTTTTGCATGACTGCATGCTAGCTGGACGGGGTTCCATTATTGTTGAGCCCGCTAGTTACATGGCTCGCACACACCGCCACTCATGGGTTAGTGGTACATCGAGGAGGGTGTGTCTGCGATTGCTCTGTCGACTCCATTGGTCCGCTCATGGGTAGCGATGAGGCGTAGTAATGTGGCGAGGATCCCTCCTCCGCCTATGACACGGAGATGAGAGATTAGCTCCCACTATGTTTGGGGTAGGAGGATAGGTGTACTCGACAAAGATCCTATCCACTCTGGCCACTCGGGAAGCGATGATGGCGAGTGCACATTGTCATAGCCCTACCCTCGGCTCACCATTGCGTGTGGCGGGCGGTAGTAGCGTCGAGGTGACCATGTCATTACGGCATGCATTTTACGGATTGCATTTTGTATTGTTGATGCCTTGGATGTGCATATGATTGTCATGCATCTGAGGATACATATTTATATATGGTCAGGACTCTATTACTTCTAGTCAGGCACATGCTCCTATATCAGGGTAGGAGATTCAGGTAAGTACAGTCATTTTATATTTCTTGCTTGTATACCCTATTTATGTGAGACTGTACTGGCATGATATTTTTATTGTTAGCTATACCTTACTATGCATATCTACTATACCCATGAGTTCTTTGAACTCACCCGTTGATTTATATCTATTTCGTGACGGATTGTCAGAGAGTGCAATCACGGACCCCATTTATTTTGGATATTTGCTTTATGGTTTGGATATTTTGGTTAGAGGACATGTATAGGTTTGGAGATTGATTTTGTATTTGGATTTTTTGGTGTCCTTATGGACCTCTGTTCGGAGTTTTCTTCGGGATTGGATTTTGATTGAGTATTCCTGCCCAGATGGCGTATAAGGGTAGGTTTATATGTGATATACTTTGATTAGGTCATTTGGTTGATGGCACGAGGCCAAATTATATAACCTGCGTGTGAGTTTGGATTCATCGTGTTGGCCAGAGTATGTATAGTGGCCGTAGGCCTTGTATAAAAATTGGGATTGTCACCCGTACAAGGGAGATGCTGCCGGATTTTTGTCTGGCGGGGACTCCCTCGGGGCGTGATAATTTATTTGGTATCAGAGCGCCTAGGTTTTCGAGTTCCTAGGGGTTTTTGGATTTTTCGGAGTTCGCCACGTTTGGCAGGTTTTACGAGGCAATTTAGAAAATTTTGGATTGGCATGGGTTTTCGATGATTTTTATATTTCGGAAATTCGAGGATTTATGACGAGGTAAATATGGGGATTTGGCAGCGACAGAACCTCTCCTGCGGCAAAATAGGTATGATGAAAATTTTATATATTTTTACTTCTAGTAACATCTGTTCTAGTAGCATATGTAATAATTTAACAGATATGAGACGAGGTGCGCACTGCACCGAGACGTGGTGCAGGTAATCACGCAGAGGACAGTGAGATCTCTGGTTATGGAGTTGTCGAAAGGGTCTATTGAGTTTTGACTCATGCGGACTTCAGAGTAGGGTCGCCACCAAGGTGACCAAAGTAGGAGTTCTTGTAGTGTTTATACTCCAGGTTAGATTTGGCTATGTGTTTAGTGGATAACAGGAAATAACATTTAGTGTATTGGTCACTATTCGTAATCGTGGATGGAGTTGACCACAAATGACTTGTTCAGTTTGTGAGTCTTGGACCTGTGACGAAAAGATGCATTGCCTTTTTGAGAGCTGACTGATACCGAGTCAGAAAAGCAAGGGTCAAGTCGTCACATTGGTTGTGGAAATCAAGGACTACAGTGTTAGAGATTTTCACTGATTATACTAGGCAGATTATTACTCTGTGGGGCAATGGACAAAGAATGTATACTATTGTTGATACAGTCCTTGGAGGTTTAAGTTACGAAGTTCCATAGGGATTTTGATCCTTGAGCAGCTTGAGCCTTAGAGTAATAACATTGAAGGTACTGATAAGTACCTAACTGGTATTTATATAGGAGTGGAGATAGTTTCTTACTATTGCAATGATCAAGTTATTACTTGGTGGAATATGTAGGAGAATTTTGGGAAAATAACCCATTACGGGATCATGGGTTCAGGATGTTTTCGGAAGACAATATTTCCTTATGCTATTTTTGTATGACTCATTGTTGAGAAATTCTTGAAGCTTAAGTTGAGTGATCAATTATTAATGGAGTTCACTATAGAGTTTACCCCCACTTAAGGGCTCAAGATAGTGATTGAGTTGTTTTCAATCACCCACGATTTATTGGTTTACATTTGGATTAAGATAGTTGGATCTTCCATCAGTTCCTATCGGGAGGCCTTAGGGTGAGTCATATTTATAAAAATGACTGCAACAAGTGTCTCAAGAGAATAGTGTAGTCAATCTAGGGATAATAACCTACACTTCTGATAAGACAACCGTAGAAGCCGTGAACGTGCTCTTCTAGCTAAATTCACGTGGCATTATTTTGTTCTCAGGTTGTTGCTCGATATTGATCAGGTCTGTTGCTAGAGGTGGTAATTTGATATTGATGATTAAAGTTTACAATCTCTTGAGTGATTGAGGGATTAGTTGGAATTTTAGTTTATTTTGGTAGGTGATCAAGGCTCTATCCCGAGAATGAAAGATGGATGAAACACCTCATTTCCCAGTCGAAAATAGGAATATGGATTTAAGTTTTCTCCTCAGATATATGTCGCTATCAGAAGTGGTTTGTACACTTGTGGAGATATGAGGCTGGTTGTATGGTTCTTGAAGAAAATGATAGGAAGAGGTGTATACACCTAGATTCATACAGTTATCGAATTCTTTTTCTCGATCACTGTGAAATAGGGAATCCGTTAAGAGCAGAACTTGGATGAGTTTACATTTTTACTCGAAAGGAATTGTAGATGGTTGAAGGATTGATCATTGACGTATTGCTATAATTTACCTTGATGATATATTGAGAGGTACAGGTGTTTACAAATATCTATGGTTAAAACATGTACAGATAGGATTAAAAGGATTTTTATATTTGGATCATGTGGATTAATAGTGTTTCCACTGATAGGTGAGATGTTGAGATGATTACTGTGATGATTATCACAGGGGTATGAAAATGATTTTGGATGTTTAGAAGTTGATTGATGGAAATGTTATATTATGGTGAGAGAGTTGACTTAGTTGTTTTATAGTTGACTTGGTTGATATGATGTGGATATCTGGATATTAACTGGGAGGTTATGCTTGTGACATGATGGTATAAGAAGGTCTCTCGGATGCCTGTATAATTCGAGAGTAATCAGATGTAGTGTTGGAGGAACTTCTAGGCTTGCCGCTGTATAGGCAAGTAGAGTAGTCGATCGGAGGGATTTCGAAAATAGTTTCGATATCGAAGATCCCCTACTGTGAGATAATTTATTTGGTACTGAGGTAATGTTATTTTTACGAGCCTAATATTTTTTACTTATGGTGCGTTGGTTGAGGGCTAGTGTAAAGCGCACAAGGTTGTTAAAGCTCGTGATATACTCAAAGCAATGTCATTAAATTAGCTGTAAGCCAAATCGAGTTGCTTGGATATCGTTATCGATCGGTCTTTCAGAATTGGCAAGGTTGATGATGCCAAGAGGTATTTGTTAGAATGACGATTTTTCAGGGGATAATTTAGTTGGTATCAGTGTTGCTTAACACTATGGGAATTGGAAGAATCTAAGTTCCAATTAAAGGAGGTATTGAATGGGATATTTGTTGTCCCAATATTTTATTTCTTGAGAAGCTCTGGAACTTGTTGTTCAAAGAGATATGAACCTTTGAGGTTATACATCAATTATTGATGATGGATTGCGGTAGTGGTAGAAGGAAATGAATATCCTTCATGGTGGATTGAGGATCTAATTAGATCAGCTTTAGGACACCTGTGTATACTCTAGGATTGATTTATGATAGGTGTGTTGATATTGTAGTGACAGGGTGTCATACAATTATCAAAGTCGTAGGGATGATTGATATATCATCAGCCTAGAGTAAAGAGGATGCAGGTGTATAGTGGTGACAATTTTATACTTGGTATGAATTGTACAAGGTTTGTTTATCTTGTTTAACTTATGACGACTTAGTCGTCCAGGGATTTAGGAAATCGTGTATTCGGATATGATTGGATCATTTATGATGGTGGAAGTTGGAGTTGAGCACTTAGCCACCGTAGATGATGGTTTTTGGTATTGATTTGATCATTACCATAGATATGGATAGGATGCTCTAAGCGGTATTACATCATTTGTTGGTTGGATCGGAAGGTGTTGGAATTTATTTGATGCGAAGCTTGTGAACATAGTTTGAGGCTCGGCGATGGTTGACTTTTCACCGGTGTTGTGCGATCATTCTCGGGTGAAAGGAAGGTTACCTTATATGCGGATCGATGTTTGAAGAATGGGCGTTTGATTTAGTTGATCGAGACGTATCCCATGTTTACGTCAAATGAGGAACTACGAGATGGGTTGTCATATATATATATGACGTAGACCTAGTAGGAGTTGTTATGTTGTTTTGTAGAGGTGAGGAGCAGATATGCTTATGAGGTTTTAGCTAGCTACTGTGTAGTTGCATTTGAATTTAGGAAGGGTTGCTATTGATTCGGGAACAACAGATAGATTCCTGTTGTGATGATAGAGAGCATCTACAATAGAGTTGTACTTTTGCTCTACTGGTTCGGAATTAGGGATATTGGAATTTGTATGTAGTAGGTGGCTAGATAGCTATATGGCATCTTGACTGACTATGAGTACCGGTCATGGTAGCATGTCGTTGCCCGTAAGTAGTACCTTTTGCATTACTCCGAGAGCCACGAGACTTGGTCACGATATTTTGATAAGTATTGCTGAAGATTTCATAGGTTCTATATGTTGCAGATGTTTAAGATTGTATCCGGAAAATAGTAGGTATTGAAACGTTCTCCGTGGAGGAACGACATGCGGAATATAGTTGATTTGGAAGTCTGGTAAAGGTGGTATATAAATAATCAGTAAGGTTTTGTACCAAGAGGAAAGTGGGAGCCTAGTATGATGGACGGTGTTGGGAGATTATTTGGAATTCGGAAAGGACTTAGTATGATTAGCTAAGTCCGCTCATTTTCGTTCGATCCATACGATGAGTTTGTTGGATCACTGGATAGGTTATACTATGGCGATTTCCAGTTCATGGAGGATCTTGAGTATCGTATGCGATAGCGATTCAGGATTTACCTTAGGATTATGGTAAAGTCTTTAATAGGTCACGAATATCAAGCTCCACTCTGGTACAGCTAGGTACTTATTATAGGTGGTCGATATGAAGATATTATTCATACTTTGGAAGAGCTGCTATAAGCAGGTAATTTAAGGTTAAGGGATATCAGTAACCCCACTTAGTCACTTGAGTATCTCACAGTGGACTATCAACGGGAGTATCCCTGTAATCATAGCGGGTTCTATCTCGCCGTCTTGTTCTGCTGGCAATTGGTTCCGGTTGAGGTTGAGGGTCAACTTCAGGCTTATTTGGTTCAGGCTCCATACCTTCTCTTCCTATAATTTCCATTAGTTCTTTTACCCTTTCAGTTAGTGCCATGTTTTCCATTCTTAACTCTTTGAGTTGTCTCTGATAAACTAAACACTCATGGCATTCACTAGTAGGGTATTTTTCTTGTATAGTTTGTGATGATGATGTCTCTATTGGATGAGGAGTATTTTCAAAATAATAGTCAACCTTATCAAGCAATATATTTTCACTACGGGTACATACTAGATCAACAATGACCTATCAAAAAATCAACAATTAGTTAGATAACGAAAATGAAAAACTGCTAAGTTGTGGTCTTCTATTTACATTCGGAGACTTGCTCCAATAAATTCTGACCTTGCTAATATGTGAAGGAGTTTCCCTCCACTTATTTATTCGTGGGCCTTGGTATTATACGGTCTCTGGATTGGGACATGTTCGAAACCAAGCTGCTGCTCATGTCGAAAGTGTTACATACTTACGTAAATATAAAAGAAAAAAATTATTTAGTAAGAAAGAACTTACACCAAAAGGTAATGAAACCCCTTTAGATAAGGAATTGCTCTTCTGTATTTGTATTATTAGATGAACATATATCTCAATAGTAGGCAATTGTGGAGCCATAAATTGATGGATGGCTTGACCCAATTGAAACTACCTATGTTGTCAAAATCATCTACAATATCTACAAGACCTATGGGGACCTTATATGTAGTAGTCTAACAACACACAAGCAAATATATACAATACATACAACTTACAAAATACCAAAACATCTTCATCTACTTCTACTCTAGTAGCAAAGGTTTTAAGCAAAAACTCTAACCTCGATCTAGTTGGTTCTTTTTGAGAATCGAGAATTAAAAAGAGCACTGATGCATTAGTTGAATTCATAGGAACATAAGCCCTCTATCCGCAATACCGAGCAAAAGGGACACATCTCTTCGTGAAAGCAATCGACAGCTTGAAAACTTAAAGCTTTTACTCATTTAATCCCAACTTCAAATATATCACCAATATTCCACGAATTTGTGGAATGTCTTGTATATTCAAAAAACAAAGAAATGGGGTTTGTTTAATTATCTCTCTGCGGCCTTTCATGTAAACAAACCGACGATGCTTCCCTTTAGCACTTGGACCTCCAAAAAATTCAATAAAGTGGCCTAAAACGCCGGTCCATTCGTAGTTTCTTCGACACTCATTATTTCCCTAACAATTACAAAATACATAATTTATTCCTTCATTTTGTAATTGTAAAAACAAATTGAGATTCAACAATTCTTTGCAATAATCTCAGAAAAAAATTGACATCGCCACTCTTTTTCTCGCCAGTTCCTCTCCATGGTGCTTTGAAATTTATATCCTGTGCCCAGTGGTCTTTGAGATATAAATTCCAGACCACCATTTGTCTCGACAGTTCCATCTCCCCGTGTCAAATATTTAAACGCAGAACCAGTGTTCTTTGGGGTTTTAGTTCCCAACACCACCAACAATTCCAGCCTTTTATGTACATGGTGTCGAAATTAGATTCCCAAAGACCATGGTGTTGTCTTTGGGAGTTTTAATCCCATTACCACTGGTCTTTGGGATATAAATTCCCAGCACCACCATTTATCTTGACTGGTTCATCTCCCTGGTGCTGAGATTTTTAAACGCAGAATCACTGTGTTGCTGGGGTTTTAATTCCCAGCACCACCAACAAATCCAGCTACTTATATGTACATGGTGCTGGAAATTACATTCCCAGCACCATGGTGTTGCTTGGAGTTTTAATCCCATTACCACGGTGGTGCTAGGATATAAATTCCCAGCACCACCTTTTTTCTTTACTAATTCATCTCCCTGGTGCTGAGATTTTTAAGCCTTGAGAACCATGTTCTTTGGTTTTAATTCCCGGCACCACCAACAAATCCAGAACTTATATGTACATGGTCTTTGGAAATTACATTCCCAGCACCATAGTGTTGCTGGAGTTTTAATCCCATTACCACGGTGGTGCTGGGATAGAAATTCCCAGCATCACGATTTTTCTTGACTAGTTCATCTCCCTGGTGCTGGGAGTTTTAATTCCATTACACTGCGGTCTTTGGGAATTTACTGGCTCTATTTATCTAATTCATATCTGATTGAAGAGATCGTCAATTTGTATTTGAATGTTTTAAACCATTCCAAAACCATAACGGAGAAATCATTTTAAACATATGACATACTTCATATTGGACTAAAGCAAGGAATGCAACACATACCTTGGCCGGTGAAGGAGAGGTTGAACCGGATGCTTGACTCATTCTGCAACACGAAATGGTAGAAAAAAACCCAATGAGATGTACGCCTTTCAACGGAAACCCTAAAACCGAGTAAGAAATGGGTAAAACTCTAGTTAAATGAGAGGACGACACCATATTACCTCGAAGCGTCTCGACGAAATTCCAAGAACTCGGAAACTAACGTAATGAAGCAGGAGGAAAAATGAAGTCTAAGCTTTTCCAAGTTTTTGTGCGCTCGAAGATTTCCCGGAAGCTGAAGACACGAAGACGATAATGTGGTGACTTGTTTGGACGGGACGTTTCGATGGCTCGGGATTTGGAAATGTGCCTCGGATGCATGCGGGATCTTTGCATTAAAAACGCTGTTTGACGGGAGGGGTATTTTGGGAATTAAGCGCGCGATTTGGTCATTCTGAAACTATAGTGCGCGATTTGGGCAAATCTGAACTTCGGCTGCTGTGTTTGGTAAATTGCCGAAATATCTTTAAAATGTCCTTTCCATTGTCGTGCTTGACAACCCATTGTCGCTCGATATTATCGTCGAGCGATCATATTTCCATCAAAATTTAATTGATATCGTATTCCGATTGAACTACAGTCATATTACAATCGAATGGGGTCAGAATCAATTGTGATTACAGTCGCAACACTGACACTCTCAATTAAGTCAGATTATGATGGTAATCTGGGTGTGGGCTGACCAAATTTTAATTCTGATTGAACCGCGGTCGAATCTTGATCGGAATATGATTAAAATTAGGGCAAATTGTGGGCGCCAACGTTGTGGGCATTGACAACCACAATCGTTGATTGATTTCAATCGCGGTCTAATAGGATTCCAACTTCCATCGGGCTGCGAGCGAATTCTAATCGGATTGCGATCGAAATTTGTTTGCAGTTTGATCAGAGTCGGAGTCCAATTGAACCGCAATCAAATTCCACCCACACTGTGGTCAAATTCCGGCTGAATCACAATCAGATTTCTATTGGACAGTAATAGGATTGCAGCGAGAATATGACTAAAGTGTAACTGTTAACGGTGTGACTACATGCAGCTGTAAATCCGAATCAATTTCAATCGTAATTCGATTACAATTTGAGCGGAATTCAATGACGATCCAATTGGAATTTGATGTCGATCAGATCGCGATCGAATTTCAATCAGAATCTAATCATTCGACGATAATATCGAACGATAGTAGATTGTGCAAGTGTGGACGTTAAGATCACGATGTTCATGAGAAAATAGACAAATTATTTTAAATTTTTTATAAAAAATTAAAATATATATAGTATTTGATAGATTGCACAATAGATAATGTCTACTTCAATTACTGTCTGCAGCTGGCAAACAGTTTATTTTTACCGGGAGTTTCCGGATCCAACTGCAAAATGGCGGGAAAATGATGGTGATACTTGGCTTATTTCTCACGCTTCGCGTCGCCCTGTGGCAGGGGAGTGGAAGCGACCTGTACGAAAGAGAAAGGGGGCAGAGAGAGAGAGAGAGAGAGCGAGGAGGCGAAGGAGACCATGGTGACGAAGAGGAAGATGAGAGCCACTGCTCCGACGGCGGGTCTATCGCCTCGGAAGACGAGGAGCGTCACTGCAGGGAAGAGGGCGGATCCTCCTCCGGCCAAGAAGGCGAAGCCTTCGTCCAACGGGCAGCCCAAGAGGGCGAAACGTGGCAGGAGAAAAGCCGAGGACGCGACGGCCAAGGAGAAGACGTACGATGCTGAAGAGGCGGCCGTTTCTCCGGCGGAAGGGGATGATTCTGCTGCCGTTGTGCAGTCGAAGACTGTAATCGTCGAGGCATGGTGAGTGCTCCTACTTACTATTGCAAAAAAGATGATTTCTGGTAAGGAAGATAGGAAAATCGTGCAATCAATTTTTTTTTTTTTTTGCTTATAAGAAATCCTAAAACTTGTGGAGATTTATAAACGCTTTTGTTTCAATGCGCTAAGCAAAAAACAACGTAAAAGTTTGTATTTGTTTTTTTCTTTTACTTTGAATGATGTAAAACCTAAAAATTTGAGGATAAGTGTTGTAGCCTCTATGATGTTGAACGTCTGAGTTATGACTAATCCTTAATTGAAGTATCATTAAAGTGTTGTTTTGATTTTTTCCGTTCAGGACCATGGTTGGTAAAATATGCTTGTACGCGAACAATGTAATTGTGAATCGAATGTCATACATGAATTGCTTGGGGCCTTAGTATGGAGTTCTTAAAACAAGGTGCCTTGTTAAAGCCTTTTTAGACAGTAGGGCCTTCTTAGTGTTTTTTTTCCTTATACCTTTTATAAACAATGCATTTTCTTTCTGCAAGATTTCTGCTAGGGGCAAATGGCCCTCAGAGGTTCTTGTTATTGAATTACTCAAACAAGACCTTTGTTTTTTAAACTTTGAATTTAGGATAATATATCAAACTCCACGTTTGAAATAATGTTTAGTTTCGATCATTTTTGAGGGGCATTCTTGTTTTGGTTTCCTTGGAAGGACTGAAAGAAGTAGAGTTTTCCTTCCGGTCATTTCCTTGTATAGGTAGGAGGGAGGAAAAAGATTATATGTTAAAAGTCTATCTGTCAAAAATATAAAACATAAGCCCAAAATAAATAATTTTATTTATCCTTATAAATTAATATAACCTTATATTAACTTATATTAAAATGAATATAATTTTATTTAAACAATGTTAAATTAAGTTGTTTATTATATTGTTCTGTTTTAGTTCGAAATATGACCAGAACAGTTATGATTAGTTCACTTAATTTGTTGCCCCTAGTTATCTATGTGAGCCATTAGGCTAAAATGAAAAAATTTATATGATTGTGATATGAATGATCACATTTTATGGTTCCAAGTGTTGGATAGTAAAGGTGTCAAATGGGTTGGGCTGCCGACTTGTCATGATTTAGGTTGGGATCCCAGCCTTCCTTTGCTGGCCCTAACATGATTTGGACCGAGATTAGTTTTCTTTTATTGACTCTGGCATGACATCATTGAACTCGGTTGTGCTAGCTTGGGCATGGTCTAGCTAAACCTAGCCATGTCTGCTTTGACTTTGACCAGGCATGTGTAAATTGGGGTGGGGTTCTGCACAACCCATTGCCACCCTCAAATAGCTGGAAAAAGTATGCACAAGATGTAGCAAAAGCTGAGCGCATTGAGATGAATATTTGGAGTTATTAGGCATAAAATAGGAAAAAATAGTCCTATATAAGGAAATAGCTGTATTCCTAATTAATGATAAAACAAGACAATTATATTAGGTGAACTGTTTTAATGATGGAATCTAGCAGTTTCAAGCTTAAAACCTTCAACCAAGGTACTTCAAATTTCTTGATTTCGCTTTGCTCTAACTTAGATTGTTTTAGGTCTTTCTGTATATTCTCCTTTTTATGTGTTGTCTTTTTTTTTTTTTTACTTAATTCATGTACGCTTTTGTTCTTATTTATTGACTTACTTTTAACATGGAAGATAATTTGTGCTATAACTCAATTTAAAAACTATATGCCACCAACCCACCACATATTGCATATGGGGCATATGTGGGAGCATATGCTACTGGCTTTTGAAATCATTATATCGATAAGAAGTCTACCATGCATACAATGAAGTATATTTATGAACACATCATTACAATATGTATCAATTATAGAATGCAAAACACAAAGTAATAATCTATGCATATACATATAGTTCATTAATAAAAAAAAATTCGACATTTACAAGTTACCAAATGTGTGACCCATGTTTTTTAGTCTAAATTGGTTTAATGAAGTTAATATGTTGCTTTTTCTTTTTTACACTGCATACACAAGGGCATATGTGCATGTTGACTGCCATGTAGTCCGCTTCAAAGTTCGCTTAGCCTATTGCATGTGCAGTTCTTGTGTTTTTTTTTAAAAAATGTGCACTGATTGACCTTCTAGCAGCATGAGTCTTTATAAGCAATTTGTTATAGTATACAAAACAACCTTTTATGTTTATGCTTTTAATATTGCAGTTGTTCCTTCTAAAGATGTAAGCTGATGCACAAAATGTATGCATGAATTCATAAAAAGTTTTATAGGCTAAAGTTGCAAGGAATTGAGATAGTCATCTTATATTGTCTTATTGTCTTGGTTAGGCATTGCATATGAATAGAACTTGGATATGATAAGGTCCAGTCAAGAGACACTTCTTACATTAACTGGACGATTTCAACTACATTATACATTTCTCTGATAACTAATTTTTCCAGTAAGCAATGCAATTCTTTCAAGACAAGGGCCATACAAGTGAAGGAAGGACTGGAAAATGCTGTTCCTGGAATCAATGTTTCAATCAACCCTGACAAAGTATGTTTCTCTGCTTCAGAGCATTGCATATCTAATGGTTTGTGTTGAAAATAATGTCATTGTCCACAACCCTTGAAAGTTTAAAGACCTATGTGTTTTCTGAACTATCTAGAATCATCTTCTCCCTCATAGTAACAGATGTGCTACTCAACACTCTTTCCCACGTGCCTTTAGATGTTAATCGACATGAAATGCTATTCAACCAAAAATAGTGATCATTTGGGATATGAATGAGTGCAACTTAAAGGACCAGGATATTCAAATCATTTGATATTCGTTCATCAATTTTTATTGTCTACATGCTTTCTAATGTGAATTAAGTAAATAATGCTCAAAGTTATGGTCCTATGATATTCAAAATGGTTTATGCCTCCACAATACTATCATTTATTTTTAATTCTTTGTGTTTGAGTTTCCATCACTATATATATTTGTGATACAAGGAAAAAAGGGTTAAGACCTGTCAATCTTATATTGCTAGAGTCAGAATCTCACTTGAATCGAAGCATATCTCTGCATTGGCCGTTCTGAGTGACACTGAATTGCATATTGTATACTCATAAAATGCACTCTTAGTTCCTAATAGTAGCTGTTATTCTCCCCTGCCATGGTGATTGCTGCTCGATTGGTATGCATTTATTGTATTGCATCTGGAGGATCTGCTTGTTCTATCACTTGGGTGTGGAACTTATTACATTATTACACTTTTAAGAAAATATTGTTAGATGTTCACGGCTCCTATGTGTCAATATTTTCAAAGTTTCATTTGTTAAATATTCTTTCTTTTGTTTCTTTGGCAGAGTAGCACATCATTTTTACTTTGAGACTGTCTAACTTAATGGATTTCTTCTGACCTGTTTTGAGTCTTGCATTTGAACATTCAAATGGTTTCTTGATGAGTATGACTGCATGCACTCCTTTTAATGATCATGGAGTGTATTCCATATTTGGGTAGGTTTAGTCTTGTTAATTCCCATGTTGGCCAAAACCATTTATTCAAATCTTTCACATGTAATGTGTTCTAATTGTACAATGGAGGGATAAGATCTGCAGCCAATCCCAAATAGTTGACACTAATATGACTTGACGATGATGATTACATAAAGGGGCAGTGCACGAAGGATCGGATCATATTGAGTCTATTATGCGTAACTTTACCTTGTATTACAAGAGGTTGTTTTCGCGATTTGAATACGGTATCAATGTTACCGTTATGCCAAAGCTCTCCTACAAAGATAATTATGTGTTGTCCTTTATTCTTTTTAATTTGCAACACAGTGAATATGTCGAACATAGGCATTCCTGTTCATATTTCAATATGTATGTGCATATCTATTTTGTAACTTTCCAAGGCTGAGAACTACATTGCTCAAATGATAAATTATGTAACTGTTCAGCCCCCTACTTAATTCTGTTCCATATTTGCTGTTTATTCTACCTTATCTAACTGGTATCTTGATCCAATATTCTCAGCCACGACGGGGATGCTTTGAAATACGAGAGGAAGGTGGTCAAATTTTCGTGTCTTTACTGGTGATTCTTGTTCAACATTGCTGCATATACGTTGTCCATAACAATCTGTCATTAGCTCTAAAATGCTGCTGCTTTTTTTTTCCCCAACTTGTAGTTCAATCTCACATAGGTCTCTTGTTCAATTTCATTTATTTTAATTGATTCAATTTATCGATCATCTGTCTCTACTATCACACAAACTTGAACAAATTTCATCAGTTTTGTAGAAGTCAACATTTTTATCTGGCCATATTTCTTATCCTGCTGTTTCTTTGCAGAATATGCCGCGGCCCTTTATCCTCATGAAGAAGCTTGACATGAACGGAGTGATCAAGGATATTGTCAAGAAGATCACCTGAATGAGAATGACTACATGATCTGTGCACTCTATTTTGGTGGCTGCAAGCTGTAATGTTAATCTGAGTAAAAGATTCAGTAGAAATCTGTGTAGATTGGCTGGAGATCTGGTAGTTAGCTTTGGTAGGTAAGTGAATTGTGCTTCTAGTGCCTTTTGATGGCTGCAAGTTGTAATATGAAACTGAGTAAAAATTCAGTAGAAATCTGTGCAGATTGGCCTGAGTGCATTATAATCTGATCCAAACTTGTTGTAACGATTTGGCTTTGTTTTCAAGTGTGGTTGTATCATTTGCGTTCTCTGTTCTCGTTCTAGTAGCAGTGTTTTTACTTATTGCTTCCATGTTTCTATTGTTGGTTTCTTCAAGTTTGATCTTGTTGGTTGTTAGTATATTTGAGTTAGTTTGTATATTTAAAAGTTTGGTAAGAGCTTAAAGTGCAATGTTTGCATATTGCAGTGGTGACGCCTGGGCACCAAAAATCATCTATCATTGTTGTTGACTCGCAATGACTATGGATGTGTGTTCTTTAGGAACCTATTCTAACTTGGATCATTTTTAGGAAGATGAACAGGTGGAGGGTACCTATCATGGTTGGAGGAGAGATGTTATGTCACTAGCAAGGGACATGTGGCAAGGGGTGGCTCGATCGTTGTGAAATGCCAGCGTTGTGGAGTGCCACTTTCTTCGTCCACTTACTGGATTATGGGAAGAATGTGATACCCTGGACAATCGAGATTGATGGAGATGGCAAAAGGGATGGTTTTTTTTTTTTTACTAAACATAAGTATCAGGTTTCGGTTTGATTAATTTCAGAGAGGATCGATTTGATTATAGGGATTTTTGATAGAGTATTAAATAATTTTTATATGAGATATGTTTTATCGACTATCAAAGTATATTAGGAAAATATTTACGGTTCAACAGTTAAGTTTTGGATGTGATCGTGTTATTCTTGTAAGATAGATTCGATATTGAATATGTATTCCATTCGAGAAGGTAAATATTCGATTCACATCTAGTTCAAAGTTAATTGTCTAATTGTATTTGCATTGATAAAAAGTAATGTGTTCATTGACAAAAAATATTTTTATTTAATTAAGAATTAATACAACGAAAAATTTTGTAGCTCTCAAAAATTAATTCTTATTTTTTCAAATAATTTTATCATCAAGCATCTCGTCCTAAATCCATGGGAGGATCTCTCATGAAGATCCGTCTTTGGATTTGTTACATTGAAATAATGCCAAAATAGATAAACATACAAAAAAATGGCTAAAATTGATTGCAAAAGGGAGCAAAAGACCATCCTTTTTTGTTCCATTAGCTCTGACTTCTCCTTCCATCTCCGATCTGAAAAGTAACCGCCAATAAGAAAACACCTTTTTTTTTTTTTTTCCTTTTTATCCTTCCTCGACCACCTAAAAATCCCACCTTTTTTCCGCTCCGCACCGGATCAGCCGTCTAGCCATGTCCGCCAGCGAGGAGATGAAGAAGAAGCAGAAGCACAAGGAGGAACAGAAGGAGGCGGAAGGTCACTTCAAGGCTAGCGGCGACGTGAAAGGCATCCGCTTCGGGGGGCAGTTCGTGGTGAAGTCGTTCACGGTCCGGCTGGCGGCGCCGCTGGAGCTGCTGCGGCTGCTTGACATCCCGCCGACGTGCCTGCCGCAGTGGCCTGGCCTTCCGTTCCCGTCGACCGCCGCATTCGTGCCGACTAACTTCACCATCCTGGCGCAGCACGCGTGGCGCACGCTCACGCTCGGCCTCGGCACCAGGAAGTCCAAGGTCGTGATCTTCGTGTTCGAGAGCGAGGCGATGCGGGCGGCGGTGGACCCGCAGTGGCCGCGAATCCTGGCGCTCGGCGACGTCAACCGGCTCCTCATCCGCGGCCTCGCCGGATGCGAGATGTCGCGGTTCAAGTTCCGGAAGGGCTGCCTCACCTTCTACGTCTACGCCGTTCGCTTCCTCGGCGCTGCGGGGTTCGCCTGCGCCGACGACCTCCGCAAAATCCTCGAGGCCGTCGTCGCGCTCAAGAACTTCCTGGACCACACCGCCATGCTCGCCCTCCCCAGCCACCAGAGCATCACCTTCCAGAATCCGGCGGCGGTGGCGCGCTGAGATATATCGCCATTCAAGATGAAAAATTTTCGGGTAAAAATCGTTCCTTTTGCTTGCTCCCTACAAATTCTTCAGAAGCAACCTCGATTCGATTGCATTGTACATCACCTTTCAAAATCCGGCGGCGGTGGCACTCTGAGATCGCGATCCAAGACATGATTTTTCTCTTTCTTTTTTTTTTTTTGGTAAAAATTGCTCCTTTTTTTTGTTCCTGCATTCAAACTCATAAATTTGATTGCTCTGAACAAGAGATCGATCATTCATTATCCATTTAATTGTTCAAAAAGATATCTTGCTTTGTTCTTCAAGCTGTAAATTGAAGCAATCATGTAAACAATCTGTTCCCTTTATTATTTTTGTTGTCAAAACAAGCTCAGATTAAATATTCATTATTTCACATCTTCAGTTAGGTTGCTATTTCATTTCATTTTGTGTAGACTCAGACAAATCTTAATTCTATAATTTTTTGTGCTCAAGTTGAAAATTATATAAATTGTGGTTTGCAACTGTATACAACTATCAAACTAGTGAAAAATAAATGATATGTTGAAGCTTTTGTATGACCTTTCGTATCCAAATTCGCTGAACTTGGATCGAACGACTACATATAAACGTTTCAAGTAGTTTCGCACGAAACCGTCTTTTAAAGTCATCCTATCCGAGATCAATTTAAGCTCGATCATCTACCCTCTTTCCCCCCTTCAAGAAGTCAAAGGGAGGATCAAGTGGAGAAGTAAGGATAAATCCCAAAAGATGGTAAAAATTTTTGAAATATCTATTCTCTTGTTGTATTAATTTTTGATTGGATAAAAATATTTTTTGTGATTTACCTTCCTTCATTTAACTATGAGATCGACGATGAAGGATCAAAAATATTTTTTATGATTTATCTTCCTTCATCTAGCTGTGAGATCGACGATGAAGGACATCTGTGATGAGCACATCATCTTTTACCCTAAGAAACTAAGAAGCCAAAGGTCTACTTCACTATAAGAAGATTGCAAAGTTGATTGGTTAAACCTTAATAGTAAAGATTATTACTGTTGACCATGGCGATGAGTCAGTTAGTTCAATCGGTCCAACTCTCAAACCAATATCATGACTTTTTTTAAGTATTAGGTATTCAGGCCTTTGATCAGATTAATCATGGAGATGATTCATCCTGTTCTACGATTTTCTAATGGAGTACTAAATAATCTTTAGACGATATATGCTCTATTGACTATCAGGATAAGTCATGAAGTATTCACATGAACAATTTTAATCAGCATTTTTTATTTGTCATTCTATTTGAAAAAAAAATCTACAAAATATGCATAGTTAGGGATCGAATTATGAATATACATTGTAGTCCTGGAGGTAACAATGTCGTGGTCTTTGTTTATGCAAACAGTGGGCGACTTCATCATTGAAACATCTAAGGACACGTCTTATGGTCTTGGAGACGAGATAGAGTCGAGTACCAGTCAAGTCGGTGGAACGATAAAATTATAAGAATTTGAATATGACTTATGTGCAAAAGGATTATGAGCAATCGTTGAGTGAAGATATATAAATGGATGGAATTAAATTTGTTTCTAACTCATCGTGCAATGAGTTTTTATGCAAAACAAAAAAAAACAAAAAACATATGGAAGGTCCTCCACATGTTTTTTTTTTTTTGGATAATTTAGCAAAGGAGATATCTCAATTTATTGAATACCTAAATGATGCATAATTTAAAATTTTACCAAAAGAGAGGTTAATTAGAATGTCTATTTGATTATATCTATTAATTATTTTTAGTTAGAAGTAAAAGGGTAAAAATTGAAAGTACATTCTTATTATCATTTTAGTAAAATAGTATTATTTTAAAAAATCAAACACAGCTCGATATTATATTTTTAGTACAATTTGATTAAGATTAACACACATTCTTTTATATATATATATATATATATATATATATATATTTATCTTTATTAAATAACTTGATTTAAATTATTTTAAAATTGTTATAATTTTAGTCTATATATTGTAGCAGTAAGCCCGAAATAAAATATTTTTAAAATATATTATTTTTTGTATTTTAAAATTAAAAGAGGATAAATTAAAAGCGCCATTCTCATTTTTAAAGTCCGAAAGAATCTGACAAACCTATAATAAAAATTAGGATATTCTTAATACAAAAAATGGATATATATATTTTTATATATTATTACCGAGAAAACAGAATGAAAAATCATTCACACATATTAAACGTATAAAACGCGTCAAGAAACGATCACTCTTTCCCCTCCGCTGCGACTCGTCTGTTGCTTCTCTCTCCGTCCTCGGTAAGAACCCTAATCCCTGGTTCCTCTTTCGTACTCTGCATAGCTTGCCGAATGTTTTTGATCCGCATGTATTTCGCGACCAGTCCTCTTCTAGCGTCGCGATCGGCGGGATTGGTAGGAAGGGAGCATCGGATTCGGGACGAATCGGGAAAACCACTGAGTAGGTCGATTTTTCCACATTTCCGGTGGATATACGATGAATGGCCCATACTTGTCGTTTGATCCTGCAACCTGTCTGTTATTATTATTATTATTATTATTTGTTTCTGAGCTAATCGCTAGTGATCAGAGCCATGGGTTTTGGTTTCAGTTGATGAGAAAATGGAGCATACGTGGATCTTCGTAGACCTTTAATTTGCTGGAGATTTGTTATCTAGAACTCTCATTTTTGTTTCGGGCCAAAATGAAGCTTAGAGATGTAAAACTACTTCTAGGGTATTAGTTTCGATGTCATACACCTCTAGTTGAAGCTTAGAGATAAATTTGGAATATTTATAATTTTGTTTTTCGATATACACAGCATTATGGGGGAATAGTCGGAATCCTAATATTGTTTCTTATTTTCAAATTCGTTGTTTATTATTTCCCTTATATTTGTTAATATGTTGATTTCACTTGGCATTTTATATGTTTCTGTTCCCCTATTCTCACCGTCAATTGCCCCAGTTGATTGGAAATGGATCAGAGTTCAGAGGAATCTGAGATAAGTGACTCAGACATTCCATATTATGAGGAGAAATTTTACAGACGTCTCCAACAAGGAATTTTTACAGTTAGAAACACTAATGGGTCATCTCGATGCCCATTCTGTTCTGGTAAAAAGAAGCAGGATTATGCATATAATGAGTTGCTTCAGCATGCTACTGGAATTGGTGCATCCAACCGGAATGGTAAAGTGAAGGCAAAACATCGTGCCTTGGCAAAATATTTGAACAAAGATATGGTAGACCATGCAGCTTCCTCACAGGCAGTTATCTTACAGCCAAAAAGTTCTAAAAGCAAATCAAATGAACAATTTGTTTTTCCGTGGATGGGAGTTATTGTTAATGTTCCAACTGAGTTCAAGAATGGGCGGTTTGTAGGTGAAAGTGGAAACAGACTGAAGGAACAACTTTCCAGATTTCATCCTTTAAAAGTGCATTCTTTGTGGAATTTCAGAGGACACACAGGAAATGCCATTGTGGATTTTCCAAAAGATTGGAATGGTTTTAGGGATGCAATGGCTTTTGAAACTCATTTTGAAGCAGAACATTTTGGGAAAAGAGAATGGTCAGAGAAGAAACATTGGGGATCAGAAATGTATGGCTGGATTGCAAGGGCAGATGATTACAATAATCCTGGTCCTGTTGGTGATCATTTAAGGAAAAATGGAGATTTGAAAACTGTTGATGACCTTACCAATGAAGAATCACGCAAAACAAGTAGGCTTGTTGCAAATTTGGCTAGCCAAATTGAAGTGAAAAACAAACATTTACAAGAGTTAGAATGCAAATATAATGAAACTACTTTGTCGTTGGATAAAATGATGGAGGAAAGGGATTCATTAGTCCATACTTATAACGAAGGTTTGCTCACCCTTTATGTAATTAATGGCATTTTTGTGTTTCTTTTCATCTTGTTTCCATTGTGAACTACTATTTTAATTTGCATTTGACCTTGGCTTTATCAGAAATTAAGAAGATGCAGCAACTTGCTCGTGATCATTCACGTAAGATAATTGTGGAGAATGAAAAGCTACGATCAGAGTTGGGCTCCAAAAGGCAAGAACTTGAAGTTAGGCGCAAACAACTTGATAAGCTAGTTGCTGAGAATGATACTGAAAAAAGGAAACTTGATGCCGAGAAGAAAAAGGTTGCATTTTCAGTTTTGACATGAACATGCTACAGAACAGTTATTTGGCACAAATTTTGCCTTGTTGAACTTGCATTTATAATCAGTGTTTTTCCTTAGGAACAAATATTTATTTCATCCATATCAAACTTGATATATGGTCTACATATTTATCACTGAATTGACTGAGATGGTTTGCAAGAGGATGCCCCTAGAGGAAATACAATTTGTTCTGTCCATTACTTTTGGTTATTGGATTCATAAACTCAAAAGTATTTTTTTTTTCAGAATTCTCATCTCACTTTTGTTCGAGTTTGTTATTTATTTGTGATATGTTTTTCTCTTACTGTATGCATGTGTATGTATGTTCCTCTGGCCTAATATCTTGTTGTATGTATGTTTGTGCTTTTTTCCTTTGGCACAACATTCTGTCATTTGATTTTTTCTCCTTCAACAAGGCACATTCATCTCTTCGTGATGTTTCTCTGGTGGAACAGCTTGTCGCTTCATTTACTATGCTATAACATTTTGGTGTGTTAGAATGTTTGCTGGTTGAGAAGGAATACGTACACAAACTAGTGTATCATAGATGAAAATTTTGAGAATTAGGATTTTAGCACAGGGTTCATATGGGAGAGAACAAAAATATTACTAGTAGAAATATGAATGATATTGTAGTAATGTTTTATGACCCTTAGACATAGCTAAATGGTGAGAAATTATCCATGTGGTAGAGTCCAAATAATTGTTTTTTCCCTTTTCCCTCAGTTTTTATGAAGATGTTATTCGTTCACTTTACTGTTAAGACTATATGGTTGGGCTGGTTAAAAAATTATATTTACTTCCGCAGGACTTATTCTGCAATAAATATTTACTTATGTTGTAACCTTGATTATATTTCTTAACCTCATTATGAAACATTAATTTCTGGATAACATAGCTTGCTGATATTCTAAATCCTAAAACAATTTTTAGGACGTCGGCATTTTTTTTTTTGTATCGCTAATTTATTGCAGTTCATTATGCAAAATTTTACATTGCTGTTATGACCATTTATATTCTCATTTTCCCCCATTCAAGGACCACTGTATTCCTTAGATAACTCAAATGTCCTCCATTAGGAATGAATAACATGAATGTGGTGACGTATATATCCTCTTCATGCAGAATGCGATGAAGAATAGTTCACTTGAATTGGCAACAATGGCACAAAAGAAGGCTGATGAAGAAGTACTGAGGCTTCTTGAAGTTCATAAGGTGTATTTTTCTTTTTGATCCAACTCTTTTATCGGGAAAACTTAATTAAGCTTTTACACGTTGGGATAAGCTATTTCTGTGCGGTGTTAACCTCGACAGAGGGAAAAGGAGACTGCATTGAATAAAATACTTCATCTAGAAAGGCAATTCGACCAGAAGCAGAAGCTGGAACTAGAAATACAACAAATGCAGGGGCAGCTTAAAATTATGAAGCATATGGAAGGAGAGGACGATGCAGCGATGAAGAAGAAAATTGATGAGATGACAGAGCAACTGAGAGAAAAAGTGGAAGAAATGGAAGGGTTGGAGGATCTGAACCAGACTCTCATTGTCAAAGAGCGCCAGAGTAATGATGAACTTCAACATGCTCGGAAAGAGCTGATTAATGTAAGCCTTTCATCTTTCCACTTTTCTTGATTGAAGAACTTAATTCACAAATCTAATGCTATCGTGTAGGGCCTGAAAGACATGGGTACTGTGCGTGCCACAATTGGCATCAAGAGGATGGGCGAACTTGACGTGAAACAATTCTTACCTACATGCAAGCAGAAATTTGGAAAAGACGAGGCCGAGTCCCATGCTGCATTATACTGCTCACAGTGGCAGGAGGAATTACGGAAGCCAAGCTGGCATCCCTTTAAAGTTATTACGATAGAAGGGAAGTGCAAGGTATGGAATAATTGGATGATTTGGAACTTGAGAGGCAAGTATTGGTTGGTAATAAGAGGGAAAAGTGACACTACTTTTAGATTTCAAATTCACTTCCCTGTTAGCTAAGGTATTGTAATGGAGGTGACTTTATCTGATTCTGTGTGATTGATGGTGATGTTTGATTACAGGAAATCATACAAGAGGATGACGAAAAGTTACAAGCTCTAAAGGAAGATCTGGGCGAAGAAATTTTCAATGTTGTAACCACAACTTTACTTGAGATGAATGAGTATAATCCAAGCGGCAGATATCCTGTCCCGGAGTTGTGGAACTTCAAAGAGGACAAAAAGGCTTCGCTACAGGAAGGCATACAGTACATCCTGAAGCAATGGAAGACCCACAAGCGGAAGCGATGAATGCTAATAATTGACGGGCAAATGAAGCTTTCCCTCTAGAACTTGTGTAATTACCCCTTAGTTCTGTTAGCTCTTTGACATTTGTGGAATCCGCGCACTGAGATTGAACTGAGTAGTGACCTTGATCTTTTATTAGCTAATGGTTCTCTCCTATGCTACTATCTATTATGGCAACAGTGCCATTTTGTTTCTTGTTTTGAGTCGTTGGATATTTTCTAGGAATCATGGCTAAACTTTCATTTTGTTGCTTGCTCCTGCCTTTCTTAACTCTGCGAGCGATAGTTTATTGATAGGCATGTTTGAATATTAAGATGTAGGAAATTAGAAGCTAAATACTTACATGTGCAGTTATTTATCTAGTTTTATGGAACTTATATTGTCTGCATTGGATATGAAGGATCATCTTTTGCGGTTTGTACAAGTTTGGTTATGTTTCAACAGAACAGCTAACAATTCGCATTGTAAGGGTCCATTTGTTTTGCCTAAAATAGCTTGTCTGTGATTTTTTTTGTTTTTTTTTGAAGAACTTTTGCAGGAAACTGAATTAGCTTTTCTTGTTTGGTCGTGTCAGGGAAAAAAATATTCTCTCTTATTACGTCCTTTGCTTTTCCATGATTTCTGTTTCCTTGTGAACAGTTAGCATTGGTGGAAGTAGGGCCAGCCTTCTCAGGTCGATCGAGCTTGGCTTGCTCCATCTTTCGCCTGCTTCATCCTCTGCTTGTTTTGCATGATTGAGCTCTGCCTATTTGATCCTTGCTTTGTTTGATAGGCCTTCTCTTGCTCATCCTTGCCTGCTTATGGAGTTGGGGTTGATTGGCTCGGTCGTTGTTTGCTCGATACTAGCTTGCTTCGTCCTTTTTTTTTTTTTTTTTTTTTTTTTCACTTTGCTAGATTGAGTTTTGCTTGCTTGATTGCAAGCGAGCAAAACTAGTCGAGTTAAATGAGATTTAATAAAAGGTTTTAAAATTTTTGAATGATACTTCAATGATTTTTATGCAAGTGCAAAATTTTAATTTTTTAAATACGACGAATTTTAATTCAAATTTAGAATATTTTTATTAATTAGATCGTGCTATTCTTTCTAAATAGTTATAGAAACAATGACGATGAGTTGATACAATATTTAATAGAGATTAAGACCTTGCATTTATTATTTATTTTAAAATTTAGTTCTAATTTATCTTTCCTCCACGAATTCATTATTGATAAATTTTAAAAAAATATATATAATGCTTAAGATTGATTAAGTACGAAACAATAAATTTTATTTAAAAATATATACAAATATGTAATTTAATTTTAAATATATAAATATCTAATACATGGAGATGATTTTTTTTTTTCTTTTCAAAATGTAAGGTTGAACTAAATTTTGCATAAGCCGGCTCAATTGTATATATTTGAATGGGTTTATTAGAGTTTTGGGTAATTCTGGATAAAAATCTCTTTTCTCTTTCCTCGTTTCGTCTGCTCCCTTGGCGAACCCGCGCGTCGCCGTGTCCCGCCCCCAAACCCTCGCGCGGCTCCGGCGGAGGCCACCGGTGAGTGGCTCTCTCTCCTTCTCTCTTCTCCTCCCTCGCTTTGTCTGTCTCCACTCCCTCGATCTCTCCTGCACCTGCGTTGCGTTGCTCACGTGAAGCTGAACACGGAATCGCATCGCCAAGCGAGCGGCGTTCCTTTCCTTCTCCGGTCGCCGCCCTCCCTTTTAACCTTCTTCTTTTTTCGAGGGCTGGGCGTGGTGCCGAGATGCTCCGTGTGGCGGGCGGCACGAAACTTAAAATATGCATTCATTTGTAGAACTTGGACAATGATTTATGCAGTTGCATCTTTGTAGATTGGTTCGAGAATGACACAGAAAATCCGTGGTGATCCCGGTGGTAGCAGCCATCGCAAGAGCCGACATCAAAAAGAGGAAGAGGCGAAGGATGTCAATGGATTTGTTGCTACTGAGAAAGCTGCGCAGCAGCAGATGGTGCCAATGCTTCGATCTTGGAAGCGGCACCGCCATCTAGATCGGTGTGCATCAAAGCCCTTGTTGCATCAAAACAGGCAGAGATTGAGCCGCCTCCTCGACCGCCTCACCAAGGCGCACAACTGGAAGGATGCTAGCGGAGTCCTTAGCCTTCTGCTAAAGGGGACTCCTGAGGGAAGCTCCTTGTTGGAGGATAGGCGAAATTTCCTAGTTAGTTGCATAAAATTAACAAACTCTTACTTGCCACGTGCCCCTTTTCTGATGCCAAGTGTCTGTGCAGTTCGCAATGGAGATTCAAAGGCGTTTTGCTGGAGCAGAGAGCCATTACCAGACTAAGATCAAGAAGATGTATGATGTTTGGATGGGTAAGCTCCAGTGGATGAAAAAGCACCCGAAGAAGGTATCTTCTTATTTTTTTTCACCTATAAAGATACCTTGATGGCTCCATTATATTACATTATTTGCCTTTGAATATATCAGTCTAACTGCTATATAGATTATAGAAGCTTAAGAATGAACAGAGTACAAAAAGTATCACTTTGAAATTCAGATATGTCCATGTAGATCCTTTCGATTATTTTTTTAATAAAAATTAAGATATTTAACTTAACTTCTTGAAGCTTATATGTTGCATGTGATGGTCTTGCTCCTTGAAAGCAAAGACGTTACTCAAAATTTAAAATTTTGTTCATACATGCACTGTTGTTTATCTATGTTGCTTATAGTTTGTAAATATGCTTGTACAAAATTTGGCTTGTCGTCATTGTCATTATCATCAACTGGTGCTTAAATTTGGGATTGGCTAGCTAAATCTTATCCCTGCATTGAGCTGCATGCAAGGTAATATTACTGATAATATTGAAATTAGTTCAATCACTTTTTGTTACAATATCAAACATGGCTTATAGATCTCGTTTATTGGAAATGATTTATAGGTACAAGAGCTTTCCATGCCTTGTCTTGGTTTCTTATAGATAAATATCTATTATCATTAATGTCTATTGTATTAATTGTGTTTCAATGCATATGACATTCATGTTTCTTCTTTGCAATTGGTTTTTGATATCATACTTGTATGAACATGTATCCTGCAGTTGATTTTTGCCTTGTTATTGTTGAGCAGAGGTACTCTGTGCTGTTGGAATTGGCTCTTTTTTCTCTTTTACAAGGGAACTTCGAGGAGGCATTATGTAACACAAAATTGTATGTTATCCTGTCAAATATCTGTGTGATATGCTTTCAAGTACAGAGTTATTAACTTATTCTAACATTAGTCTTTGTGCCATATGAGATGCTTGTATCATTAAGCACTTAAATGTGATAAGTGCTTAGCCAATCAACTTTAACATAGTATCACAACATGAGGTTAGGAGTATGAATTGCCACTTGTCAAAAAAAAAAAAATCTAATTGTGTTGAATGTTGAGTTAAGGCTAATCAAGACAAGGACCCGCCCCACACGCGAAGGTGGAGTGCAAACAATATAAACACTCTTTTCCTATAGCTTGAACTTTTGGTAGAAGAGGTTACTTAGCCTCAACTTTAAGATCTTTGAGCCTCGAGGGGAACTGTTAAATGTTAGGGACCTAAGTTAACTCCTATTGGCTTAATTGTAAACATCATTTATTACAAGGTTTAAATGTTAACTTTATATCGACAAATATAATTATAGGTAAAGTGACTGCCAAGGGAAAGCTGCTCTAATAATTTCCTCCATTGTTATCTTTATAATTTCCTCCAAGGGAAATATAATTGTATCCATAATTCCTTTTAATTTCTTGATAAATATGTTCTGTTCTAGATATAATACAACTTTCCTACCCACTGCATGAGAAAGGCTATTTTATGTTTTACTTGGCTATTTTTGTAGAGCTTTGACCTATAAGCTAATGGAAGGTCTAGAGTTGAGACACTTTTATCAATTATGCTTATATTGCACTAACATCACTTTTATTCTCCAGTCTTTTTCAAGATCCAGAGTCTACGAATGAACCAATTTTTAACCTGATCCATGGGTTAATACTATACCAGATGTGGTATTCTGGGCTGCCGAAAGATATGAAAATAAAAGGTTTTGATATTCATATACAATCACAGATTTCTGACACGACCATCGCTAACAGCTATGAAGAACCCGATGCTTTTGTCAGTTCAAATGAACATAATGCCATCAATGTCGAAGATGGAAACGGTTCTTCTATAGTTGCATCTGAAAGCTCAGTTTGTGCTGAAAAGAATATACTTGATTTTAAAGAGACAGCAAAGCAAAAAAATAATGGTGCCCTTCATGCCACTGAACTCTCAAGCAGATCTGATTTGAACGATGTCTCACCTTCAAACCCTCAGCACAACTACTCATCATGTTCCATTTTTCTTTCTCATGGTTAGCCTTTTCACTCTTGCTCATGAACTTCTGCATGGATAAATAAGTTTATTTTACCCATGGATGACACTTGAATTTGCATTTATATCTTGCTACACTTATATGAAGTTCATCATGGAACATGTCTGAGCTCTTTTGAAACTTGTCGAGAACTAAAGCAAGTCTAGGATCTTTTTTCTATTCTGTGTATCCTTTACACAGCAAGTATAAATATGACTACACAATTATTCTTGCTGAATCTAGGTATTTTAAACCTTGATTTTCTAAATCACCTGAATCCATCTTTGATGGGAAATCAAACATGAACTTTTAAATGGACAATTTTGATTACCATCAATTACCTCTAAGAAACCAGATGGATATGAATAATATGATATCTAAATGAATGTGTTCAATAACATTATTTTGCTTAAAAATAGCTTGTTGTCCTCTGCTCTTAGGCTTTTGATTTATTAAGGGATAATTTTCTGTATGCCTTGTAAACATAGTATAGTAGTAAAAAAATGCTAATCTTTGTTTCGTATTCTTTATAAAAATGTTTCTGACATGAAACTTCGCATACTAGACTTTTGCTGCTTGTGCTTCAAAACAAATTGTGCCTATGATTGACTGTAGTACTAATTTACCATGAAAGGATTGGAAAAAAGTTTGCTCCCTTTGCAATTTGATCACTTGAACGAAGACCTAGAGCATGTCATACACTCATATAGAGGTTTGGTCAATGAACAATACTATGATGCAGTGAAACATTTGAGGTTTGCTCTTCACTCTACACCACCATTATTGGCTGCCTTGCTGCCCCTTGTGCAGGTATTTCAGCCAACACTGTAATAGAAAGCAAAATGAGTGTGTCAATTTTATTTCTTTGTAAATCTATCGATGTTTCTTAATCTGATTCTAAATAGCTGCATAATTCATATATTTCATTATTAGCAATCAGGAACAATGATGGGTGTGGATGCATCTTTGTTTTCAACCAAGAATACCCATTGTTGTTGTGATATATTGCAAATTCTCCTATGCCTAGATCGCAATTCAGAGTAAAATTCATGTCACTGCATGATATTTTTCTTAGAAAGTTCAACCAACTTGATAATGTCCCTTCTGTAGATGTTGTGACTGTCTTTGCCAGTGAAAAGTTGTCTCTTCACTGGAAATGCTGGAGTGAGTACACATGCAAAAGTATAGAACAAGGGAAGGCCACCAACTTTAGTTATACTTATTTTGGATATTGAACCCATGCTTTATTTCCAATTCTAGCGGAAATATTTTTTTTATCCCTTCTCTCTTCAAAAGTACTGTTTGCAACCAAAATTTGCATCTATTAGAAGGCTTAGTAGGTCGGTGCAAATGTGTAGTACATGCATGTTCTCTAAGTGATTTTAGTTCTGACTGTTGCCTCTGCCCTTATTGCAAGACAACTTTAACATATACCTTAGGGTTAAGCTAGTGCATGGAAGTATAAGGTAGCAATCTGGATCGCCTTATGCTGCTGGCTCTTGTTGGTAAGATTTGTCAGCAAAAATATCCTATGCTTTGTGCTATAGTGTGAGGTAGCCTCGTTTGACAAGGTGAAAGACAGTAGTTATTGAAAATCTCATAAGGTGTGAGTTTGCATACTAGGTAAATCTATATTCGTCTAATCATTTTTAGATTTTCTCCTAATATGCTTTATAGCTTGAAGGATTTCATAATATTAGTTTGTTAAGCTTGTAAGACTGTTATCTTTTCCATGATTTGTTAGGCCTTTTGTTATTATGACTGGCCTACCTGTAAATGTTTATGTTTGTTTATATAAAATACAGCTCAGTGTTTTCCTCTCTAACTACATTATCCATAGTTTCCCTGTTCCGATGGAATCCAGAAGTAGCAACCCTGTGGGATCTACCTGGACTAGTCCTCTAATCCACCCTCAACTTCATCTGCCTTCTGTAACAACTAACTCCCCGTTGCAGTGGTTTATTGTCGTTGACCTACCCTACTATTACATGCCCAATCTCTCTTTCATCCTCTATTCTCATTATTCTGTTGGTTACACTATTACATTCTGTTGGTTACAAAAGAGGGTATTTTATAGATTTTGTATTATATTTAGTTTTTAGAAGAAGCTGAAGTGATATACACATTATGCTAGTCTGAAGTGCAGTTAACCTATAGCTTTATCAAATGTCTCAATGTGATTTCTTTTTATCTTTGTTTCACAAGCTAAGCATGATTGATCTAATTTTCCAGTTTGAAGGGTGTAAGAATAAGTAGTCCCACATGATTTCTTGGTGCATTAGTTGTTATGATTGAGCCTTAAATGTAAGATAATCTACATTTTGTTGCAAATTTTCTCTTTTGTACTGCACTTTTCCAATCAATCTTCTCAAATGTGAGATAACATTTGGCTTCTACTTCCTGAGAAAAAGAATCGATCATGTTCTTTCCACATTTCTACAAACCATTTGAAGTTACTGCTGTTTAACCAGATAGAAATAATCTCTAGCTATATATTTGGTGAGGTTAGATCTTCTCATTTAAGCAAATTATTTCCTTCATAGCATGGATTTATTTGTTGGGCTACTAACTAAAATCATTTGTTTGCTGATACCAACCTATGTTTTGCCTTATCATTATCATGGACATAATGTTGAACATGACATCATCCAGATGATACTTGTCAATTTTACCCTTGATTTGCATCTAACTATATACCAATTTAGCTGGATGGCATTATTGAACCGTTATTTGGATGCTTCCCAAAATTTCTTTTGTGTATGCTCGCTAATTAACATTTCTTTTTATGCAGCTACATCTGCTTGGCGATCGTGTTGAAGAAGCACTAAAAGAGCTGGACGGCTGCTGCCAGAATTCTAATTTTTCACTTCCTTTCAGGTTCATTTTTGCTACTAATATTTATTGTATTTATCATATGTAGTAAATTTTTTCTTAAGGCCAAATTTATTAGTACATTATGAATTTTTTTTTTTTTTTTGATTAACCTGAGGTGTCGGGCTTACGCCCACTAATCCTCAGGGCCGATCGGCCCCGCCCCAAGGCCTTCAACGAGAGTCCCCACCGGTCGATGAGGGTAAATCAGGGTGACGGGTGGCCCATCGCGTGAGGGCTCGTGGGCGCCTGATGGGTTCGACCACGCTGGGCCGGGGGGGGGGGCATTGAGCACCTCCACCCGCCAATACAAGACCGCCAGTGAATCGACCCCAAAGCCGCTTAGGAGCACTTCGCTTGTAACCGTTCTAGGCCATTATGAAACTTGAAAAAATGGTAGGTGGATAAAAATGCAGAAAAAGTTGGGACATTTTTTAAGCGTTTCTTTTAAACTTTCACTGTTTTTGTTTTAACTACAAAGGTGAGAGAAGAATATTGTTGTTTTTCTCATCCCATTCATTCACTAAAAAAACTGAATAAAAAAATATAAAAATAATGAAGTATTATTTCAAAAATATGAAAAAGCTGAATAAATATTAAAAATACTAAAAACACGCTGATTTTTTGTAAAACTTAATGAAATGTTGTGTTCAGAATAGCCATTGAAGATCGGTGCCAACCCCAAATATAAAAAACCTTCGACTTTATTATTTGTAACTTATGTTTTCCTTCCAGATTGAAGGCTAGAATTCTGGAGTCTTTTCAAAGCAATCAAGTGGCTACTATTTGTACCTGCTATGAGGATGCACTGAGAAGGGACCCAATGTGTAACCAGTCACTTCAAAGGCTAATCACAATGCACAGAATTGGTTTGCCCTAAGCTTGAATTGCTTTTTTTGCATCTTTATCTCACATGGATTGTCATTCTAGACATTTTTTGTTGAATACTTAACTGTTCAGAAATCCTTCTAAGAATCATGTAAATCAGGATTTATTATTTAAGAAGAGATTCAGCGATGTTATTTATAGGAAAAAGGTTGGGTGGTTAAAATGAACATGGTTTACTGGAGACTAATGTGATTATCATGTGCCTCATAGAATAGAAAAATATATATATGTACAACACTATAGTGGGCCCTATATTTTTTTGGGCATAGTATACTGTTGGTAAAATACAACGCATGTGCACAGTTGATGTATGAGAATGTTGGGATGGATACCTGGGATTTCTACGATAGTTAATATGATAATTTGTATCATTCACAAGCTGTTGGATAAAACGAGAGAAGGGCAGGATAACATAGACCATTGGTAGATTCTATAAAATATAAAAGATTAAAACAATATTTGTTTGACATAATATTTTACTCATCGCCAATGGATATTTTAGTGGTTGTCACAAAGGGTCGATTAACTGTCTATACAACTTGAATATTTGTTTCCTTCAATTATTGTGAGCATGTATATTGGTAATAGTCTCCCAAAAATGATAGTCATGTTGCATTCCAATATGCTCTGCATTGACCTTTCAAAATTCACTATGTTCTAAATTAAATTTTGGACTAAGTTCTCGTGCTCTCTTTTAGGCAATTATGGCACTATACCTCTCTTGGAGATGATAGTTATGAATTTAGATGCTACTGATGGGGAGTCTAGCACATGGGAAGAGTTCGCTTCGTGCTTCCTTAAGATACTGACATCTTCAGTAGGTGATTTTGAAGATCGTATATCAATAAATGGACGACGAGTTTCAGCAGCCCTCATGTCTGATAAAATTCCCCGAGTTTATACTGAGGATCAAGCAAGAGCAACTTGGAAGGTTCGCTGTAGATGGTGGCGAGCACGACATTTCAGCAAGAATGCTTATTTAAAAGCGATGCAGCATGGTAAGTTGTTTTTCTATATGTAAACTTGTCATTTTAGTTATAAAGTATCTGCCGAAGCACACATAAATGTGGACCTGAAACTTGATGGTTTCTTTAGTCATCATCATCAGTGTTTGTCCTAGTTATGTGGGGTTCGCTTCATGCCCTCCGCATCGAACTAGTTGAGAGTTCATGGTACCACATTGGACCAAAATTTCTTCTTAAAGAACTCTCCATTGTCGAACTGCAACTTTATCCTAGCATTGTATGCTATATCAATGAAGGGAACCTTGCTGCAACTTTATCCTAGCATTGTATGCTATATCAATAAAGGAGAATCTTACTGCAGCGGTAAAGTTGTTGTATAATTTAAAGGTCATAGATTTGAATTTCGAAAATAATCTCTTGCAAAGTAGAGTAAAATTGCGTATAATAATTTTTTTTCTGGAATTTTGCATTGCCAGAAATTTTATGTGCTGGGCTGCCTTTTCTATTGTATGCTATATCAAAATTCTCAACTATGAGATCTTACACATTGTACTCAGTTTGTCCAGTGTTGCTTTGCATGTTTTGCTCACCTCTACAAGTTTGTTGCAACAGGTGACTGGAAACTCTTGGCCTCCAAAGCGGCATGTGCCTCGCATATGTACGGTCCACATTTCGAATACGTTGAAGCAGTTTGTCGCAGTCTCACCAACACGGAGGATGTTTCTCCGCTCTCATTTCTGCAAACTCATTTGAAGAACTCTACGAGGTTAGAGGAGAATCTGGCATAGCGAAGTGTATCGGTAATGAACAACTACGATCCCAGACGACTACTGAAGATTCATTCTGGAAGTTTGGGGAAGGCTGCAGCCTGTGTATATTGTGCAAGCTGATGAAGTTTCAGGTTTTTGTATATCTATTTAGTTCTCTACCATTCTAAATTTTTGGAAGTTGTAGCTGTGAGTAGGATTTTCTTTTTAACTTAATAATTTATGTGAATGTTGCCTTGTAATGTAGTCATTTAAATGCCTTCTCTACAGTTAAATGCCTTTATTTTATCAAATGTCATTGAATTATTAGATTTTTTAAAGTATTTATACTTGAAATTCAGACAACACAATAAATGTCTCATTTTTAACATGAAGAAAAACATAGAATAATTGACGTGAAAGTCATGTTTTTTTTTTGTTAATTTGCAATTTTAATGATGTTAGTTTTGTAGGACGAATAGTGCATTAGAAGGGATGAATAGCACTAAATATTTTTTTTTTCAAAACACGCAAGAGTATGCAAATATAAAAGATAAAATACAAAATTAGTTTACTTGGTTTATAATTGAAGGTTGTTAGTTTAAGATCTGCGATTCAAGATTGTTATCGATGGGTAATCATTAAAATTCGTTATTGATGGGTAATCATTAAAATTCTTTTTCTCGTTAGAAATAAGAGATTCACTTTTAAATATTAAGTACAAAAGAAATGATATTGAATATAATTAAATATACTAACATTGAGATGATGAAGATGGAGCACATGATCGGTGTCACAACAAGCGTATGATGATCGGTCTGTAAGTTCTGAGCGTCTCGCACTCCTTCTAGTACTTCTTCGGTTGTACGATCAGAATTTTGAGTACGGTAGAGCGTTATAGATGACATGAATGAATGATTTGAAGCTTTTGCTCGAGATTGCTTTTATAGACTTATCCATGTGACTTGATTTCGTCCAGGCGACTCTAGTTTCGTCCAGATCTAGATCCAATGCAATCAAATTTTATCTCAATTTGTTCCAGTCGACTGGAGTCCAATCAGTCATCTGATTGGACCTGATTCAGTCGACTGATTTCCCTTCCAATCAACTAGAGTTGAATTGGTTATTTGGATTGTTCTCATTAATCGACACAAGCTAATTTTTTGCATCACACAATTAACACAGTAATACAACATAGTACAAATAGTAGTAATGATAGTCTTTGACTGTCCGATCTCGACTTTGACATTTCCTCGGAATCCTTAGTCATATCGACACCTAAGATTGTCCCCGTACCAAAGACGTGATTTTACTACACATACAAGGTTCTTACTTTACTTACCTTTGTCAAATTCTGTTTAGACTTTGGTGTTTACCATTTGATCCTTTGATCACCATGACTTCTTTCTGATGTTTAGATACTACTGACCCATCATGAATCCCTAATCACTTAGTCTTCGACTACCACGACTTCTTTCTCATGTCTAGATCCTATTGACCCATCACGAATCCTTCATTTAACGTCTTTAACCATCACAGTTTCTTTTTGATATTCAGATCCTGTTGACCTACCACGAATCAATCTTCGATCCTGATAAAACTTTCTTTGCCTAATCCAATTTTACAAACCTACTAGAACTTTCACTTTAATTCACATCCAAACATTTTGGTCATGTTTGGACTGATCCTTAGTCAATACTTTGATCCAGCAGGAGTACATTGTCAAATATCGAAACTTTGGAGATTGATTGTACTAACAACTTTAATATATTGTAGTTGACGTGATGATCCATACGATGCCCATTTTTTTATTAAATGATAGAAAAATTAAGAAATATAAAAATTAGAAGAAGAAAAATTGGATGATCCATACGTTGCCATCAAACGATAGTAGCTTCAAGTCGGATGGTACTATGTATTTTTTATTACCGTGTATACTCGGGCATTCATGAACATGTATATATATATAGTCAGCATCGTCGCTGCGCCGTTCGATCATCGCCGACCAACGGGCTGAGCGCGATCAACGCACAATTCGTTGGCGGTCCAACGGAGCTCGACTTCCGACCGGTTAGCGTTGGAATTTGACGCTAACGGTCGAAAATTCATCGCGTCACGTGGCCGACAGTGGTGTGCCCACTGCCGACCGCGATCAGGTCGGATTCCGATCGAATTGCGGTCGGAATCTGGCGGCGGACGGACCGACAGTCGATGTTAGCCTGTCCGGCGCCGCAATTCGATCGAAATATGGCCCGATCGTATTTCGGTCGCCCAATTCTGGCGGCCAATTTCGACCGCAATTCGGTTGGTCGACAGTCGAATGGCAGTCGACGATCGGCCGATTATACCGAACGAATCGACGTCGTCTGTCGGTCAGTCCGGAGTCGAATTCCGACCGCAATTCATTTGGAATTCGGTCCGATCGCGGTCGGCAGTGACCGCACCACTGTCGGCCACGTGGTTCGGTCATTTCCGGCCGGTTTACGTCGGATTTCGGGCGCTAACCGGCCGGAATCCGAGCCCTGTCGGACCGCCGACAAGTTGCGCGTCGATCGCGCTCGGTCCGACGGCCGACGGTGACCGGACGGTGCGGCGGCGATGCCGACAGTGGTGCGGGGTCAACGTGGAGTGCATGGGCGCGTAGAAATTAATCGCGCAGGAGAAGATTTCTCTCTCTCTATATAAACTTGATTAATTACTTAGCGCTCCTTATCAAACGTTAATTATTGTAATTTGATTGTCGCAGCACATGGACTAAATTTCCAAGACAAAAACAAAACAACAATATCACATGAATCAGATTTAAATACTATAAGATAAAGTTTGACTAATAAAACATGGAACGATAATTTTGATAACCAATCCTTCCAATATAACATTAATCACTATTTTGTTGATTAATGATCATAATAATCCAGAAGAATATTTTTTTGACAAAGACTCCAAATGGCATCATCGATACTACCATATTACTTCGATGTCGTGTCTATTTGTCGATAAATTATGGCAACACTCCATAGGCCTATACAATCGATTATAACCAAACCGAACCAAACTGATTAAATCGTTTTTATTAAATTACCCAACTGATCGAAAATTTTAATAAAATCGAATATATTAAGCTAAGCAAATTGGTTAATTCGGTTAACAATAAAAAAAATTAATTTTTCTCTATTAGTTGACTGATGAAAATAACAGTCGACTGTTAAACTATCAGTCGACTATTATATCATATCATTTAGCAACTAAACATTCTGTAACTTGCTACAGTATAAACAATCGACCAATCAACTAAATAACATTCTCTATTTGATACAAATGTTTCGGAGTTGACTGAGCTAGTCGATTGTTAAACTATTAGTCGACTGTTATGACATATCAATCGACTGCTAAACATTTTGTGACTTGCTACAATAAAAACAGTCGACTGATACTTCGGTGAATCTCTCTTTGGACAGTTGTAGTCGATTGGACACAGTGCCCAGTCGACTGATAGCCTTTCTCTTATGGAATTTACGATAAACAGCCGACTGACTTATATTAATTTATGTTGTTAGCTATAATTTGATGTCATTTTGTGCATTTGATGATTATATACGATTATATGGTATACCTATTATATGATACCTTAAATTTATACGGTTTATTAAATTTAAAATAAATAAATAAAATATTTCTCTTATATTTATAGAATTTGTTTTCCTATGCATTCTTAAATTTTATTGTTAAAAATTAAAACATTTAATATTACACAATAACATAACTATTTAAGTTAAATACATTATACATGTCAATAAACGTCAACACATTAAAATATATAAAACATCTCGGTTAAAACTTAAAACATTCAAGTAATCAAGCATATAGTTTTAACATTTATCCATTCAAGTAATCAAGTTATACAAGATGTCAATGTGTCAAAAATGAATACGACATATCCTTGATCTTGAGAGTTGCGACTTGAAAGTTAAGAGTTGAGTCCTTGGCTTCAGTCCTTCTCTTCACTCCTTGTGACTTCAGACTTGTCTTCTTCCCTCTTGTATAGTTATGTTTATCTTAATGAATAATGATCAAGAAATAAAAATTTATTATTACCACTCGAGATAATTAAAAAGTAAATACACTTGTAACTAAATTAAAATATTTGAAACATACTATGAAACAGTTGAATTGATGTTGTTGATTCACTTTTATGACTTGCAATTGGATAAACATTCAGAATTATTTTATGTAACTTCCAATTTTTATCGATAAAATGAATGGTCAAACATATATAGTTGATTTTTTAAATCGATGCCCATGTATTAGTAGTCAAAGATATTCTTTGTGTTGAATCATATAATAAACTTTTCAATTTTTCCCTTTCAATTGTATATAATTCTACACAATCACGTGCTATTGTCCATCTCGAAGAAATTTTAAACTTTGGACATATCATAGCCATAAATGCTTTAAACTCTTCTCCTTCTATAAATTTAAAATGCAATTCATCCATTATAATCATTCTAGCTAATACTTTTCTAGATGCATCTTGATCAAATTTCCATGAAATAAGAGATATCCCTTAATTGTGTTTGATTTGTTTCAATAACATGAGGATGTTTTTTGCACGAGCTCATATGAGATTTCAAGCACGCGTGTTGTTCCATTCTTGTATGAATAAAAAAAAAACTCCGTATCACAATATTTGCATTTGCTTTAATCTCATTAGTAGCATTAGTAAACTTCATAAAATGATCTCATACCTCACTTGGTTTTATTGTTCTTCGTTTGTTTACTTTTTCTCTGTTACCCATTGAAGCTCCAGATCGTGGGATTGAACAATTATTATCCACATCGATATTTAAAATATTTCCTTGCATTGATATTTAAACAAATAAACATATAATTTCCATTAAAAAATTATATATAACTACGGTTAGATTAAGAATTTAAAATTATAATCAAACACTAAACCTTACAAATTTTAATATTCATGTGATCATGTAATTCATTAAATTCTAAAACAATAAAACCAAATAGTAAATACTAAAATTGATCATAGGTTGGAATTATAGAAGCTGTGAAAAAGTGGAGGATCGCTAGTTGTCGGAAATAGCTGGAAGGATATGGGATAGCCCGAGAAGTAGAGGGGTTGGGGGCAGCAGTTGGAACTCGAGAGTCGCGGCCTCGTGTGGCAGTTGCGGGTCAAGAGCTTGTGCGGCAGTCACGGAGTCAAGGGCGGCAGTCAAGAATACCTGGAAGGATATTGAACAGCTCGAGAAGTAGAGGAGTTGGGGTGGCAGTCGGAACTCGGAAGTCACGGTCTCTATGTGGCAGTCGTGGGGTCAGGGCGAACCATCAGAGGTTGCTTGAGCTTGATTGCTCGGGCCTCAGGGTGCTCCGTGTGGGAGTTAGAAGGAGTGCTCGAGGAGTTGGTTTAGGAGTCACCAAGTCGGGACAGAGGTCGAAAGGTGTCGGGGACTCAGGGTCGGGATTTAGGGTTTAAGAAAGAATCACAATTTTACGATTTTTAAGTTCCGATTCGAGAAGAACAGTCGAATGTTTATACAAATCAGTCGACAGTATATAGAATCAGTCGACTGCTTTACTCTAGATCAGTTTACCGATTAAATCGATTTTTTTCGCTTCGAAACTGAAATCGAATCGGAAAAACCGAAATAACAGATATTTTTATTTTGAAAAATCAAATTTCTGAATTAAATAGAACTGAACTTTTCGATTCAATCAATTTATTCGATTTAATCGATGTTTTGCACACGTCTATCCATAAGGACATTATTTGACAAGAGCTTAAGATCTATTGAATTTTAAAAAAATCTTGGCCAACCGGCTCATATAGTTGGTCTATTACAAGAGTCACTTTTTTTTTTGGGATGATTTTGCTTAGTGCATACCAACGATATGCAGCGATTGTATCTACAATGCACTCATAAAAAATTCAACAAAGTCACCTGGACATCAGATGACAAGTGCTTCATGTGTCGACAAAAAACAGAAACACAGGAGCATTTATATTTTTGAATGTTGAGCTGTGATCAGGCCGTGGATTCACGTGGTTTGGGAGATGTCGATTTATGGGAGGATGTCAGTCCTTGAACGTTTCTTCTGATTTGATGCTTCGACTAATGCGAGTGGCTCTCAATATATTATTCATACAAGAACTTAAACGAATAGCAACACCATCTTTTACAAAATATTGATATGAACATGATTCCAAATTAACACCATACATCTTATTCAATATGTTCAGAAGATAAGAGCTAATAAAGGCACGTCGAGGCGGAAGATAAACAGACTTTTAAAATATTAAAATTCAAACACTGTATGTATTCCCTCGAAAGACTTTTGAAAATCGAATTATATATTTTTTTATTCACAATTTTTACGATTTATTATGAATCACGTGGCTATTATTTAGTGGGAAAAAAAACTCACGCAAAGATTCCAGCTTTATTTTTCAAAGAAATTTATGAGTCCGTCAATATCATCTCGTAGCTAATTAAATACTTCCAGGTATTGTGAGTTGTGACTCGATGATGAATTTAATGCAGGAAAAAAATTAATTTTAATGAATACGATAACAAAGCTGGCTTAGACCAAACCTCGATCCAATTGGTTCATATATTCACGGGTCAAATGTGGAGACAAAGTCGACGTCATAAACAGTCCGAACTCGCTTGTAAGATAGGAAAAAAAAAAATTTAAATAAAATAAAATAATAGCCTTTGCTAATTGGAAATTAGCTCATGAAATTTTTAGGAATTTTTATAATTTTTTTCGGATTCAAAACGAGTCTATACGAGGAGGATTAAAGCTTAATTGGGAGGTTGAACTTAACTTGGGTTAGATTTGACCAAGCCTGGCTCAACCCAAATGGAACGGCTGTTATAAACTCCCGTCGAACCCGATCTCGCGATTCCCTATTTCTTTCTCGCCGCGACTTCCCCATTTCTCGATCGCGATCTCGGGTTCTCCTTCGTGTTTCGCCGATTCTTCTTCCTCACCATCGCCGACGGCTACCTCTTGATCTCGACGGCAGCGGCTCCTCTTCCTTCCGGTGTCGAGCTCCGTCGTAAGGTTTTCTCCTCTTCTCCGTCGTTTCTTCCTATCTTCTCCGATCGAGAGCTTTCCTTCTTCCCCATTGTCGACTTTCCTCTTCGATTTCGATCTGAGGCTCGAATCCTTACTCGTTTTGATGGTCGCCGCGAGCTCAATCTTGCTGTCGAATTCCCTTGAGTGAGCTTAGCTCGGAGACAGGGCATCGCTGCCTTCTTCGATCGTGATCAACTGCAATGTCACCGCTCCACTGCCCCATCTGACGCCCTGATCTGCGGCCAGTACCGATTGTCGTCGGTGTTGATCTTCACGCAGGATCGTTGCCCTATCTGCTGCTTGACAGACCGGCTCACCTTCACTGTCACAACCGCCTTTGGTCTCATGGATCGACTGTCAAACCACGTTGGTGTTCTTCCTCTGTCTTTCGTCATAGCGATCGATTATGATTGGGAGTTTTCCGGAGTTTGGTGAGCTGATCTAGAGATCGAGGGGGGAGGGACTGCAAACACTCAACTCCTCAGTAGCTTCACTGGTGAAGTTCAATTTGGTATAATTTCTATTTTATTCCCTTTATTTTGTTCTGCTCATGAGATTCCAGATCCATTTCGAGATGAGGTGGATGAATGCTACTCTTGTAGCTCAACGACAGGTTGATGGATTTGAAGGGGTGTGGGTGATGGTAAGCAAGGTAAGCATAGAGTTGGGTTGAATTACAGTTGTTGCGATATTTGTGTCTTATGTAGTTCTTGGTTGTGTTGTTATTGGTTGAATCGCAGTTTCCTTCGGGTGAACAAGATGGGAGAGATTAAAGCAACATGAGGTAAGTATGATCTAAGTGATATGGATGCTTACTATATCTGTAGTTGATGTTATAGTTGATAGTGGATTATTAGTTGATCGAGATACAAGGATGATGCAGGATTTGATTCGATCATTAGGTATGTGATGGTACTTAATTGTATCCTATTGTTATAGGACTTTGATTGTGATAGATACATGGACGTGGAAATGAATAGCACGGATAATGTAATCTGCATATCAGGTGGGTAATATCTACCTGGTCCGATAGTTTTGATCAAATTCCAGTGCATGAACTTGGACTTATGCTATTACTTTGATCTTAGATCCACTCTTATTTAATTTTGACTGTGAGATATATACTCTGTTACTTCATTGATTATCTAGCACGGATAGGAACTATAAACCCTATTATGTGTTAGCTGAGGGATGTTCAGTAAGTACAGGTGATTAGGGTTATCTTTGTGACCTCAGATTGGGTTACTGTGTTACATCACTAGGGTTAGGTGATGGATTCGATTGTTATATCATATCCGTATTAGTGGTGCATCTATGGTGGATCTAGTTGTCTATGCATAGATAAGTGTGTGGTTGTCAGTATATGATCATGGACTAGAGGTCATAGTGTGATGGTATATTCATTATGGATTGTGTGCCTGTGTATGGTTATATGGACGGTCGATAGTATCTCGCTGCTGACTAGAGGTCTTAGCGTGATTGACTGTCAGATGTGTATGACTCTTTGTGCGATAGAGAGAGTCTTGTGGAGTGTAGTCCTTGCATAGTTGACTATTGGTTGACCAGGAATCCCCGTGGGATAGGGAGTGTTGCGAGGATACCTATATGGAGCTATGCATCATTACATTTGCATGCATGCTGTTGACTGGGTCTGCCTTGTGGTTGAGACGGGTTGTTAGTCATCCTGCCTCCCTGGCCACTCGGGGAAGTGGTAGCAGGGTTGAGGGCAGAGCATTAGATGTGCCGCGCTCGGCCACTATAAACAGTGGTAGCTAGAGTGGCGTGCAGTTTGTCCTGACGTGCAGCACTCGACCACTCATGGGTAGTGGTAGCTAGAGTCGCTTGCAGCAGGGGCCTCTAGGGTAGCATATAGCTCTATGGCGGCTAGCTACCAGTCATACTACCCAACTCGACCACTTGAGAGTAGTGGTAGCTGGAGTCGGGATAGTTGTCATTGTCGTGCCACCCTGGCCACTCTGGGGTCGTGGTTGGACGGGTCCGCAGACAGTGACCATGCATATGCATTGCTGATATATATGTATGCATGTATTCGATATATGTTTTACATATGCCTGTGAGATGCTACATTTGTTTGCTGCATATGTTTGTTCATCATGATACATGCCATTTGCATTTTATATATTGTTGTGTGTTGAGCATGATATATGTGTTGGTCCAGACAGTTGTATGTATTTGATTAGCGTCATGTCATAATATGGTATGGACCGGGATGTTATTACATGTGATTATATACTATTCATATGTCTGAGTATTGGTCAGGTATGAGATTGACTTTGTACGTTATATGGGCTATGTTATTGTATATCTGTTCAGGATGATATAGCTTATGGTGTTGCAGACCGACAGGTATGTTGGTATATTACTTCATGTTCAGTTGATCAGTTTAGTATATACATTGAGTATGACTTTACTGTGGTTACTTGCTATTAGATTTGGATAGGACTGTATGTCTATTGGACTCATGTTGTATACCTGTAGATCTTCACATGTATACTTGTAGATCTCTTTACCCTATATGTTCATGCACTCTCTACATATTATCCCTAAGTTTATACTCACCACCGGGACCGGCTTCACGCCTGAATAACGGTAGAAGATTCTCGACGCTCGAGCTCGCCAAATTGGTGATCCCATCTCACACCGAACGGATGGAGGTTTATTTACGATTTGTTGTATTCTTGTGGATTGATGTATTCCGTATTGTTGTTTTGGGTTTTAGCCTGTATTGTTTTCCGTATCTGTGATATACGAACGTATTGTATGTATTTGGCCATTATTGTGGTTTCTATTATGATTCTTGTTGTGTCAAGTCACTCCGGAGTGCACAGTTAGGTCTTTGTATATTGTTTTATCTGTAGTATGTTTCCGCTGTGTTTGGTATGTTAATATCTTCATATTATATTGTTATTGTGGGCCTACGGGCCTTGTATTAACCCGATATGTTGCCACGTACAGGGGAGATGCCGTCCGTTTTCTTTTCGGCACGACATACTCTCGGGGCGTGACATCGCTAGCCTTGTCTAACTCTTATCGAGCCATACTGTGCCAGCTCAGTAATCACCAAACCTTGGCCGACCGAGACACCCCACGCTCTAACATAATAATTTTAACACTTTTAAAAAGATGTTGAATAAATTTAAATAATATTTTATCAGTCGCAAGGCGGAATCTGAGTCCTCGACTGAGTTTAGAACAGGCATGAAAATAATTGCTCAGACACAATGCGGACTCGACTGGGCCATCAGTCGAGGCAGCGCTTCGACTGACGAAGCGATTGTTGCAGGTCAGGAAGTTTCGACGGAGCTTTATAAGAGGAGGCTTGAGGAGGTCTTCGAGCAAGGTTTTGAGGGGCGATTTGAGGTGAGGTGTTGCTGCATTTCAGGGCCTTCAAAGTCATCCCAAAGCAACCAATAAGAAAGAACTCAAAAGTCCTAATTTGTAAAGTGTGTTCACTTGTTCTTCCATTTGCTTTTGTTATTATTGTAGTTGCTTGTTGTATCTTGTTCTTATTATTGTAAGAGACTTGTAAGATGTTCCTCCATCTCCGGTGTGTCATCGAGAAGGAGAAATTTGATAGTGGTGGTTTGCATCACTAGAGCTCGCTAGGGCTCGACCGTGGAGTAGTAACTAGGATTCCTAACCACGTTAAATCCGTGTGTTGTTGTGTGTATTATATTTTGTGCTTGTATTCGTATTTCCACTACGTACTAACGATTATAGAAAAGCACGACGAATTCCATCATCGATCGACGTGAATTGCTATTCACCCCCCTCTAACGATGCCAACGGTCCTACAAGTGGTATCAGAGCCTGGTCGACTCTAAGAAGAAGAAGACACTCCGATATCTACAAGAGGTCTTCAATCGGACTAACCGCCGAGGGAGCTAAAGCTAGAGGCGATGGAATTTGAAGATGAATTTGGAGGCGATGTTCGATTTCCACCACCCTATGGATTTGGAGGATTTGCTCAATGGAAGACGATGACGGAATTCTTCTTCCAAATGAACATAGAAGAGTGGTTCGCACTAACGGAAGAGTTCAAGACTCTAATGGACAAGAAGGTGAGAACTCTAGATCGGCATAAATGGACCGAGGGAGAAGTCCAAAGATTTGAAGCAGATGAAAAGGTAATGAACATTTTAATTAATTTAATACCTAATAATATCTTGTACAAATTAGGGAAGTTCGTGGATGTCAAAGAATTATGGAGTAAACTTGCTAAGCTCAATGACGAAACTTCCATTTTTTGGGGAATGGTAAAAATGTATTGCGGAAAAGTTTGTACCCACCTAGGCATCTACAAACAAAATGAAAAAGGAACATAACATGCAGTTGGTACATACCCAATCCAAGATCACTACATGCATACAAACTTATACATTAACCTTCCCAAGTAGCCATATCCAAGCGGAAGAGGCTGCCGGTCACGCCATTAGAGGGCAACTTCACCGTCATGCCGCACAGGCCCACTTTGCCACCGACCAAGTCAAGCTGCCCCTTAGGAAGCTCCATCCCTTCATGCCGGACGCCGCTCAAATCAGCCACACACGAGGGCTTGGGCTGGTAAAGTTCCAGCTCCATAACTGAACTGCCAACCCCTTCAAAACAGACTAACTTCCATCTTAGAAAGAGCCACATCTTCACCGAAAAAAGGTTGTCAAACCACTGTTGGTGCAATCGACCTAGGTCACGATTGACTGAACTCGAGTTTGACTCGAGCGATGTTTTGATGTTTGACATGGAGATTTGACATTGATGTCTGATAATGTTGTGGGGAGATTGTTGGTGCAATCGACCCCGGTCATGATTGACCGGACTCGAGTTTGACTCGAGGGAGATTTTGATGGTTGATTGGAGTTGACCATGTCATGGAAAGTCCAAGTCTTGAGTACTTGACATGTAAAGTCCAAGTATGGGTCTTGGGAAGGAAAAGTCCAAGCATGGGTCTTGGCATGGAAAGTCGAATATGGGTTGGCAAGGGAAAGTCCAAGTCATGAGTACTTGACATTTGAGAAGTCCAAGGGTATAGTCTTGGCCACGTAAGTCCAAGGGTGTAGTCTTGGCGGTGAAAGTTCGTCATGGGTACTTGACATTTGAGAAGTCCAAGGAGTTTGATATTGGTGGCGTAAAGTCCAAGGGTGGAGTCTTGGCAGCATAAGTCCAATGGTTGGCGGCATAAAGTCCAAGCGAGTCTTGGCAGTGTAAGTCCAATGTGCCTTGGCAGTATAGACACCGTTAGCATGACATAGTCGATGGAAGCACCTGAAGGTTAGTGCATAGATGAACAAGTCATGGATGACTTGGAGGGATTCGATAGGCACAAGGCTGACGGAGGTAGCTAGAAGGCTTAGGTCTAGGCTAAGGGTGGTCTAGCAAGTATGAGGGCACCATACTTGGGTTAAAACCTCATGTTAGAGTTCGAGCTGAAGGCATGGAGCATTGCTCGATAGACATTCGACTGATGGGCTGATTAGTCGACTGATGGTTCGGCCGTGAGAACAGAACGCTCCGTAGCCAACTAGGCAGTCGACTACGGGCGCTGACAGTCGACTAATGGGAGTACCGTTGGAGTCTTTCCAGCGTGAATCGAGCCGTTGTCTCATGACAACGGTGTTGGCAGTCGACTGCCAGGCCTTAATCCAGCCTGATGTAGGTTCAAAGGAAGCTGTTCGTGGAGATTCCGACAATGGTTATTTGGGAGCTTTGGTGAGGCGAATTGAAGGAGATTTGCAGGTGCATTTCAGGGTCCTTCAAGCTCATCCAAGCAACCAATAAGCAAGCACTCAAAACCCTAGATTGTAAAGTGCTCTTTACATTTTCATTTGTATTTGCTTGTTCTACTTGTATTAATGTTGTAATATCTTGTAAGATGTTTCTCTGCCTCCGACGTGTTGTCGAGAAGGAGTTTATTGTTTAGTGGTGTTTGTGACATCGCTAGAGCTCTTTAGAGCTCAATCTGTGGAGTAGGAACCATTCAGTTCTGAACCACATTATATCTTGTATAGTGATTGTATCTCTTGTTATTTCTATTTGTTATTACTATTCCGCTGTTCTAACAAGAGTGTAGACGATCAAACGCGATCAAATTCTATTGATGCATATCGATGACGCTATTCACCCTCCCTCTAGCGGTCATCGAATCCTCAATAATAGGTATCAGAGACCGGGGCTCTTCTATGGATTAACACCTGGGAGCAACACCACTAGAGGATGAAGGTAGTGGTTCAAGAGACGTTGGGATGGGATATCAACACACCAATCCCATATGATTTTTATGGATGAGACGACTTCAACCAATGGAAGGCAAGGATTGAAGACTTCTCGATGATGAGAGATTTTGATGAGTGGTCCATCTTAATGGAAAGATTTGAATATCCAAGAGGACCAAAAGGTGGATACCTCATGAAGAAGAGATGAACCGAAGAGCAAGTCCAAGTCTTCGAGAAAAATGATAAGGTAACAAAATTCTTAGTTGATTTAATTTCCTAACGACATTGTGTGTATGTTAGATAATTACATGGATGCCAAGGAGCTTTGGAGCGATTTGGCCAAGCTTCATGAAAATCCCGAACTGGTCCAAGAAGACTTGGAAGAGGAGGATACCGAAGAAGAAGTAGAAAAGATGGAAGAAGCCTCCACCTCTAGGATTGAGGGGGAGGAGATTAGGGCATTCTCAATACCAGAGCAACAAGAAGAACCATTTACATCCGATCGAGAGGAAGAGCAAGCTCAAGAGACCCTCACCATCACCCTAGGTAACTCAAATACTTCAATTTCAAATAAAAATCATATTATGTGTTTTGAGTGTAGGGAATATGAGCACTACAAGAGTAAGTGCCCAAAGAAAGTCAAGAAACCTCGACCGACACCAAAGGTCAAGGATGCCGGTCCTCCAATAATCAAAAGCAAGGTGCAAGTGATTTACTTCAAATGCTGATTACCGGGTCATTACCGGAGTCAATGCCCAAAGGGGGAGAAAAAGACTAAAAAGGGAGCATCACAAGTAGGGGGAGCCTCTAAGGCAAACTCTAAGGTATATCTAAATAATGCTCTTTCTTTAAATTATGTCAGAAAAACATGCTAGGAATTTTAATTCTTTTGCAATTTATTATGAAAAATATGCTAGAAATAATAAATACTTTTGTATAGGTGCTAAGAGTGTTAATTTTTCAAATAAGGAGAAATTTGGGACTAATGTCCTTAGAAAATTTTTACCTAGGGAATCTATTAAAAAAATTGAAGACCACCTATGTTTTAATCCCAAATGGGCTAAACATATGCCTAGAAAGAACAATGCATAAGGATTAAATCAAAATTAAAAAATTGGACAATTATAGTTAGAAAATCAAGTCTTGAGGTAAAAGATTGAGAAACTTGAAAAGACCCTTGCAAAAATGACAAATCAAATGTAAAGATTAAATGGTCAAACTCTAGGGTCTAAAAGTCAAAGTCAAAACCTAGGGCATAGGATACAAGAGTCAACCAAGGGCAAGAAAGGTTTGGGTCACAAACCTAAGCCTAAGGTGACTTATCATAGTGTTCCATTTGATTATAAAACACAAACTAGGTCTAGGAAAGTCAAGGTCAATAGGGAAGTCATCCCTAAGGTTGACCAAGGTAGGTGCTTAGAGGCCAAGGTTTCCATGAAACCTAGGAAGACCACTAAGAAGATTACTAGGGAGGCAATCCCTAAGGTTAACCTAGTCAAGATCCATATGACCAAGGCTAACAAGCTTAGAAGGGTCATTAGGAAGATATCTAGGGAGGTTATCCTTAAGGAATACCTAGTAAACCCTAGGAGCTCAAATAGGTTTTGGGTTCCTAAGAGCATGATCGATTCACGCTAGATGGGTTTAAGTGTGTCAACCTTAAATGGATGAGTAGTTAATCTAATCATGGTAAAGGTGACACTTTAGGTCATTTTCAAGGTTATGAATATCTTGGAAATAAGTTTGAATTATGATCCTAAAAGATTTTAGGATGTGTCAATACATTTTTGGAATTGTGAAAAATCAATCAAATTGACACAAATTAGGTTAAGAGGTTATAGTGTGTCATTTTAGATTTTTGGCACACTTTGGAGATTAGTGTAATATGGTAAAATATACTTAATTATATCAAATGATAACTAATATTAAAATTTAGATATTATTATACTTATACATTTTAATTGTCATACTTTGTTTGTCATATAACATGCCATGACATCATATTTATTTTTAATCATTTAATATGTCATGATCATGTTTAGGATTTATGTTTTAATGTCATGAATATTTAGATTTAATCATATGCCATGACATCATGATCATTGGCCATGCTTTAGTTATGTTATCACTTATGTCATGATCATTCATGCATTTAAAGGAATTTAAATTGATTTAAGGACAATGGTATGATTTGAAGTCCCATTTATAAGGGAATTAAGTAGAGTTGTCTTAGAAAATGCATGAAACCCTAAAATAGGGAGAACAAAACCAACATTTCACATCTAAATTGATATGTATGTGTATTTATACACCCTAGATACATGCGAGATGATAGGATATGAGTTAAGTTCAAGGTGCATAGTTTTTGCATCTAGATGAACTAAAACTCATCTTATCTTAATTGTGGATCATTGGAAAAGCTTGTGTACAAGTCATGTACATTAAGCCCAAGAAATATGATCCAATATAGGTGTTCAAAAATATTTTAAAATCATTTTAGAAAACCTTGGTGAAGTCTATCTTTTGTTAGCAATCACCATTGATGAAGTTGATACAAAGTGAGCTAAAACATTAAAGTTTTTCTTCACTTTTGAACTTTCTATCAGTCTCCTATTTTAATGGGTAAAATATTTTTAAAATATTTTTCACCCATTGTATTGGTTATAAGTATTATACGTATGAAGTTTCATAATTTTTTGAATTACGTATAATTATTTATGAATTTTTGAAAATCATTTCTGATAACCGAAATTCGAAAATTTCAGTTATCAGTCGACTGCCCTTGTTAGCAATCGACTGATTGGCACGACAGTCGACTTATCTCTGATAGAGTCGACTGCCAAGCTAATTTTGGGAAAAACAAGGTTGTTTAGCCCGTTTTCAGCTACAGTAAAATTTCATAATCACTCATAACCCTAGGATATGCTTTGGGAAGCATTATAAAGGGTGAAAAGCCATTGGATATGGATTAGGAGAGTTGTTAGAGTGATGTATCAAATTTAAGGTATGGGAAAGTTCAATATTGAACTTTAGACCTTATTTTTGATGGTTTAGAGTTCCTATTGGCTTAAGAACTTCCCAAGGACATTGTTGGTGCAATGGTCAAGGGGGAGCAAGCCTTTACGGGGAGGTATCGATCATGGGATGATGAATATTATTTTTCCTCATGAGGGGGAAAAATAGAATTTTGAGATATCTAATTAGGAAATTGGGAGAGTTTGTAGCATTGTCTCTCGTGAGTGATATGAGACTTATCACTAGGAAGATTGTAGGCATCCTAGGTATTTTTGGATCAAGGGGAATATTATAAGATCTCATTGGATATGAGACATTGACCTCCTTCGAGAAAACCATTTTGATGTTAGTCAAAAAGAGGGAGAATGTTTAGGGAAAATGTTTGGGAGAATTATTGGGAGAATTATGGGATTACCAATTTGGGATAATTGGTAAGGAGATTTGAGTTAGTGTTCTAACTCAAAGGTATGTGTTTTTGTCAAACATCAAAAAGGGGGAGATTGTTGGTGCAATCGGCCCAGGTCACGATTGACTGAACTCGAGTTTAACTTGAGCGATGTTTTGATATTTGACATGGAGATTTGACATTGATGTCTGATAATGTTGTGGGGAGATTATTGGTGCAATCAACCCGGGTCATGATTGACCGGACTCGAGTTTGACTCGAGGAGGATTTTGATGGTTGATTGGAGTTGACCATGTCATGGAAAGTCCAAGTCTTGAGTACTTGGCATGTAAAGTCCAAGCATGGGTCTTGGCAAGGAAAAGTCCAAGCATGGGTCTCGGCATGGAAAGTCCAACATGGGTTAGCAAGGGAAAGTCCAAGTCATGAGTACTTGACATTTGAGAAGTCAAAGGGTGTAGTCTTGGCCACGTAAGTCCAAGGGTGTAGTCTTGGCGGTGAAAGTCCATGTCATGGGTACTTGACATTTGAGAAGTCCAAGGGGTTTTATATTGGCGGCATAAAGTCCAAGGGTGGAGTCTTTACAACATAAGTCCAATGGTTGGCGACGTAAAGTCCAAGCGGAGTCTTGGCAGTATAAGTTCAATGTGCCTTGGCGGTGTAGACACCATTAGCATTACATAGCTGATGGAAGCACCTGAAGACTAGTGCATGGATGAACAAGTCATGGATGACTTGGAGGGATCCGATAGGTGCAAGGCTGACGGAGGTGGCTAGAAGGCTTAGGTCTAGGCTAAGGGTGGTCTAGCAAGTATGAGGGCACTATACTTGGGTTAAAACCTTATGTTTGAGATTAGCAGTCGACTGACATTATGACCGATTCGACTACCGTGAGTCGACTAGAGTTCGACTGCCATTTAAGGGCTGAAAATGCTCTGACAGTTGAATGCTCATTGAAGCAGTCGACTGATGGGCTGATCAGTCGACTCGGCCGTGAGCACTAAATGCTCCATAACCGACTGGGCAGTCGGCTACGGACGCTGGCAGTCGACTGATGGGAGTACCGTTGGAGTCTTTCCAACGTGGATCAAGCCGTTGTCTCACAACAACAGTGTTGGTAATCGACTGGGGTCTTATGGCAGTTGACTGTCAGGCGGAAATCCAGCCCAAGTTAAAAGGAAGCTGTTCGTGGAGATTCTGGCAATGGTTCTTTGGGAGCTTTGGTGAGGCGAATTGAAGGCGATTTGCAAGTGCATTTCAATGTCCTTCAAGCTCATCCAAGCAACCAACAAATAAGCGCTCAAAACCCTAGATTGTAAAGTGCTCTTTACATTTTCATTTGTATTTGCTTGTTCTACTTGTATTACTGTTGTAATATCTTGTAAGAGGTTTCTCCGCCTCCGACGTGTTGTTGAGGAGTTTATTGTTTAGTGGTGTTTGTGACATCGCTAGAGCTCTTAAGAGCTCAATCCGTGGAGTATGAACCATTCGGTTTTGAACCACGTTATATCTTGAGTAGTGATTGTGTCTCTTGTTATTTCTATTTGTTATTACTATTCCGCTGTGCTAACAAGAGTGTAGACGATCAAACGCGATCAAATTCCATTGACGCATATCGACGACGCTATTCACCCCCCTCTAGCGGTCGCTGAATCCTCAACAATTGGTATCAGAGCCCGGGGATCTTCTACTGGTTAACACCCGGGAGCAACACCACTAGAGGAAGAAGATGGAGGTTCAAGAGACGTTGAGATGAGATATCAACACGCCGGTCCCATATGCTTTCTATGGACGAGAGGGCTTCAACTAATAGAAGGTCAGGATTGAAGACTTCTTGATAATGAGAGATTTTGAGGAGTGATCATCTTAATAGAAGGATTTGAATATCCAAGAGGACCAAAAGGTGGATACCTCAAGAAGAAGAGATGGACCGAAGAGCAAGTCCAAGCCTTCAAGAAAAATGATAAGGTAATAAAATTCTTAGTTGATTTAATTCTTAACGACATTGTGTGTATGTTAGGTAATTACATGGATGTCAAGGAGCTTTGGAGCGATTTGGTCAAGCTTCATTAAAATCCCGAACTGGTCCAAGAAGACTTAGAAGAGGAGGATACCGAAGAAGAAGTAGAAAAGGTGGAAGAAGTCTCCACCTCTAGGATTGAGGGGGAGGAGATTTGGGCATCCTCAATACCGGAGCAACAAGAAGAACCATCTACATCCGGTCGAGAGGAAGAGCAAGCTCAAGAGACCCTCACCATCACCCTAGGTAACTCAAACACTTCAATTTCAAATAAAAAAAATCATATTATGTGTTTTGAGTGTAGGGAATATGGGCACTACAAGAGTAAGTGCCCAAAGAAGGTCAAGAAACCTCGACCGACACCAAAGGTCAAGGATGCCGGTCCCCCAACAATCAAAAGCAAGGAGTAAGTGATTTGCTTTAAATGCCGACTACCAGGTCATTATCGGAGTCAATGCCCAAAGGGGGAGAAAAAGACTAAAAAGGGAGCATCACAAGTAGGGGGAGCCTCTAAGGCAAACTCTAAGGTATATCTAAATAATGCTCTTTCTTTAAATTATGTCAAAAAGTATGCTAGAAATTTTAATTCTCTTGCAATTTATCATGAAAAGAATGCTAGAAATAATAAATACTTTTGTCTAGGTGCTAAGAGTGTTAATTTTTCAAATAAGGAGAAATTTGAGACTAATGTCCCTAGAAAAACCTTACCTAGGGAATCTATTAGAAAAATTGAAGACCACCTAGGTTTTAATCCCAAATGGACTAAACATATGCTTAGAAAGAACAATGCCTAAGGATTAAATCAAAATTCAAAAATTGGGCAATTAGAGTTGGAAAATCAAGCCTTGAGGTCAAGGATTGGGAAACTTGAAAAGACCCTTGCAAAAATGATAAATCAAATGCAAAGGTCAAATGATCAAACTCTAGGGTCTAGAAGTCAAAGTCAAAACCTAGGGCATAGGAGACAATAGTCAACCAAGGGCAAGAAAAGTTTGGGTGCCAAACCTAAGCCTAAGGTGACTTATAATAGTGTTCTATTTGATTATGAAACACAAGCTAGGTCTAGGAATGCCAAGGTCAATAGGAAAGTCATCCCTAAGGTTACCAAGGTAGGTGCTTAGTGGTCAAGGTTTCCATGAAACCTAGGAAGACCACTAAGAAGGTTACTAGGGAGGCAATCCCTAAGGTTAACCTAGTCGAGATCCAAATGACCAAGGCTAACAAGCCTAGAAGGGTCATTAGGAAGGTATCTAGGGAGGTCATCCCTAAGGAATACCTAGTAAACCCTAGGAGCTCAAATAAGTTTTGGGTTCTTAAGAGCGTGATCGATTCACGCTAGATGAGTTTAGGTGTGCCAACTGTAAATGGATGGATAGTTAATCTAACCATGGTAAAGGTGACACTTTAGGTCATTTTCAAGGTTATGGATACCTTAGAAATAGGTTTGAATTATGATCCTAAAAGATTTTAGGGTGTGCCAATACATTTTTGGGATTATGAAAAATCAATCAAATTGACACAAGTTAGGTTTAGAGGTTGTAGTGTGCCAAATGTGTCATTTTGGATTTTTGACACACTTGGGAGATTAGTGTATGTTGGGGATCGATTGGACGCTAGAGGGGGGGGGTGAATAGCGCGTTACCGTTCGTTGATGGAAATCGTTCGTGCTTGCTTGCTACAATTCTTGTTAGTACGCAGCGGAATAAACAATAATGAAAATACAACAAGAACACAAGCACTACAAACACAAGGATATAACGTGGTTCGGAACCGAACGGTTCCTACCCCATGAATCAAGCTCTAAAGAGCTCTAGTGATGCACACACACTCACTAATAAAAAATAACTCCTTCTCGGAATAATCCGGAGGTGGAGAAACCTTGTACAATGATTACAAAAGCAATACACGAAAATACAAGCAAAATACAAAGAAATGTAAAGAACACTTTACAAAACTAGGGTTTGAGCGCTTTGCTTGTTGGTTGCTTGGATAAGGTTGAAGAGCCCTGAAATGCACCTGCAAATTGCCTTCAAATCGCCCCAAGAAAGCTCCCAAAGAACCAATGCCGAAATCCTCCACAAGCTCCTCTTTTTAACCTGCATCGGGCTAGATTTCCGCCGATCAGTCGACTGCCATAAGTCACCAGTCGACTGATGCCACTGTTGCTGTGAGACAACGACTCAATCCATGCTGAAAAAGTTCCAACGGGACTCTCACCAGTCGACTACCAACATTGCGGCCGATCGCCACCGTAGTCGATCGGCCTACGGCGATCGAGCATTCCGTGCGTTATGCTCGATGGCAATGATCTCATCCATGATCGATTGCCGCGTGAGTCAATCGCTCCAATTAGTATTGATTGCCAATCGCTTCCAATGGATCGCTAAGTCAACAGCAAATGGCATACTTTCTAGACCACCTTTAGCCTAGACCTAAGCCTTCTAGCCACCTCCATCAGCCTCACGCCTCTCGGATCCCTCCAAGTCATCCATGACTTGTTCATCCATCGCGCTAGCCTTCAGGTGCTTCCATCGGCTATGTCATGCTAACGATGTCTGCACCGCCAAGGCACATTAGACTTACGCCGCCAAAACTCTGCTTGGACTTTACGCCGTCAACCATTGGACTTATACTGCCAAGACTCCACCCTTGAACTTTACGCTGCCAATATCAAACCCTTTAGACTTCTCAAATGTCAAGACTCAAGCTTGGACTTTCCCTTGCCAACCCATGTTGGACTTTCCATGCCAAGACCCATGCTTGGACTTCCCTTGTGCCAAGTACTCAAGACTTGGACTTTCCCAAATGCCAAGTGTCCCACTTGGACTTTCCATGCAAAGTACCCATGACTTGGACTTTACCTTGCCAAGACCCATACTTGGACTTTCTCATAATCACATGGTCAACCCTAGTCAACCATCAAAGTCTCCCTCGAGTCAAACTCGAGTCTGGTCAATTATAACCTGGGTCGATTGTATAAATAATCTCCCCAAAACATTAACCGACATCAATGTCAAACATACTATGTCAAATATCAAAACATCACTCGAGTCAAACTCGAGTCTGGTCAATCGTGACCTGGGCCGATTGCACTAACAATCTCCCCCTTTTTGATATTTGACAAAACAAACCTTGAGTTAGGCCCCTAACTCAAACTCCCTTACCAATTTTCCAAATTTGTAATTTAACCTTCTCTCCCTTTTTGACATACATCAAAAAGGTCTTCTTTCCAAGGAGGTCAATGTCTCATGTCCCAATGAGATCTTACAATCTTTCCCTTGGTCCACTAATATCTAGGATGCCTACAATCTTTCTAGTGATAAGTCCCATATCACCCAAGAGAGACAATCTTATACTCTCTCCCAATTTCCAAATTGGGTTTCTCAAAATCCCATCAATTTTCCCAATTGATGACACTCTCCCAATAAGTTCTCCTCCTTCAAGAAGAAAAAATACATCCATCATCCCATGATGGATACCTCCCCCTAAAGGCTTGCTCCCCCTTGACCATTGCACCAACAATGTCCTCGGAAAGTCCCTAAGCCAATAGGAACTCTAAACCATCAAAAATAAGGTTCAAAGTTCAAACTTGAACTTTCCACACCTTAAATTTAATACATCGACCTAACACCTCTCCTAATCCATATCTAATGGATTTTCACCCTTTATAATGCTTCCCAAAGTATATCCTAGGGTTAGGAGTGATTAGGAACCTTTACCATAGCTGAACACGGGCTAAACAACCTTGTTTTTTCCGAAATCAGCTGGCAGTCGACTACTTACAGTTATTAGTCGAATCGCTACATCGATCGCCATCGAAGCGATCGATAATCAAATTCTTGAATTTCAGCTATCAGAATCAAATTTTGAAAAGTCATAAGTAATTCTATGTATTTTGAAAATTCGTGAAAATTCATACGTATATTACTTATAATCAATACAATGGGTGAAAAATATTTGAAAATTTTTTTACCCATAAAAGAGTGAGTTTGATACAAAACTCAAAACCATTGAAATTTTCAATGTTTTTGCCATATTTTGTATTAACTCTATCAATGGTGATTGCTATCAAAAGATAGACTTCACCAAGATTTTTAAAAATGATTTTCAAATGTTTTTAAAACCTTATTTTGGATCATATTCCTTGGGCTCTATGTACATGACTTGTACACAAGCTTTCCCAAAGACCCACCAATGAAATTAGATGAGTTTTAGTTCAACTAGATGCAAAAACTATGCACCTTGAACTTAACTCATATCTTGGCATCTCACATGTATCTAGAGTGTATAAATACACATACATGTCAATGTGATATGAGATGTGAGTTTTGTTCATCCTAATCTAGGGTTTCATGCATTCTTTAAAGGCAACATTACTTGATTCCCTTATAAATGAAACTCCAAGTCATGCCAAAATCCTTAAATCAATTTTCATTAATTTAAATGTATGAAGTATGATCATGACATAAATGATAGCATAATAGAGCATGGCCAATGATCATGATGTCATGACATATAATTAAATCTAAAAACATATGACATTTAAAATCTTAATCCTAAACATGATCATGACATATAACTGATAAAAATAAATACGATGTCATGACATGTTATATGACAAACAAAGCATGACATATAAAAAGTATAGGTATGATAATACCTAAATTTTAATATTAGTTGCCATTTGAGATAATTAAGTATATTTTTTCCATTATTCCTATTAATCTTCCAAGTGTGCCAAAAACCCAAAAATGACACACTATGACCTCTAAACCTAAATTGTGCAAATTCAAATGATTTTTCATAATCTTCAAGGTATATTGGCACATCCTAAAATCTTTTAGGATTAAAATCAAAATATATTTCCAAGGTATCCATAACCTTGAAAATAATCCTAAAGTGCCACCTTTACTATGGTTGAATTAACTACCCATCCAATCAAGGTTGACACACCCTAAACCCATCTAGCGTGAATCAATCACGCTCTTAGGAACCCAAAACCTATTTGAGCTCTTAGGGTTAATTAGGTATTCCTTAGGAATAACCTCCCTAGATACCTTTCTAATGACCCTCCTAGGCTTGGTAGCCTTGGTCATTGTGGTATTGCCATGGTTAACCTTAGGGATTGCCTCCCTAGTAACCATCTTAGTGGCCATCCTAGGTTTCTTCGAAACCCTAGCCACTAGGCACTTACCATGATTTCTCTTAGGGATAACTTCCCTAGTAACCTTGGTCTTCCTAGACCTAGTTTATGTTCCATAATCAAATGGAACACTATTATAATCCACCTTATGCTTAGGTTTGTGCCCCAAACCATTCTTACCCTTGGTTGACTTTTGTTTCTTGGGTCCTAGATGTTGACTTTGAGATATTGACCCTTGACTTTGACCATTAGACCCTTGCATTTGATTTTGCGTAATCTTGAGGGTCTTTTCTAATTTCTCAAGCCTTGATCTCAAGGCTTGGTTCTCTAATTCTAATTGCCCAATTTTAGAATTTTGATTTGGTCTTTGGGCATGGGACTTCCTAGGCATGTGTCTAGTCCATTTAGGATTAAGGTATAAGTGTTCTCCTATTTTCCTAATAGACTCCCTAGGAAGGACGTTTCTAGGGATATTAGTCCCAAATTTCTCCTTCTTTGAAAGGTAGATATTTTTGGCTCCTAAACAAAATTCCCTATTTATAGCATGCTCTTTTTGATAAATAGCAAGATTATTAAAATAATTCCTAGCATGCTTCTTATCCCTAGAAATTGAAAGTGCATTAATAAATTTTACCTTAGGGTTTGCCTTGGTGGCTTCCCCTACTTGTGATGCTCCATTTGCCTCTTCTTTTCCCCCTTCGGGCATTGATTCCGGTAATGTCTCGGTTGTCGGCATTTGAAGCAAATGACTTGCTCCTTGCTTTTAGGTGTTGGGGGATCGACATCCTTTGACTTTTGTTGACTTTTAGGCATTGGAGGAGCTTTCTTTACTCTCTTTGGGCACTTGCTCTTGTAGTGCCCGGATTCCCTACACTCAAAACATATGATATAATTTTTATTACAAATTGATATGTTTGAGTTACCTAGGGCCGTGGTGGAAGCTTGAGCTTGCTCTTCTTCTTGACCGGAAGTAGAAGCTTCTTCTTGACTTGGCTCTTGCTCCGAAGTGGATGGTCTAACTTCCTCCCCCTCAATCCTAGAGGTGGAGGTCTCCTCCACTTCTTCCACCGATCCGGAAATTGATTCCCTATCAACTTTCGAATCCTCAAGCTCTTTAGATGACAATGTACTTGCTTGAGCTTGAGAGGGTGAGCACTCCTCTTCTTCTTGAACCGATGTTGAATTTTCATGGAGCTTTATCACTTGGCTCCATAACTCCTTAGCATCCATATAATCCCCTAACATACACACAATATCGTTAGGGATCAAATCAAAAATAAACTTTACTACCTTCAAGTTTTTCTCGAAGGCTTAAATTTGATCTTCACTCCATTTCTTCTTCTTGAGGAAACCACCCTTTGGTCCTTTTGGATATTCGAATCCATCCATCAAAATAGACCATTCCTCAAAATCTCTCATCATAATAAAATCTTCAATTCTTCTCTTCCAAGAATTGAAGTCTTCTCGTCCGTATAGGGTGTAGGGCACCGGTGTGTTGATGTCCCATCCTAGTTGTCCTTGGACTTCCATCTTCACCCTCTAGCGTGCTCCCTTAGTTGTTAAACCTTGAAGAGCAGCCTTGCTCTGATACCACTTGTTGGGGATCAGTTGGACTTTCCATGCCAAGACCCATGCTTGGACTTCCCTGGTGCCAAGTACTCAAGACTTGGACTTTCCCAAATACCAAGTGTCCCACTTGGACTTTCCATGCCAAGTACCCATGACTTGGACTTTACCTTGCCAAGACCCATGCTTGGACTTTCTCATAATCACATGGTCAACCCTAGTCAACCATCAAAGTCTCCCTCGAGTCAAACTCGAGTCTGGTCAATTATAACCTGGGTCGATTGTATAAACAATCTCCCCAAAACATTAACCGACATCAATGTCAAACATACTATGTCAAACATCAAAATATCACTCGAGTCAAACTCAAGTCTGGCCAATCGTGACCTGTGCCGATTGTACCAATAGTGTAATATTGCAAAATATACTTAATTATATCAAATGACAACTAATATTAAAATGTAGGTATTATTATACTTATACATTTTATTTGCCATGCTTTGTTTGCCATATAATATGCCATGACATCATATTTATTTTTAATCATTTAATATGTCATGATCATGTTTAGGATTTAGGTTTTAATGTCATGAATATTTAGATTTAATCATATGTCATGACATCATGGTCATTGGCCATGCTTTAGTTATGTTATCACTTATGCCATTATCATTCATGCATTTAAAGGAAATAAAATTGACTTAAGGACAATGACATGACTTGAAGTCCCATTTATAAGGGAATCAAGTAGGGTTTTCTTAGAAAAATGCATGAAACCCTAGAATAGGGAGAAAAAAAACCCACATCTCACATCTAAATTGATATGTATGTGTATTTATACACCCTAGATACATGTAAGATGATAGGATATGAGTTAAGTTCAAGGTGCATAGTTTTTGCATCTAGATGAACTAAAACTCATCTTATCTTAATTGTGGATCATTAGGAAAGCTTGTGTACAAGTCATGTACATTAAGCTCAAGGAATATGATCCAATATAGGTTTTCAAAAATATTTTAAAATCATTTTAGAAAGCCTTGGTAAAGTCTATCTTTTGATAGCAATCACCATTGATAAAGTTGATACAAAGTGAGCTAAAACATTGAAGTTTTTTTTCACTTTTGAACTTTATATCAGTCTCCTATTTTAATGAGTAAAATATTTTTAAAATATTTTTCACCCATTGTATTGATCATAAGTATTATACGTATGAAGTTTCATGATTTTTCAAATTACATATAATTATTTATGAATTTTTAAAATTCATTTTTGATAATTAAAATTTAGAAATTCGATTATCGATCATTTTGTGTTGTAATCGGATCGATTGATGGCTTGATCGATCTATGATAAAGTTGACTACCAGGCTGATTTCGGGAAAAATAATATTGTTTAGCCCGTTTTCAGCTACGGTAAAGTTCCCTAATCACTCATAACCCTAGGATATACTTTGGGAAACATTATAAAGGGTGAAAATCCATTGGATATTGATAAGGAGAGTTGTTAGGGTGATGTATCAAATTTAAGGTACGGAAAAGTTCAATATTGAACTTTAGATCTTATTTTTGATGGTTTAGAGTTCCTATTGGCTTAAGGACTTCCCAAGGACATTGTTGGTGCAATGGTCGAGGGGGAGCAAGCCTTTACGGGGAGGTATCCATCATGGGATGATGGATGTTATTTTTCCTCATGAAGGGGAAAAATAGAATTTTGAGATACCCAATTTGGAAATTGGGACAAATTGTAGGATTGTCTCTCTTGAGTGATATGAGACTTATCACTAGAAAAATTATAGACATCCTAAGTATTTTTGGATCAAGGGGAAGATTGTAAGATCTCATTTGATATGAGACATTGACCTCCTTGGAGAAAACCTTTTTGATGTTAATCAAAAAGGGGGAGAATATTTAGGGAGATTGTTTGGGAGAATTATGGGATTACCAATTTTGGATAATTGGTAAGGAGATTTGAGTTAGTGTTCTAACTCAAAGGTATGTGTTTTTGTCAAACATCAAAAATGGGGAGATTATTAGTGCAATCGGCCCAGGTAATGATTGACCGAACTCGAGTTTGACTCGAGCGATGTTTTGATGTTTGACATGGAGATTTGACATTGATGTCTGATAATGTTGTGGGGAGATTATTGGTGCAATCAACCCGGGTCATGATTGACCGGACTCGAGTTTGACTCGAGGGAGATTTTGATAGTTGACTAGTGTTGACCATGTCATGGAAAGTCCAAGTCTTGAGTACTTGGCATATAAAGTCCAAGCATGGGTCTTGGTAAGAAAAAGTCCAAGCATGGGTCTTGGCATGGAAAGTCCAACATGGGTTGATAAGGGAAAGTCTATGTCATAAGTACTTGGCATTTGAGAAGTTAAAGAGTGTAGTTTTGGCCACGTAAGTCCAATGGTGTAGTCTTGGCGGTGAAAGTCTAAGTCATAGGTACTTAACATTTGAGAAGTCCAAGGGGTTTGATATTGGCGGCGTAAAGTCCAAGGGTGGAGTCTTGACAGCATAAGTCCAATGGTTGGCGTAGTAAAGTCCAAGCGGAGTCTTGGCAGTGTAAGTCCAATGTGCCTTGACGGTATAGACACCGTTAGCATGACATAGCCGATAGAAGCACCTGAAGGTTAGTGCATGGATAAACAAGTCATGGATGACTTGGAGGGATCTGATAGGCGCGAGACTGACGGAGGTGGCTAGAAGGCTTAGGTCTTGGCTAAGGGTGGTCTAGCAAGTATGGGGGCACCATACTTGGGTTAAAACCTCATATTTGAGGTTGGCAGTCGACTGACATTATGACCGATTCGACTACCATGAGTCGACTAAAGTTCGACTGTCGTTTAAGGGCTGAAAAGGCTCTGGCAGTCGACTACCCATTGGAGTAGTCGACTAATGGGCTGATCAGTCGACTACCATGGACGGTAGTCGACTGATGGTTCTGCCGCGAGCACAGAATGCTCCGTAGCCGACTGGGCAGTCGGCTACCAACACTGACAGTCGACTGCCAACATTGACAGTCGACTGATGGGAGTACCGTTGGAGTCTTTCCAGCGTGGATCGAGCCGTTGTCTCACAACAATAGTGTTGGTAGTCGACTGGGGCCTTATGGTAGTCGACTGCCAGGCGGAAATCCAACTCAATGCAAGTTAAAAGGAAGCTGTTTGTGGAGATTCTGGCAATGGTTCTTTGGGAGGTTTGGTGAGGCAAATCGAAGGCGATTTGCAGGTGCATTTCAGGGTCCTTCAAGCTCATCCAAGTAACCAACAAGCAAGTGCTCAAAACCCTAGATTGTAAAGTGCTCTTTACATTTTCATTTGTGTTTGCTTGTTCTACTTGTATTACTGTTGTAATATCTTGTTAGAGATTTCTCCGCCTCCGACGTGTTTCGAGAAGGAGTTTATTGTTTAGTGGTGTTTGTGGCATCACTAGAGCTCTTTAGAGCTCAATCCGTCGAGTAAGAACCATTCAGTTCCGAACCACATTATATCTTGTGTAGTGATTGTGTCTCTTGTTATTTCTATTTGTTATTACTATTCCGCTGTGCTAACAAGAGTGTAGACGATCAAACACGATCAAATTTCATTGACGCATATCGACGACGCTATTCACCCCCTTCTAGCGATCACCGAATCCTCAACAACCACGTTGTTAGAGAGCAAATTCGCTATCATGCTGCATAGACCCACCTTGCCGCCAAACAAGTCTAGCTGCCCAACAGGAAGCTCCATCCCCTCCTATCAGACGTCGCTTAAATTCAGCCATGCATGAGAGAGCCCTGGCTGGCCATATGCCCGTTGTATCATCGATCTATCAACCCCCTCTGGAACGATTGGCTTCCACCTCAACAGTAAGAATGCCACCTCATCCTTCTCATCTTGGACCCATCACACCCAGATTTGAGCCAGCTCAGCCCGCCAAGTTTGGGCCAGCGCAGACACCCCCATCTTGCCATTTCTTTGCAGAAACGACGTGGTAGCATGGAGCAGGGAACAACCTTGCTGACCATTGTAATTGCTTGGCCTGCATACCTAGGTTATATGACCGGTCCTTCCTGCTGCAACTCCATCACGCAGCCAGCTTTTCCGCATGCCAAGGACAGTGTGGCCGGCGCATGCCAGGCCTGTAGCAGCACCTCGGAACCCGCATTTCGTCCTGCGCACCCTGCCTTTGTCCTCCTCCAATGTTCGCCGGAGAAGGCTCCAGCAGTCCATCGGCGCGCTAGAAGGAGAAACAAAAAATGACTGGCAGGATATTTCCAAAGCCACGTACAACAGCTGCGGGGCATCCGACAATCCATCGACGCCACCCTCCTACCCGTCTCGTGGCAAGACACCTCCGCTTTCACCATGGATCCCTCGCCACACTATGGCTCCATCCACCAAGAAAAAACCACACCACCAAGGGGAAACAACGGAGGAGCACCAAACACCGTGGAAGCCCATCTCGGCAGCAGCTGCTCAGGGAAACTTGTCGGCACCACTAGTAAACTCACCGAGACCACCCGCCGAGGCTGACAGAGCTCTGCCATCGTCCCCATGCCTCCATCAGCACAGCGACGTTAAGCTGCACCATCCGCCACAACCATCAGCTTGGGGAAGGTAGCGCAAGAGAGACCCGGGGGCAGCACCAGAAACTCTCCGCACCCACCTCCTGTCGCTCATGGCCCTAAGAGAGCTCCGTCGTTGGCACCTATCACACCCGTCCCTTGCCCCCCCTCCGGCAACTCCTCATGGGTTATCGTCGGAGGGAGGAGGGAAGCCATCTTCCAGCCTCCAAGCGGAGGAGAAATGCTCTGTCTATCACTGATAAATCCAAAGAATTGGAATGTTCATCCTCTCAAGAGAGCGAAGATCCAGAAGATGATAGGTGTTCAACTTCCGAGATAGAAGAAATTGTAGAAGATTCGACCGACGGCCGAATGACGGCTAGCCAATTATACCGAACGAACCGGCGTCGTCTGTCAGTCCGTCCGACACCGAATTTCGACCGCAATTCGGCCGGAATCTAGCCCCATCGTGGCCGACAGCGGCTAAGCCATTGCCGACCGCGTGGTTCGATCATTTTCGACCGGTTTGCGTTGGATTTCAGGCGCTAATCGGCCAGAATTCGAGCCCCGTCGGACCGCCAGCTAGTTGCACGTCGATCGCGTCCGATCCGGCGGCCGGTGGTGACCGGACGGCACGGTGGCAACGTCGACAGTGGCACGGGGTCAGCGTGGAGTGCACAGGCGCGCAGGAATTAGTTGTGCAGAGAGGATCTCTCTCTCTATATATATATATATATATGCTACAAACTTGATTAATTACTTAGCGCTCCTTATCAAACGTTAATTATTGTAATTTGATTGTGGCAACACATGGACTAAATTTCCAAGACAAAAACAAAACAACAATATCACATGAATCAGATTTAAGTACTATAAGATAAAGTTTGACTAATATAACATGGAACGATAATTTTGATAACCAATCCTTCCAAATTACTTCTTTATTGGGTCACTATTTTGTTGATTAATTAATGATAATAATAATCCAGAAGAATATTTTTTTGACAAAGACTCCAAATGGCATCATCGATACTACCATATTACTTCGATGTCGTGTCTATTTGTCGATAAATTGTGACAATACTCCATAGGCCTATGCAATCGATTATAACCAAACCGAACCATAACTGATTAAATCGTTTTTATTAAATTACCCAATTGATAAAAAATTTCAATAAAATCGAATATATTAAGCTAAACAAATCGTTAATTCGGTTAAAAATAAAAAAAAATTGATTTTTCTCTATTAGTTGACTGATGAAAATAACAGTTGAATGTTAAACTATCAGTCAACTATTATATCATATCATTTGGCAACTAAACATTCTATAACTTGCTACAGTATAAACAATCGACTGATACAGTAACTCAGTCGATTGTATTAACTGTAGATAGATACAGAATGTTTCAGAGTTGGCTGAGCTAGTCGATTGTTAAACTATTAGTCGACTGTTATGACATATCAGTTGACTGCTAAACATTCTGTGACTTGCTACAATAAAAATAGTTGACTGATACTTCGATGAATCTCTCTTTGGACTGTTGTAGTCGATTGGACACAGTGCCCAGTCGATTGATAGCCTTTTTCTTATGGAATTTACGATAAACAGCCGACTTATGCATGAAATAGTCAACTGACTTATATTAATTTCTGTTGTTAGCTCTAATTTGATGTCATTTTATGCATTTGATGATTATATACGATTATATGGTATACCTATTATATGATACCTTAAATTTATACGGTTTATTAAATTTAAAATAAATAAATAAAATATCTCTCTTGTATTTATAGAATTTGTTTTCCTATGCATTCTTAAATTTTACCGTTAAAAATTAAAACATTTAATATTACACAATAACATAACTATTTAAATTAAATACATTATACATGTCAATAAACGTCAACACATTAACATATATAAAACATCTCGGTTAAAACTTAAAACATTCAAGTAATCAAGCATATAGTTTTAACATTTATCCATTCAAGTAATCAAGTTATACAATATGTCAATGTGTCAAAAATGAATACAACATATCCTTGATCTTGAGAGTTGCGACTTGAGAGTTGAGAGTTGAGTCCTTGGCTCATTACAGACAACTCATCATCTCCTATCTTAACACTTGTCTCATTACGTCTAATATTGCTAAATTTAAATTTCATATATTCTGTCTTTACTCTACTAAGCTTAAAACCTTTCACTTCTAGTGTTTCCCACCAAGATTCTAGTTTAGCATTTACTCCTTCACGTGTCTCATCTACTAAAACAATATCATCTGCAAACAACATGCACCACGGTAATGTGTCTTGAATGTGTCCAGTAAGTTCGTCCATGATTAGTGTAAAAAGATATGGACTTAAAGCTGATCCTTGATGTAACCCTATTTTTATTGGAAATGCTTCAGTTAATCCACATGAAGTCTTCACTCTGGTCGTTACTTCCTTATACATATCCTTAATTAGTTCAATATATGTTACACTAACACCTCTTTTTTCTAAAATTCTCCATATTATTTCTCTTGGAACTCTATCATAAGCTTTTTCTAAATCAATAAATACCATGTGTAGGTTCTGCTTTTGCTCTCTATACTTTTCAATTAGTTGTCTGAGAAGATGTATAACTTCTATTGTCGACCTTCCTGGCATGAATCGAAATTGATTTTCAAGAACCATGGTCTCCTTCCTTAATCTTTTTTCTATTACTTTTTCCCAAAGTTTCATGGTATGACTCATTAGTTTAATACCCTTATAGTTTTCACAAGTTTGTATATCTCTCTTATTCTTATATAAGGGAATTAGGATACTTACCCTCCATTGATCAGACATTTTTTTTGTTTTCAATATCATGTTAAATAATTTTGTAAGCCATTCAATACCTTGTTTTCCTAGACACTTCCATACCTCTATCGGAATATCATCTGGTCCAACGACTTTTCCATTTTGCATTCCATTTAAAGCTTGTTCTACTTCTGAAATTTGAATTCTACGATAAAAATTTAAATTTCTATACTCATTTGACCTACTTAAATTACCTAAATTAAGTTGGTCTCCTAAACCTTCATTAAAAAGTTGATAAAAATATCTCTTCCACCGCTCTTTTATTTCTTCATCATTTACTAGTACCCTATTGCATTCATCTTTAATACATCTTATTTGATTAAGATCTTTTGTCTTCCTCTCTCTCACTTTAGCTATTCTATAAATGTCTCTTTCCTCTTCTTTTGTATCTAATTTTCAATATAACCGTTCAAAAGTTTCAGTCTTAGCTTCATTCACTGCTTTCTTAGCTCCTTTCTTGGCTATTGTATATTTTTCTAAATTTTTCTCATTTTTATAAATATTTAATTTCTTATATGCTATTCGGTTTTCCTTGACTTTCTCTTGCACTTTTTCATTCCACCACCAAGATTCTTTACTTGGTGGTGCATGTCCCTTTGACTCACCGAGTACATTCTTAGCTACTATTTTCAATTTTGATATCATCTTATCCCACGTCAAATTAGGGTCACTGTATATGTCATCTAATACTTGTACTCCTACCTTCTCTTTGAATATATTTAGTTTCTCATCCTTTAACTTCCACCACTTAATTCTAGGGGTCGTGTATATTTTCCTTCTATTAATACTATGTTTGAGGCGTATATCCAATACTACTAACCTATGTTGAGTAGTTAAACTTTCTCCAGGAATAACCTTACAATCTTTACAAATCTTTCTATCTCTCTTCCTAACCATAAGAAAGTAAATTTGTGATTTATTATTTTCACTTTTGAACGTGACTAAGTGTTATTCTCTTTTCTTAAAAAATATATTAGCTAGTATAAGATCATATGCTATTGCAAAATCCAATATAGTTTTACCTTCTGCATTTCTTGTTCCAAACCCATAACCCCCATGCACCCTCTCATATTCGTCATTTTTCACTTCGACATGCCCATTTAAATCACCTCCTATTAAAATCATCTCATTTGACGGAATATTTTGTAATACTTCATCCAAGTCCTCCCAAAACCTCAATTTGGTATTTTCATCTAATCCTATTTGAGGTGCATATACACTAATTACGTTTATAGTTTCTTTTTCCACTACTATTTTGAGAGCTATAATTCTATCCCCTTTCTAATTACTCCTACAACTTCATCCTTTAACGAACTATCAACAATAATACCCACTCCATTTCTTATTTTACTCTTGCCTGTATACCATAACTTAAAACCCGAGTTCTCTATCATCTTTGCCTTCTCACCAACCCATTTTGTCTCTTGTACACATACAATATTAATTTTTCTTCTAATCATCGTATCTACTATCTCCATTATTTTACCAGTGAGGGTTCCTATGTTCCATGTACCAAATCTTAGACTATTAGTTTTTCTATAATATTTATTCTTACCCAACCTATGGTGTGAGAACTCTTGCTTATTTAACACTACACCCAAGTTCTCATGGAGATGTAGCGGTCCTTGCCGATACGTTGCAGTCGGACCCTGAAACGTGAACTCTAGCATATTTTTCACTACATCCGAGTTCTGAAAATGTAGCGATCCTTGCCGAGATATTACAGTCGGACCCTGTAACGCGTTCCTTCCGGGGAACAACCTAGCATTAGCACAATAGTTTGATTGATCCATTCATTGAACATTTGCCTTAGTTTAATGCTGGCTGGCAACCTAACGCAACCCTCCTCCTTTATCCGGGCTTGGGATCGGCCCGCTATTTACCTTAATCTAACTACAGTTAGATTATGAATTTAAAATTATAATCAAACTCTAAACCTTACAAATTTTAATATTCATGTGATCATGCAATTCATTAAATCCTAAAACAATAAAACCAAATAGTAAATACTAAAATTGATTGTCGATTGGAATTATGGAAGCTGTGAAACAGTGGAGGATCGCTAGTTGTCGGAAATAGCTGGAAGGATATGGGATAGCCCGAGAAGTAGAGGGGTTGGGGGTAGCAGTTGGAACTCGAGAGTCGCGACCTCGTGTGGCAGTTGCGGGTCAAGAGCTTGTGCGGCAGTTGCGGAGTCAAGGGCGGCAGTCAAGAATACCTGGAAGGATATCGAATAGCTCGAGAAGTAGAGGGGTTGGGGTGGCAGTCGGAACTCGGAAGTCACGGTCTCGATGTGGAAGTCGTGGGGTCAGGGCGAACCATCGGAGGTTGCTCGAGCTTGACTGCTCGGGCCTCAGGGTGCTCCGTGTGGGAGTTAGAAGGAGTGCTCGAGGAGTTGGTTTAGCAGTCACCGAGTCGGGACAGAGGTCAAAAGGTGTCGGGGACTCAGGGTCGGGATTTAGGGTTTAAGAAAGAATCACAATTTTACGATTTTTAAGTTCCGATTCGAGAAGAACAGTCGAATGTTTATACAAATCAGTCGACAGTATATAGAATCAGTCGACTGCTTTACTCTAGATCAGTTTACCGATTAAATCGAATTTTTTCGCTTCGAAACTGAAATCGAATCGGAAAAACCGAAATAACAGATATTTTTATTTTGAAAAATCAAATTTCTGAATTAAATAGAACTGAACTTTTCGATTCAATCGATTTATTCGATTTAATCGACGTTTTGCACAGGTCTATCCATAAGGACATTATTTGACAAGAGCTTAAGATCTATTGATGAATTTTAAAAAAATCTTGGCCAACCGGCTCATATAGTTGGTCTATTACAAGAGTCACTTTTTTTTTTGGGATGATTTTGCTTAGTGCATACCAACGATATGCAGCGATTGTATCTACAATGCACTCATAAAAAATTCAACAAAGTCACCTGGAGGGACATCAGATGACAAGTGCTTCATGTGTCGACAAAAAATAGAAACACAGGAGCATTTATATTTTTGAATGTTGAGCTGTGATCAGGCCGTGGATTCACGTGGTTTGGGAGATGTCGATTTATGGGAGGATGTCAGTCCTTGAACGTTTCTTCTGATTTGATGCTTCGACTAATGCGAGTAGCTCTCAATATATTATTCATACAAGAACTTAAACGAATAGCAACACCAACTTTTACAAAATATTGATATGAACATGATTCCAAATTAACACCATACATCTTATTCAATATGTTCATAAGAACATGATTCCAAACAACATCTTGTTAAAGATCTTCATAGTTACTAGTGATTTCCGTTCACAATTCGGCCTCCGTCGACGACGATGACCTGGCCATTCACGTAGCAAGCCAAAGGGAGGCAAAGGAAGGCCACGACGCCGGCCACATCCTCTGGCTCCCCCCAACGCCCGAGAGGCACGCGATGACTCTCCCTCGCTACAAATTCCTCGTCTTGCACAACCTGTCACAACAAACAAATCCGTATATATATATTCATCAGCCAAAATCGATTTTTTTTTTTCACCGTAATCCCCTCTTTTCTAGATAACGAACGACAAGCTGCGTTCACTTACAGAGTCAGTGAGTGGTGTTCTTATGTACCCTGGAGCTACACTGTTTGTTCTAATGTTATCTTTGGCTCATTCACAAGCCAGATTTCTCGTGAGTTGATTCACCGCTCCTAAGCAAATTAAATGGAAAAAGAGTGAGAGAGAGAGAAGAAGAAGAAGAAGATCAAAGAAAATAGTTCATCTTCCAAATGATTCAAGCAAATTCAATCAACAAATAATTATATGCAAGAAATTAATACCTTTGGTTGATGCATACAAAGACACATGATCTACGCCAACGAAGCCAGAGATGGAGCTGATGAACACAATACTGCCGCTTCCACAAGCCCTGAGGAGAGGGTAAGCGAGTTGGCTCAGGTGGAACGCCGACTCCAGGTTTGTGCTGATCAAGAACTTGAAATCCTCCAGGGTTTGCTCTATCGTCGGTTTGAAGACCACCGTCCCTGCATTGTTAACCTGCAAAACAAAGAAGATTATCGATCGGTTAATTTCCGTGAGAATTCAGATTTGGTTTAGGGTTTAGAAGGGGAGAGGAAAAAGCGAGGGATTAATACCAGAATATTTAGCTTCCCGTCGAATTGGGACTTCACCGTCGCCATGAGCTTCTCTCTCTCGCTCGGGGAGGATACGTCGCAGACAGATCCGGTGACCTTGAGCTTGGAGGCGCGCCATTGCTGCAGACACTTCTCCAACTCAGCTTCGTTGCGGGAGCAAGTGTGCACCGCCGATCCAAGTCTGGCGAGCTCCTCCACGATCGCATACCTAAAGCTTGCAAATCGATGAGTAGAAATATATATATCGAAAGAGATGGAGTATTCGAGGAATTAAGTACCCAATTCCCTTGGAGCCTCCGGTGACCAGAGCAGTCGTCCCGGCGAGAGACCATCTGTTTGTCTCGATGGGACTGGAAGTCTGTCCCTGCACGCTGCTCATGCTTCTATCTTTGGAAAGGAACTCCGTGAGGCGGGAGACGAGGTGTGCAGTTCAGAAGATAAGAGCTAATAAAGGCACGTCGAGGCGGAAGATAAACAGACTTTTAAAATATTAAAATTCAAACACTGTATGTATTCCCTCGAAAGACTTTTGAAAATCGAATTATATATTTTTTTATTCACAATTTTTACGATTTATTATGAATCACGTGGCTATTATTTAGTGGGAAAAAAACTCACGCAAAGATTCCAGCTTTATTTTCCAAAGAAATTTATGAGTCCGTCAATATCATTTCGTAGAAATTTATGGTTCATATATTCACGGGTCAAATGTGGAGATAAAGTCGACGTCATAAACAGTCCGAACTCGCTAGCCTTGGCTAACTCTTATCGAGCCATACTGTGCTAGCTCAGTAATCACCAAACTTTGGCCGACCGAGACACCCCACGCTCTAACATAATATTTTTAACTCTTTTAAAAAGATGTTGAATAAATTTAAATAATATTTTATCAGTCACAAGGCGGAATCTGAGTCCTCGACTGAGTTCAGAACATGCATGAAAGAGGCGGAGCTCGGCCCAGCCGAAAGCGATCGTTGCAGGTCAGAAAGTTTCGACGGAGCTCTATAAGAGGAAGCTTGAGGAGGTCTTCGAGCAAGGTTTTGAGGGGCGATTTGACACGAGGTGCTGTTGTATTTTAGGACCTTCAAAGTCATCCCAAAGTAATCAATAAGCAAGAACTTAAAAGTCCTAATTTGTAAAGTGTGTTCATTTGTTTTTCCATTTGCTTTTGTTATTATTATAGTTGCTTGTTATATCTTGTTCTTATTATTGTAAGAGACTTGTAAGATGTTCCTCCATCTCCGGTGTGTCATCGAGAATGAGAAATTTTATAGTGGTGGTCTGCATCACTAGAGCTCGCTAGGGCTCGACCGTGGAGTAGGAACTAGGATTCCGAACTACGTTAAATCCGTGTGTTATTGTGTGTATTGTATTTTGTGCTTGTATTCGTATTTCCACTGCGTACTAACGATTATAGAAAAGCATGACGAATTCCATCATCGATCGACGTGAATTGCTATTCACCCCCTCTAGCGACGCTAACGGTCCTACAAGTGGTATCAGAGCCTGGTCGACTCTAAGAAGAAGAAGACACTTCGATATCTACAAGAGGTCTTCAATCGGACTAACCACCGAGGGAGCTAAAGCTAGAGGCGATGAAATTTGGAGATGGATTTGGAGGCGATGTTCGATTTCCACCACCCTATGGATTTGGAGGATTTGCTCAATGGAAGACGATGACAGAATTCTTCTTCCAAATGAACATAGAAGAGTGGTTTGCACTAACGGAAGAGTTCAAGACTCTAACGGACAAGAAGGTGAGAACTTTAGATCAGCGTAAATGGACCGAGGGAGAAGTCCAAAGATTTGAAGCAAATGAAAAGGTAATGAACATTTTAATTAATTTAATACTTAATAATATCTTGTGCAAATTAGGGAAGTTCATGGATGTCAAAGAATTATGGAGTAAACTTGCTAAGCTCAATGACGAAACTTCCATTTTTTGGGGAATGGTAAAAATGTATTGCGGAAAAGTTTGTACACACCTAGGCATCTACAAACAAAATGAAAAAAGAACATAACATGCAGATGGTACATACCCAATCCAAGATCACTACATGCATACAGACATATACATTAACCTTCCCAAGTAGCCATATCCAAGTGGAAGAGGTTGCCGGCCACGCCATTAGAGGGCAACTTCACTGGAAAAAGGTTGCCAAACCACTGTTGGTGCAATCGGCCTAGGTCACGATTGACCGAACTCGAGTTTGACTCGAGCGATGTTTTGATGTTTGACATGGAGATTTGACATTGATGTTTAACATTGATGTCTGATAATGTTGTAGGGAGATTGTTAGTGCAATCGACCCGGGTCATGATTGACCGGACTCGAGTTTGACTCGAGAGAGATTTTGATGGTTGATTGGAGTTGATCATGTCATGGAAAGTCCAAGTCTTGAGTACTTGGCATGTAAATCCAAGTATGGGTCTTGGCAAGGAAAAGTCCAAGCATGGGTCTTGGCATGGAAAGTCCAACATGAGTTGGCAAGGGAAAGTCCAAGTCATGAGTACTTGACATTTGAGAAGTCCAAGGGTATAGTTTTGGCCACATAAGTCCAAGGGTGTAGTCTTAGCGGTGAAAGTTCAAGTCATGGGTACTTGACATTTGAGAAGTCCAAGGAGTTTGATATTGGCGGCGTAAAGTCCAAGGGTGGAGTCTTGGCAGCATAAGTCCAATGGTTGGCGGCATAAAGTCCAAGCGGAGTCTTGGCGGTGTAAGTCCAATGTGCCTTGGCGGTGTAGACACCATTAGCATGACATAGCCGATGGAAGCACCTGAAGGTTAGTGCATGGATGAACAAGTCATGGATGACTTGGAGGGATTCGATAGACACGAGGCTGACGGAGGTGGCTAGAAGACTTAGGTCTAGGCTAAGGGTGGTTTAGCAAGTATGGGGGCACCATACTTGGGTTAAAACCTCATGTTAGAGGTTGTCAGTTGACTGACATTATAGCCGATTCGACTGCCGTGAGTGACTAGAGTTCGACTGTCGTTTAAGGGCTGAAAAGGCTCTGACAGTCGACTGCTTATTGGAGCAATCGACTGATGGGCTGATCAGTCGACTGCCATGGACGACAGTCGACTGATGGTTCGGCCGTGAGCACAGAACGCTCCGTAGCAGACTAGGCAGTCGACTACAGGCGCTGACAATCGACTGCCAATGTTGATAGTTGACTAATGGGAGTATCGTTGGAGTCTTTCCAGCGTGAATCGAGCAGTTGTCTCACAACAACGGTGTTGGCAGTCAATTGGGGCCTTATGACAATCGACTGCCAGGCGGAAATCTAGTCCGATGCAGGTTAAAAAGAAGTTGTTCGTGGAGATTCCGGCAATGATTCTTTGGGAGCTTTGGTGAGGCGAATTGAAGGCGATTTGTAAGTGCATTTCAGGGTCCTTCAAGCTCATCCAAGCAACCAACAAGCAAGCGCTCAAAACCCTTGATTGTAAAGTGCTCTTTACATTTTCATTTGTACTTGCTTGTTCTACTTGTATTACTGATGTAATATCTTGTAAGATGTTTCTCCACCTCCGACGTGTTGTCGAGAAGGAGTTTATTGTTTAGTGGTGTTTGTGACATCGCTAGAGCTCTTTAGAGCTCAATCCGTGGAGTAGGAATCATTCGATTTTGATCCACGTTATATCTTGTATAGTGATTGTGTCTCTTGTTATTTCTATTTGTTATTACTATTCCGCTGTGCTAACAAGAGTGTAGATGATCAAACGCGATCAAATTCCATTGACGCATATCGACGACGTTATTCACCCTCCCTCTAGCGGTCACCGAATCCTCAACAATTGGTATCAGATACCGGGGCTCTTCTACGGATTAACACCCGGGAGCAATACCACTAGAGGAAGAAGATGGAGGTTCAAGAGACGTTGCGATGGGATATCAACACGTCAATCCCATATGCTTTCTATGGACGAGACGACTTCAACCAATGGAAAGCAAAGATTGAAGACTTCTTGATGATGAGAGATTTTGATGAGTGGTCCATCTTAATGGAAGGATTTGAATATCCAAGAGGACCAAAAGGTGGATACCTTAAGAAGAAGAGATGGACCGAAGAGCAAGTCCAAGCATTCGAGAAAAATGATAAGGTAATAAAATTCTTAGTTGTTTTAATTCCTAACAACATTGTGTGTATGTTAGGTAATTACATAGATGCCAAGGAGCTTTGGAGCGATTTGGCCAAGCTTCATGAAAATCCCGAACTGGTTCAAGAAGACTTGGAAGAGGAGGATACCAAAGAAGAAGTAGAAAAGATGGAAGAAGCCTCCACCTCTAGGATTGAGGGGGAGGAGATTAGGGCATTCTCAATACCGGAGCAACAAGAAGAACCATTTACATCCGGTCGAGAGGAAGAGCAAGCTCAAGAGACCCTCACCATCACCCTAGGTAACTCAAACACTTCAATTTCAAATAAAAATCATATTATGTGTTTTGAGTGTAGAGAATATGGGCACTATAAGAGTAAGTGCCAAAAGAATGTCAAGAAACCTCGACCGACACCAATGGTCAAGGATGTCGGTCCCCCAACAATCAAAAGCAAGGAGCAAGTGATTTGCTTCAAATGCCGACTACCGGGTCATTACCGGAGTCAGTGCCCAAAGGGGGAGAAAAAGACTAAAAAGAGAGCATCACAAGTAGGGGGAGCCTCTAAGGCAAACTCTAAGGTATATCTAAATAATGCTCTTTCTTTAAATTATGTCAAAAAAGCATGCTAGGAATTTTAATTCTCTTGCAATTTATAATGAAAAACATGCTAGAAATAATAAATACTTTTGTATAGGTGCTAAGAGTGTTAATTTTTCAAATAAGGAGAAATTTGGGACTATTGTCCTTAGAAAAATTTTACCTAAGGAATCTATTAAAAAAATTGAGGACCACCTATGTTTTAATCCCAAATGGACTAAGCATATGCCTAGAAAGAACAATACCTAAGGATTAAATCAAAATTCAAAAATTGGACAATTAGAGTTGGAAAATCAAGTCTTGAGGTAAAGGATTGAGAAATTTGAAAATACCCTTGCAAAAATGACAAATCAAATGCAAAGGTCAAATGGTCAAACTCTAGGGTCTAAAAGTTAAAGTCAAAACCTAGTGCATAGGAGACAAGAGTCAACCAAGGGCAAGAAAAGTTTAGGTGTCAAACCTAATCCTAAGGTGACTTATCAAAGTGTTTCATTTGATTATAAAACATAAACTAGGTCTAGGAAAGTCAAGGTCAATAGGAAAGTCATCCCTAAGGTTGACCAAGGTAGGTGCTTAGAGGCCAAGGTTTCCATGAAACCTAGGAAGACCACTAAGAAGGTTACTAGGGAGGCAATCCCAAAGGCTAACCTAGTCAAGATCCATATGACCAAGGCTAACAAACCTAAAAGGGTCATTAGAAAGATATTTAGGGAGGTCATCCCTAAGGAATACCTAGTAAACCCTAGGAGCTCAAATAGGTTTTGGGTTCCTAAGAGCGTGATCGATTCACGCTAGATGAGTTTAGGTGTGTCAACTTTAAATGGATGAGTAGTTAATCTAATCATGGTAAAGGTGACACTTTAGGTCATTTTCAAGGTTATGGATACCTTGGAAATAAGTTTGAATTATGATCCTAAAAGATTTTAGGATGTGTCAATACATTTTTGAAATTGTGAAAAATCAATCAAATTGACACAAATTAGGTTAAGAGGTTATAGTGTGTCATTTTGGGTTTTTGGCACACTTGGGAGATTAGTGTAATATGACAAAATATACTTAATTATATCAAATGACAACTAATATTAAAATTTAGATATTATTATACCTATATATTTTATTTGTCATGCTTTGTTTGTCATATAACATGCCATGACATCATATTTATTTTTAATCATTTAATATGTCATGATCATATTTAGAATTTAGGTTTTAATGTCATGAATATTTAGATTTAATCATATGTCATGACATCATGATCATTGGTCATGCTTTAGTTATGTTATCACTTATGTCATGATCATTCATGTATTTAAAGGAATTAAAATTGATTTAAGGACAATGGTATGACTTGAAGTCCTATTTATAAGGGAATTAAGTAGGGTTGTCTTAGAAAAATGCATGAAACCCTAGAATAGGGAGAACAAAACCCACATCTCACATCTAAATTGACATGTATGTGTATTTATACATCCTAGATACATGTGAGATGATAGAATATGAGTTAAGTTCAAGGTGCATAGTTTTTGCATCTAGATGAACTAAAACTCATCTTATCTTAATATTTGATCATTGGGAAAGATTGTGTACAAGTCATGTACATTAAGCCCAAGGAATATGATCCAATATAGGTTTTCAAAAATATTTTAACATTATTTTAGAAAATCTTGATGAAGTCTATCTTTTGATAACAATCACCATTGATGAAGTTGATACAAAGTGAGCTAAAACATTAAAGTTTTTCTTCACTTTTGAACTTTCTATCAGTCTCCTATTTTAATGGGTAAAATATTTTTAAAATATTTTTCACCATTGTATTTGTCATAAGCATTATACGTATGAAGTTTCATAATTTTTTGAATTACGTATAATTATTTATGAATTTCTGAAAATCATTTCTGATAACTGAAATTCGAAAATTTCAGTTATCAGTCGACTGATTGGCACGGCAGTTGACTGATCTCTGATAGAGTCGACTGCCAAGCTAAGTTCGGGAAAAACAAGGTTGTTTAGCCCATTTTCAGCTACGGTAAAGTTTCATAATCACTCATAACCCTAGGATATGTTTGGGAAACATTATAAATGGTGAAAATCCATTGGATATGTATTAGGAGAGTTGTTAGGGTGATGTATCAAATTTAAGGTATGGAAAAGTTCAATATTGAACTTTAGACCTTATTTTTGATGGTTTAGAGTTTCTATTGACTTAAGGACTTCCCAAGGACATTGTTGGTGCAATGGTCAAGGGGGAGCAAGCCTTTACGGGGAGGTATCAATCATGGGATGATGGATATTATTTTTCCTCATGAGGGGGAAAAATAGAATTTTGAGATATCTAATTTGGAAATTGGAAGTGTTTGTAGGATTGCCTCTCTTGAGTGATATGTGACTTATCACTAGGAAGATTGTAGGCATCCTAGGTATTTTTGGATCAAGGGGAAGATTGTAAAATCTCATTGGATATGAGACATTGACCTCCTTGGAGAAAACCTTTTTGATGTTAGTTAAAAAGGGGGAGAATGTTTAGGGAAAATGTTTGGGAGAATTATTGGGAGAATTATGGGATTACCAATTTGGGATAATTGGTAAGGAGATTTGAGTTAGTGTTCTAACTCAAAGGTATGTATTTTTGTCAAACATCAAAAAAGGGGAGATTGTTGGTGCAATCGACCCAGGTCACGATTGACTGAACTCGAGTGTGACTTGAGCGATGTTTTGATGTTTGACATGGAGATTTGACATTGATGTCTGATAATGTTGTGGGGAGATTATTGGTGCAATCAACCCGGATCATGATTGACCGGACTCGAGTTTGACTCGAGAGGGATTTTGATGGTTGATTGGAGTTGACCATGTCATAGAAAGTCCAAGTCTTGAGTACTTGGCATGTAAAGTCCAAGCATGGGTCTTGGCAAGGAAAAGTCCAAGCATGGGTATCGGCATGGAAAGTCCAACATGGGTTAGCAAGGGAAAGTTCAGGTCATGAGTACTTGGCATTTGAGAAGTCAAAGGGTGTAGTCTTGGCCACGTAAGTCCAAGGGTGTAGTCTTGGCGGTGAAAGTCCATGCCATGGGTACTTGACATTTGAGAAATATAAGGGGTTTGATATTGGCGGCATAAAGTCCAAGGGTGGAGTCTTTACAGCATAAGTCCAATGGTTGGCGACGTAAAGTCCAAGCGGAGTCTTGGCAGTGTAAGTCCAATGTGCTTTGGCGGTGTAGACACCATTAGCATGACATAGCCGATGGAAGCACCTGAAGGCTAGTGCATGGATGAACAAGTCATGGATGACTTGGAGGGATCCGATAGGTGCAAGGATGACGGAGGTGGCTAAAAGGCTTAGGTCTAGGCCAAGGGTGGTCTAGCAAGTATGAGGGCACCATACTTGGGTTAAAACCTTATGTTTGAGGTTGGCAGTCGACTGACATTATGACCGATTCGACTACCGTGAGTCGACTAGAGTTCGACTGTCGTTTAAGGGCTGAAAAAGCTCTGGCAGTCGAATGCTCATTGGATCGATGGTGATCAATCGATCATATGGACGACGATGGATCGATGGTTCGAGCCGCGCGAGCATAACGCCTATAACCGATTAGCTATAGGCAGATGGCAATGATCGCCAACATTGGCGCGATCGATGGAAGTACCATTGGAGTCTTTCCAGCGTGGATCAAGTCGTTGTCTCACAACATGTTGGCAATGACCGGGTTTTATGGCGATTGATCACAAAGTGAAATCCCCAAGTTAAAAGGAAGCTGTTCGTGGAGATTCTGGCAATGGTTCTTTGGGATCTTTGGTGAGGCGAATTGAAGGCGATTTGCAAGAGCATTTCAATGTCCTTCAAGATCATCCAAGCAACCAACAAGCAAGCGCTCAAAACCCTAGATTGTAAAGTGCTCTTTACATTTTCATTTGTATTTGCTTGTTCTACTTGTATTACTGTTGTAATATCTTGTAAGAGGTTTCTCCGCCTCCGACGTGTTGTCGAGGAGTTTATTGTTTAGTGGTGTTTGTGACATCGCTAGAGCTCTTAAGAGCTCAATCCGTGGAGTATAAACTATTCGGTTTCGAATCACGTTATATCTTGAGTAGTGATTGTGTCTCTTGTTATTTCTATTTGTTATTACTATTCCGCTGTGCTAACAAGAGTGTAGACGATCAAATTCCATTGACGCATATCGACGACACTATTCACCCCCCTCTAGCGGTCGCCGAATCCTCAACAATTGGTATCAGAGCCCGGGGATCTTCTTCTGATTAACACCTGGGAGCAACACCACTAGAGGAAGAAGATGGAGGTTCAAGAGACGTTGGGATGAGATATCAACATGCCGGTCTCATATGCTTTCTATGGACGAGAGGGCTTCAACTAATGGAAGGCCAGGATTGAAGACTTCTTGATAATGAGAGATTTTGATGAGTGGTCCATCTTAATAGAAGGATTTGAATATCCAAAAGGACCAAAAGGTGGATACCTCAAGAAGAAGAGATGGACCGAAGAGCAAGTCCAAGCATTCGAGAAAAATGATAAGGTAATAAAATTCTTAGTTGATTTAATTCCTAACGACATTGTGTGTATGTTAGGTAATTACATAGATGTCAAGGAGCTTTGGAGCGATTTGGTCAAGCTTCATTAAAATCCCGGACTGGTCCAAGAAGACTTAGAAGAGGAGGATACCGAAGAAGAAGTAGAAAAGGTGGAAGAAGTCTCCACCTCTAGGATTGAGGGGGAGGAGATTAGGGCATCCTCAATACCGGAGCAACAAGATGAACCATCTACATCCGGTCGAGAGGAAGAGCAAGCTCAAGAGACCCTCAACATCACCCTAGGTAACTCAAACACTTCAATTTCAAATAAAAATCATATTATGTGTTTTGAGTGTAGGGAATATGGGCACTATAAGAGTAAGTGCCCAAAGAAAGTCAAGAAACCTCGACCGACACCAAAGATCAAGAATGTTGGTCCCCCAACAATCAAAAGCAAAGAGCAAGTGATTTGCTTTAAATGTCGACTACCGGGTCATTACCGGAGTCAATGCCCAAAGGGGGAGAAAAAGACTAAAAAGGGAGCATCATAAGTAGGGGGAGCCTCTAAGGCAAACTCTAAGATATATCTAAATAATGTTCTTTCTTTAAATTATGTCAAAAAGCATGCTAGGAATTTTAATTCTCTTGCAATTTATCATGAAAAGCATGCTAAAAATAATAAATACTTTTGTCTAGGTGCTAAGAGTGTTAATTTTTCAAATAAGGAGAAATTTAAGACTAATGTCCCTAGAAAAACCTTACATAGGGAATCTATTAGAAAAATTGAAGACCACCTAGGTTTTAATCCCAAATGGACTAGGCATATGCTTAAAAAGAACAATGCCTAAGGATTAAATCAAAATTCAAAAATTGAGCAATTAGAGTTGGAAAATCAAGCCTTGAGGTCAAGGATTGGGAAACTTGAAAGGACCCTTGCAAAAATGATAAATCAAATGCAAAGGTAAATGATCAAACTCTAGGGTCTAGAAGTCAAAGTCAAAACCTAGGGCATAGGATACAAGAGTCAACCAAGGGCAAGAAAGGTTTGGGTCCCAAACCTAAGCTTAAGGTGACTTATCATAGTGTTCTATTTGATTATGGAACACAAACTAGGTCTAGGAAAGCCAAGGTCAATAGAGAAGTCATCCCTAAGGTTACCAAGGTAGGAGCTTAGTGGTCAAGGTTTCCATGAAACCTAGGAAGACCACTAAGAGGTTACTAGGGAGGCAATCCCTAAGGTTAACCTAGTCAAGATTCAAATGACCAAGGCTAACAAGCTTAGAAGGGTCATTAGGAAGGTATCTAGGGAGGTCATCCCTAAGGAATACCTAGTAAACTCTAGGAGCTCAAATAGGTTTTGGGTTCCTAAGAGCGTGATCGATTCACGCTAGATGAATTTAGGTGTGCCAACTGTAAATGGATGGATAGTTAATCTAACCATGGTAAAGGTAACACTTTAGGTCATTTTCAAGGTTATGGATACCTTAGAAATAGGTTTGAATTATGATCCTAAAAGATTTTAGGATGTGCCAATACATTTTTGGGATTATGAAAAATCAATCAAATTGACACAAGTTAGGTTTAGAGGTTGTAGTGTGTCAAATGTGTCATTTTGGGTTTTTGGCACACTTGGGAGATTAGTGTAATATGGCAAAAATATACTTAATTATATCAAATGACAACTAATATTAAAATGTAGGTATTATTATACTTATACATTTTATTTTCCATGCTTTGTTTGTCATCATATTTATTTTTAATCATTTAATATGTCAGGATCATGTTTAGGATTTAGATTTTAATGTCATGAATATTTAGATTTAATCATATGTCATGACATCATGATCATTGACCATGCTTTAGTTATATTATCACTTATGCCATGATCATTCATGCATTTAAAGGAAATAAAATTGATTTAAGGACAATAACATGACTTGAAGTCCCATTTATAAGGGAATCAAGTAGGGTTTTCTTAGAAAAATGCATGAAATCCTAGAATAGGGAGAATAAAATCCACATCTCACATCTAAATTGACATGTATGTGTATTTATACACCCTAGATACATGTGAGATGATAGAATATGAGTTAAGTTCAAGGTGCATAGTTTTTGCATCTAGATGAACTAAAACTCATCTTATCTTAATTGTGGATCATTAGGAAAGCTTGTGTACAAGTCATGTACATTAAGCTCAAGGAATATGATCCAATATAGGTTTTCAAAAATATTTTAAAATCATTTTAGAAAACCTCGACGAAGTCTATCTTTTGATAGCAATCACCATTGATAAAGTTGATACAAAGTGAGCTAAAATATTTTTGGATCAAGGGGAAGATTATAAGATCTCATTGGATATGAGACATTGACCTCCTTGGAGAAAACCTTTTTGATGTTAATCAAAAAGGGGGAGAATGTTTAGGGAGATTGTTTGGGAGAATTATGTGATTACCAATTTGGAATAATTGGTAAGGAGATTTGAGTTAGTATTCTAATTCAAAGGTATGTGTTTTTGTCAAACATCAAAAAGGGAGAGATTATTGGTGCAATCGGCCCAGGTCATGATTGACCGAACTCGAGTGTGACTTGAGCGATGTTTTGATGTTTGACATGGAGATTTTACATTGATGTCTGATAATGTTGTGGGGAGATTATTGGTGCAATCGACCCGAGTCATGATTGACCCGACTCGAGTTTGACTCGAGGGAGATTTTGATGGTTGACTGGTGTTGACCATGTCATGGAAAGTCCAAGTCTTGAGTACTTGGCATATAAAGTCTAAGCATGAGTCTTGGTAAGGAAAAGTCCAAGCATGGGTCTTGGCATGGAAAGTCCAACATGGGTTGGTAAGGGAAAGTCTAAGTCATAAGTACTTGACATTTGAGAAGTCAAAGGGTGTGTAGTCTTGGCCACATAAGTCCAAGGGTGTAGTCTTGACAGTGACAGTCTAAGTCATGGGTACTTGACATTTGAGAAGTCCAAAGGGTTTGATATTGGCGGCGTAAAGTCCAAGGGTGGAGTCTTGGCAGCATAAGTCCAATGGTTGGCGTAGTAAAGTCCAAGCGGAGTCTTGGCAGTGTAAGTCCAATGTGCCTTGGCGGTGTAGACACCGTTAGCATGACATAGCCGATAGAAGCACCTGAAGGTTAGTGCATGGATAAACAAGTCATGGATGACTTGAAGGGATCCGATAGGCGTGAGAATGACGGAGGTGGCTAGAAGGCTTAGGTCTAGGCAAAGGGTGGTCTAGCAAGTATGGAGGCACCATGCTTGGGTTAAAATCTCATATTTGAGGTTGGCAGTCGACTAGCATTATGACCGGTTTGACTACCATGAGTCGACTAGAGTTCGACTGTCGTTTAAGGGCTGAAAAGGCTCGCGATCAATATTGAGCAATGATCGTGATGGCGATCAACGACTCATGGTTCTCGCCATGAGCAAGAATTCTCGTAGCCGATAGGCTTATTGGCACGGGCAACGATCGCCAACATACTTGCTAGACATGACACATTGGATCGAGTCGTTGTCTCACAATAACAGTGTTGGCAGTCGACTGGGGCCTTATGGTAGTTGACCGCCAGGCGAAAATCCAACCCGATGCAGGTTAAAAGGAAGCTGTTTGTGGAGATTCCGACAATGGTTCTTTGGGAGGTTTGGTGAGGCGAATTGAAGGCGATTTGTAGGTGCATTTCAGGGTCCTTCAAGCTCATCCAAGCAACCAACAAGCAAGTGCTCAAAACCCTAGATTGTAAAGTGCTCTTTACATTTTCATTTGTGTTTGCTTGTTCTACTTGTATTTCTATTGTAATATCTTGTAAGAGATTTCTCCGCCTCTGACGTGTTTTCGAGAAGGAGTTTATTGTTTAGTGGTGTTTGTGGCATCGCTAGAGCTCTTTAGAGCTCAATCCGTGGAGTAGGAACCATTCGATTCCGAACCACATTATATCTTGTGTAGTGATTGTGTCTCTTGTTATTTCTATTTGTTATTACTATTCCGCTGTGCTAACAAGAGTGTAGATGATCAAATGCGATCAAATTTCATTGACGCATATCGATGAAACTATTCACCCCCTTCTAGCGATCACCGAATTCTCAACAACCGCATTGTTAGAGAGCAAATTCACTGTCACGCTGCCTAGACCCAGCTTACCGCCAAACAAGTCTAGCTGCCCAACAGGAAGCTCCATCCTCTCCTATTAGATGCCGCTTAAATTCAGCCATGCATGAGAGAGCCCGGGCTGGCCATATGCCCGTTGTATCATCGATCTGTCAGCCCCCTCCGAAACGATTGGCTTCCACCTCAGCAGTAAGAATGCTCATCTTGGACCCATTACACCCGGATTTGAGCCAGCTCAGCCCGCCAAGTTTGGGCCAGCGCAGACACTTCCATCTTGCCATTCCTTTGCAGAAACGACGTGGCAGCATGGAGCAGGGAACAACCTTGCTGACCATTGTAATTGCTTGACTTGCATACCCAGGTTATTTGACCGGTCCTTCCTGCTGCAACCCCATCACGCAGCCAGCTTTTTCGCATGCCAAGGACAGTGTGGCCGGCGCATGCCAGGTCTGTAGCAGCACCTCGGAGCCCGCATTTCGTCCCGCGCACCCTGCCTTTGTCCTCCCCCAATGTTCGCCGGAGAAGGCTCCAGCAGTCCATCGACGCACTAGAAGGAGAAACCCAAAATGACTGGCAGGATATTTCCAAAGCCACGTACAGCAGCTGCGGGACATCCGACAATCCATCGACGCCACCCTCCTGCCCGTCTCGTGGCAAGACACCTCCGCCTTCACCATGGATCCCTCGCCACACTATGGCTCCATCCACCAAGAAAAAACTGTTGGATCGAAGCGGATCGCTCGAGGGGGGGGGGGTGAATAGCGATAAACCCTTTTTTTTGTTCGTTCGATAAAATCGGAGTAGATAATTAATTACAGCGGAAAGATAAACAATAAATAAAGGAGACAAATATTTTTACTTGGTTCGTAGCCTTCAGCTACTACTCCAAGGCCCTAGCGGTCCTTAACCACATACGGAGGGTAAAAACACTAAAGAACTCCTCTCCGTTAGAGGTAGGAGTTTAATCGATACAAGTGAAACACAAAGCTTGAGGTAGAGGGACACTCCCCCTCTCCTTGTTACGATAAAAGCTCCGAGAAATGAAAGTACTAAATTGAAATAAAAACTTTAACCGACGTAATAAAATGAAAACAAATAAACCTAGACGTCGGAGAAGAAGCACTTCGTTGTTGGAAGGTTGTAGCTTGGCGGAGGCTTTTGGAAGTTTAGAATTGATGAAGAAACCCTAGGAATGACCCTCCTTTTATAGCCTTTGAGCCTCTTTTCGAGAGGAACTTCACCCAATAGAGTTTTGGCACATGGCTCCTTGAAAAATGGTGATAAGGCTTGACTCCTCGAGGCTGATCCTTGACCATCAGTCGACTGATGGCCATCATCAGTCGACTGATGGTAGCATCAGTCGAATGCTAACCTTCGGCAGTCGACTGTTGGATGGCAGTCGAGTCCTCCAAGCTGGCAGTCGACTGATGATAGCTGCAAGGCAAAGTTAGCTTAATAAAAACATTATTTTAACGGCCTCCGACCGTCCGATCTCGACCTAGACCACCTATAGGATGTCTTTGGTCGGATCTACGCTTAAGATCATCCCCGTAAAGAGGATACGACCTTATTTACGCTCGCACACACGAGCTTACCTCGATACTTACTGTGTTGTTTTTGCTTCCGGCCTTCCACTCGATTCCTTCGGCTCCCTCTGAAGTCACTCGAGTGTCGCCCGACCACCGCGGCTTCCTCCGGGTGTCGCTAGCCTTCAGCTCCAGCTATAGCAATTTTCTGCACACTCGATTCAGCTCGTGAGATAACGACATGAGCTTAACTTTATATCGTTTGCTATAATCAAAACTCAGGTTCGACTTAGGTGCCTACTGCACCAACAAAAACCGCACCACCAAGGGGAAACAACGGAGGAGCACCAAACGTCGTGGAAGCCCATCTCGGCAGCAGCAGCTCAGGGAAACTGGTCGGCACCACCAGTAAACTCACCGAGACCACCCGCCGATCAGCCTCCTGTCAGACAGAGCTCCGCCATCGTCCCCATGCCTCCATCAGCACAGCGACGTTAAGCTGCTCCATCCGCCACAACCATCAGCTTGGGGAAGGTAGCGCAAGAGAGACCCGGGGGCAGCACCAGAAACTCTCCGCACCCACCTCCTGTCGCTCATGGCCCTAAGAGAGCTCCGTCGTTGGCACCTATCCACCCGTCCCCTTCCCCCCCTCCGGCAACTCCTCATGGGTTGTCGTCGGAGGGAGGAGGGAAGCCATCTTCCAGCCTCCAAGCGGAGGAGAAATGCTCTGTCTATCACTGATAAATCCAAAGAATTGGAATGTTCATCCTCTCAAGAGAGTGAAGATCCAGAAGATGATAGGTGTTCAACTTCCGAGATAGAAGAAATTGTAGAAGATTCGACCGATAGTCGAATGACAGCTAGCCGATTATACCGGACGAACCGGCGTCATCTGTCGGTCCGTCTGACACCGTATTTCGGCCGCAATTCGATCGGAATTCGGCCCCATCGCGGTCGACAGCGGCTAAACCATTTGTCGGGCATGTGGTTCGATCATTCTGACCTGTTTGCGTCGGATTCTGGGCGCTAATCGGTCAGAATCCGAGCCGGGTCGGACCGCAATGAAGTTACGCCGATCGTCCCGATCCGGCGCACGGTGGTGACCGGACGGCGGGCGGCGACGCCGATAAAGGGCATCGGGTCGCGAGAGAGCGCACGTAGGAATTTGTTGCGCAGAGAAGATCTCTCTCTCTCTCTGTGTATATATATGCTACAAACTTGATTAATTACTTAGCGCTCCTTATCAAACGTTAATTATTGTAATTCGATTGTGGCAACACATGGACTAAATTTCCAAGACAAAAACAAAACAACAATATCACATGAATCAGATTTAAATACTATAAGATAAAGTTTGACTAATATAACATGGAACGAAAATTTTGATAACCAATCCTTCCAAATTACTTCTTTATTGGGTCACTATTTTGTTGATTAATTAATGATAATAATAATCCAGAAGAATATTTTTTTGACAAAGACTCCAAAATGGCATCATCGATACTACCATATTACTTCGATGTCGTGTCTATTTGTCGATAAATTGTGACAATACTCCATAGGCCTATGCAATCGATTATAACCAAACCGAATCAAAACCGATTAAATCGTTTTTATTAAATTACCCAATTGATCAAAAATTTCAATAAAATCGAATATATTAAGCTAAACAAATCGTTAATTCGGTTAAAAATAAAAAAAAATGACTTTTCTCTATTAGTTGATTGATGAAGATAACAATCGACTATTAAACTATCAATCGATTATTATATTATATCATTCGACAGCTAAACATGCTACGACTTGCTACAGTATAAACAATCGACTGATACAGTAACTCAGTCGATTGTATTAACTGTAGGTAGATACAGAATGTTTCAGAGTTTACCGAGCTAGTCGATTGTTAAACTATCAGTCGACTGTTATGACATATCAGTCGGTTGCTAAATATTCTGTGACTTGCTACAATAAAAACAGTCGACTGATACTTCGGTGAATCTCTCTTTGGACAGTCATAGTCGATTAGACATAATGCCCAGTCAACTGATAACCTTTTTCTTATGGAATTTATGATAAACAACCGACTGATGCATGAAATAGTCAACTGACTTATATTAATTTCTGTTGTTAGCTCTAATTTGATGTCATTTTGTGCATTTGATGAATATATACGATTATATGGTACCTTAAATTTATACGATTTATTAAATTTTTTTTTAAAAATAAAATATCTCTCTTATATTTATAGAATTTGTTTTCCTATGCATTCTTAAATTTTACTGTTAAAAATTAAAACATTTAATATTACACAATAACATAACTATTTAAATTAAATACATTATACATGTCAATAAACGTCAACACATTAAAATATATAAAACATCTCGGTTAAAACTTAAAACATTCAAGCAATCAAGCATATAGTTTTAACATTTATCCATTCAAGAAATCAAGTTATAAAACATGTCAATGTGTCAAAAATGAATACAACATATCCTTGATCTTGAGAGTTGCGAGTTGAGAGTTGAGAGTTGAGTCCTTAGCTTCAATCCTTCTCTTCACTCCTTGCGACTTCAGACTTGTCTGCTTCCCGCTTGTACATTTATGTTTATCTTAATGAATAATGATCAAGAAGTAAAAATTTATTATTACCACTTGAGATAATTAAAAAGTAAATGCACTTGTAACTAAATTAAAATATTTGAAACATACTATGAAACGGTTAATTACACATGAATTGATGTTATTGAAGAAGATGAATCCATTATTATTTTTGAGAACTCTGATAAAAAATTATAATATGATGCAAGTCAAACAAATTAATACTCTATACATTTTTAATTGTAAACAAACAACTAACTATAAAATTTTCTTTAAATAAAACATACCGCTTTCAAATTTTTCTATGTCTTCTAAATTTTTTTCGATATTAATTGACTTCAAACATAATCGAAGTCAATCTTAAGTACAAATCAGACTTTCTACTACTCTAGGAGTCAATGAACTCCTAAAACAATCATGTACCCAACCACCAGTACTGAAAGCGGATTCTGAAGTAATTGTTGATATTGGAATGATTGATACATCACGAACAATTTGAGCAAGTATAGAAAATCTGTGACAATTTTGCTTTCACCATCTCAAAATGTCAAAAGTTTCACAATATTCTTTAACTATTTCATTAAGATACTTGTCTAATTCTGACATGTTGTCACCACCAAAAATTTATATCTTTTATTTCTTATACTTTGCAAAGATTGATTTTTTTTTTCAACTCTATTTGGCTTACATTTTTAGGCACAATGTCGTTATCACCTAATTCTGAAATAGTTGAAATTTTTGAGGTGCTACTCTGACTCTGAGGCTCCATTGTCTTGCACCTTTTTCATATTCATATAATTCAATTGACATAAATTTTTCAAATTCTAATTTATTCTTGGATCAAGTATCACTGCAATATAAAATAACTTATTCATTTTCTCTAGATCTCCCCAATATTTGTCAAATTTAATTTTCATTCTTAATCTCATTGATCATGCATCATGTTCATTACTTTTTTGTCACTCCTTTAATATGAAATGAATAGAACTGATTTTATATGCAAAAGTATTAGAAGTGACATATAAGGATCCTCACACTTTTAATGTTAACTCATAAAAAACTTATAATAAAGATGCAAAAATTCTAATATTATTTCAATCAGAACTTGTTGGCTTCCCATCAAAGGTATGTAATTCTATTTGTGGTAACCCATTTGATCCGAGTATCATATCTCCATTATCATTCACAATAACATCCCAACCATTATATTGAAGATATATTCAAAAATATGGGTCTTGTTCATCAAACCTATCAAAAGCTCTTTAAAAATTTTCAGCTATATTTAACATCAAATAAGTTGAATTCCATCTGGTTGGTACATCTAAACATAATAACTTCTTGCTTTCAATTTTTTCGATTCCTCCACATTCTTTGAACTTGCTTAATCTGGAAGAGAGATTACTTAACATATTTAATAGCATTCCTAACCCTCATCATAGATGAATTTATATCTTTCAAGCCATCAACAATAATCAAGTTGATTATATGAGTTACACATCTAATATGAATGAATTCTCCTTTTAAAATTCTAGAATCTCAGTTAATCATTTTTTTTTTCAAACTATTGATAGCAACATCATTTGAACTTCATGATCAATAGTAATAGTGAAAAATCTATTAGTCCCCCAACCTCTTAAGTAATTTTCAATAGCTAAACTGATTGATTCACTTTTATGACTTGTAATTGGATAAACATTCAGAATTCTTTTATGTAACTTCTAATTTTTATCGATAAAATGAGTGGTCAAATATATATAGTTGATTTTTTAAATCTATGTCCATGTATTAGTAGTCAAAGAAATTCTTTGTGTTGAATAATATAATAGACTTTTCAATTTTTCCCTTTTAATTGTATATAATTATATACAATCACGTGCTACTGTCCATCTCGAAGGAATTTTAAACTTTGGACATACCATAGCCATAAATGCTTTAAACTCTTCTTCTTCTATAAATTTAAAATGCAATTCATCCATTATAATCATTCTAACTAATGTTTTTCTATATGCATCTTTATCAAATTTCCATGAAATAAGAGAAATCCCTTAATTGTGTTTGATTTGTTTCAATAACATGAGAGTGTTTTTTTGCACAAGCTCATATGAGATTTCAAGCACGCATGTTGTTCCATTCTTGTATGAATAAAAAAAACTCCTTATCACAATATTTACATTTGCTTTAATCTCATTAGTAGCATTAGTAAACTTCATAAAATGATCTCATACCTCACTTAGTTTTATTGTTCTTCGTTTGTTTACTTTTTCTCTGTTACCCATTGAAGCTCCAGATCGTGGGATTGAACAACTATTATCTACATTGATATTTAAAATATTTCCTAACTACAGTTAGATTAAGAATTTAAAATTATAATCAAGCTCTAAACCTTACAAATTTTAATATTCATGTGATCATCTAATTCATTAAATCCTAAAACAATAAAATCAAATAGTAAATACTAAAATTGATCGTCGGTTGGAATTATGGAAGTTGTGGAACAATGGAGGATCGCTAGTTGTCAGAAATAGCTAGAAGGATATCAGATAGCCCGAGAAGTAGAGGGGTCGGGGGCAACAGTTGGAACTCGAGAGTCACGACCTCGTGTGGCAGCTGCGGGTCAAGAACTTGTGCGGCAGTCGCGGAGTCAAGGGCGACAGTCAGGAATAGCTGGAAGGATATCGAACAGCTCGAGAAGTAGAGGGGTTGGGGTGGCAGTCGAGACTCGGAAGTCACGGTCTCGATGTGGTAGTCGTGGGGTCAGGGCGAACCATCGAAGGTTGCTCGAGCTTGACTGCTCGGGCCTCAGGTTGCTCCGTGTGGGAGTTAGAAGGAGTGCTTGGGGAGTTGGTTTAGGAGTCGTTGAGTCAGGACAGAGGTTGAAGGGTGTCGGGGACTCAGGGTCGGGATTTATGGTTTAAGAAAGAATCACAATTTTACGATTTTTAAGTTCCGATTCGAGAAGAACAGTCGACTGTTTATACAAATCAGCCGACTGTATATAGAATCAGTTGACTGCTTTACTCTAGATCAGTTTACCGATTAAATCAAATTTTGTCCGTTTTGAAATTGAAATCGAATCGGAAAAACCAAAATAATCGATATTTTTATTTTGAAAAATCAAATTTTGGAATAAATCGAACTGAACTTTTCGATTCGATGAATTTATTCGATTTAATCAATGTTTTGCACAAGTCTATCCATAAGGATATTATTTGACAAGAGCCTAAGATCTATTGAATTTAAAAAAATCTTCGCCAACCGGCTCATATAGTTGGTCTATTACAAGAGTCACTTTTTTTTTTTGGATGATTTTGCTTACTGCATACCAACGATATGCAGCGATTGTATCTACAATGCACTCATAAAAAATTCAACAAGGTCACCGGAGGGACATCAGATGACAAATGCTTCATGTGTCGACAAAAAACAGAAACACAGGAGCATTTATATTTTTGAATGTTGAGCTGTGATCGGGCCGTGGATTCACGTGGTTTGGGAGATGTCGATTTATGGGAGGATGTCGGTCCTTGAACGTTTCTTCCGATTTGATGCTTCGACTAATGCGAGTAGCTCTCAATATATTATTCATACAAGAACTTAATTAAACGAATAGTTCAACACCATCTTTTACAAAATATTGATATGAACATGATTCCAAATTAACACCATGCATCTTATTCAATATGTTCATAAGAACATGATTCCAAACAACATCTTATTAAAGATCTCCATAGTTACTAGTGATTTCCGTTCACAATTTGGCCTCCGTCGACGACGATGACCTGACCATTCACGTAGCAAGACGAAGGGAGGCAAAGGAAGGCCACGACGCCGGCCACATCCTCTGGCTCCCCCCAACGCCCGAGAGGCACGCGATGATTCTCCCTCGCTACAAATTCCTCGTCTTGCAACAACTGCCACAACAAACAAATCCGTATTCATCAGCCAAAATCGATTTTTTTTTTTCGCTCTAATCCTCTCTTTTCTAGATAACAACAACCAGCTGCGTTCACTTACAGAGTCAACGAGTGGTGTTCTTATGTACCCTGGAGCTACACTGTTTGTTCTAATGTTATCTTTCGCCCATTCACAAGCCAGATTTCTCGTGAGTTGATTCATCGCTCCTAAGCAAATTAAATGGAAAATTAGTGAAAGAGAGAAGAAGAAGAAGCAGAACTAAGAAAATAGTTCATCTTCCAAATGATTCAAGCAAATTCAATCGACACTATGCAAGAAATACCTTTGGTCGATGCATACAAAGACACATGATCTATGGCAACGAAGCCAGAGATGGAGGTGATGAACACAATACTGCCGCCTCCACAAGCCCTGAGGAGAGGGTAAGCAAGTTGGCTCAGGTGGAACGCCGATTCCAGGTTTGTGCTGATCAAGAACTTGAAATCCTCCAGGGTTTGCTCTATCGCCGGTTTGAAGACCGCCGTCCCTGCATTGTTAACCTGCAAAACGAAGAAGATTATCGATCGGTTTCCGTGATTATTCAGATTTGGTTTAGGGTTTAGAAGGGGAGAGAAAAAAGCGAGAGATTAATACCAAAATGTTGAGCTTCCCGTTGAATTGGGACTTCACCGTCGCCATGAGCTTCTCTCTCTCGCTCGGGGAGGATACGTCGCAGACAGATCCGGTGACCTTGAGCTTGGAAGTGCGCCATTGCTGTAGACACTTCTCCAACTCAGCTTCGTTGCGGGAGCAAGTGTGCACCGCCGATCCAAGTCTGGCGAGCTCCTCGACGATCGCATACCTAAAGCTTGCAGATCGATCAGTATAAATATATATATCGAAAGAGATGGAGTATCCGAGGAATTAAGTACCCGATTCCCTTGGAGCCTCCGGTGACCAGAGCAGTCGTCCCGGCGAGAGACCATCTGTTTGTCTCGATGGGAGTGTGTCCCTGCACGCTGCTCATGCTTCGATCTTTGGAAAGGAACTCCGTGAGGAGGGAGACGAGGTGTGCAGTTCAGAAGATAAGAGCTGATAAAGGCAGATCGATGCGGAAGATAGACACACTTTTAAAATACAAAAATTCAAACACTGTGTGTATTCACTCGAAAGACTTTTGAAAATCGAATTATATATTTTTTTTATTCACAATTTTTACGATTTATTATGAATCACGTGGCTATTGTTTAGTGAAAAAAAAAAACCAAGCAAAAATTCCAGCTTGTGAGTTGTGACTGGATGATGAATTTAATGCAGTAAAAAAATTAATTTTAATGAATACGATAACAAAGCTGGCTTAGACCAAACCTCCAATTGGTTCATATATTCACGGATCAAATGTGGAGACAAAGTCGACGTCATAAACAGTCCGAACTCGCTAGCCTTGGCTAACTCTTATCGAGCCATACTGTGCCAGCTCAGTAAGCACCAAACCTAAGCCGACCTAGACACCCCACGCTCTAGTATAATAATTTTAACATTTTTAAAATGAGTTGAATATATATATACATGAGTTTCGATAGATTCTCTGCTCGATCATCATGATCGCACAATAAAAACCGATCGAATTAAACCACGATCCGGCCTCAGATCGCCGACTCGGATCACGTTGAATTCAATCTGAATTTCGACTACGGCTGAAGCGATGGTGAAATTACGATGAAAAGATTATCGCCAAGATTTCTATTTATCGCGAATTGCAATAATCGGATGGCTAAGAAGCCGTCGCACATGTATCGCGCATTCGCACGCGGGTGCTCAAGATAACAAAGCCGGCTCTGGGGAGAACTGTTGTGAACCTCGCTCATGACTCAAACTTTTTTTTAGTATTTTATAAGTCTTATTTTTTGAATTTTACAGTGAAAATGAAATACAATTTTTCACTTTCGCTAGTTGCCCTAAAATTTTTCAATTTTGAACCGAACCGAACTAAAAAATAATTTATTTTAATATATGAGAGTAGTTACGGTATAATTATTGTAGGTAAATATTTTAATAATTATGTTATAGTAGCTACTTGTGACTACTGTAACAAAGGTAAAATAAAATTAGTTTTGGCATGAAAAATATAATTAAAGGCTCTTTTGACTTTTTAAAAGTAAAGAAAAAACGCTTTTTTTTTGGTTGGCTTTTAAACTATTTGATGCGGTTAGAAATGTATATTCGACTAGATATTGAACTTGAAGAATAGAGATATCAAAGAAAAGGAACGAGATCCATAGGATTCAGGAGGAGCTCGAGGATGCGGTATTAATGCAAGGGTACTAAATAATTGAATTTGAATTTTAATAATGATAAAAATTCAAAATTAAGTTATATTGTAATATGATATTGTGTTGAAATTGCGTAGTAGGTTTGTCGAATCAGATTAAGAAAAAAAGTCATAACTAGATCGAGACACTAAGTGAAGGATTCGTGATGAGTCAACATGGTCCGACATCAAAAAGAAATCGTGGAGTGCAAAGGGTCGAAGGCTAAGTAGGAAAGTCCAAATCGATCAGGAAACCAAGGGTTTAACAAAGGTAAGCAAGGTAAAATCTGGTGTGAAATGGTTCTTCTAGATAAAAGAATTGGCGAGGTCACGTTCTCAAGTATGGGGACAACCTTAGGCATTGATTTGACTTACGATTTCGAAGGAATACCAAAGTCAATATCAGACAGTTGAAAGACTATTATTACTACTCTGTGTTATTATTGTGATAACTCTATGATGCAAAAAATTAGCTATAGTTGGTTGACCGAAAGAATCCAAGCGACTGGTTGACTCCAGTACTCGACTGTCGATCTAGGTGACTCGACAAGGTTCAATCGACTGGAACATGGATTATAGTCATTGTCTGAAACAAATCTGAATTAACTAGAGGAAGCCACATCAACGTTCCAGGCGATTGGAATATGGATAATTTTCATTGGTCGAAGCGGGACCAAAGTTAAATTGGAGGAAGCCACATCAGCATTCCAAGCGACTGGACCGGGTCCAAGCACATGGAACTCGATAAAATATAGTTGGGTTAGATCATATCTGGATGGAACTGGAGGCGTCTGGATCGAGTCCAGGCGCTTGGAAAGCTCTATAAAAGAACCCTCGAATAGAAAGTCTCATATCTTAATTTCGAAGTGCTTTCCTCTCTCATATTAACACTCAACCTCAATGTCGTAGCGCTTCAACTCTGACCGTGTGCTCTATCTTCATCATCTCAAATATTTTTGCATCATTTCTTTTGTACTTATCTTTAAAGGGATGATAAGGTTGTTACCGTTTCTTATAATCTGTAAGAAATGAATCTCTTATCTCTAATAAAAAAGAAATATTTAGTGATTGTCCATCAATAGCGATCTTGGATCGCGAGTCTCGAACTAACAATCTTTCAGCTGTGAACCAAATAAAAAATTTCAGTGTCTTTATTGTTTACTTTATTATTTCCACTGCATATTACTTTGAGTTTTATGAAATAAAAATTAAAAAAAAAGTTTACGATATTCAACCCCCCTTCCTAGTGTTCTAATTGATCCGACAATTGATATCAGAGCGGGGGTGTAGTCAGATCCAGTATAACCACCGATTGAGCAATAGTTTTAGTTTTGTTGTTATAATCTTCTTCTCGCACTACTAATCCAAGATCAAGTCTTAGTACATTTTTCTTTATTTATGTATTTTTTGGGATGTTTCTCTAAATGGCCCATCATGAAGGCTATTGTATCGTCCGACCCCTTTTTTTTTACGGAGACAATTTTGGATATTGGAAGGGTAGAAAGGAATGCTTCTTAAAGACTCAGGTATAAATATGGATCATCATCCAAACCAGATTCACTCTTCCCAGTTCCCACCAACAATCTTAATGAGCAATTGGAATGTGATAAATGGATGACCGGAATGAAGCGTCAAATTGAAGTCGATGTCAAAGCCACTCAGATTCTATCATGTGAGCTATCCAAAGAAGAACTTAACTGAGTTGAATCATTCATAAGCACCAAGGATCTCTGGGACAAACTCACAGAACTTCACGAGGGCACCTTGGATACAAAGGTATATAAAAGAGAATTGCTATTAAATACTTTATTTAATACGAAAATGCAGGATGACGAGATGGCTAGTAAACTTCACGCGAGAATCCAAGACATCCTGAACAGATTATGTTCTATCGACAAAGATAGAAAATAGGGATGTGATCAGGTACACACTTAAAGCTTTCTCAAGAATTACTTTGTGGGCATCTATAGTTGATGCATACAAAGTATCCCGGGACTTATAAAAAATTAAGTTAAATGAACTATTTTTTGAGTTTGAATTACATGAGCAAACTAACTTGGTCTAGGTCAAGAAAGGTATTGCTTTGGTTACAGGATAGGAGAAGAGCAAATTCAAATTCGAGTCTGATGAGTCCAAGTCAAAGCTTGATGATGATGTGGCATCGGAGCTAGTAAATCTCGTTCGGAAACTAATAAAAAAAAATAGATGATAAACAAAGCAAGGAGAAGAAATCCAGATTAAGTCAAAATACCAAGTCAAAATCAGACAGTGTATGTTATGAGTACAATAAAAAGGGATACTTTATAGCCGACTATCCAAATCTAAAGTCACAACAACAATAATCAAAGAAGGCGCTAAAGGCTATATGAGATGAATCATCAGATGAAGAAGAGCAAGATCAAGCTAGCCATCTAGCACTTATAGCAAGGTCTAAACCCGAATCCGAGTTTGAATCCAAACTCGAGTCTGAATCTGAGACCAATTCAAACAATGAATCTGTATTTGATTTAGAAGGTTCCTATAAGACACGTTCCTCATTAATTAAGAAATTATATGTAATGATTACGTGCTGAACTAAAAAATTAGTTAAGTCCAATTCAAAGGTCAAGTCTTTACTTAAGGAGGTTGAAACCCTTAAAGAAAAGATTAATCTAACATCTTCAACTAGTCAAGTTCAAGAAAAAAACTCAACTCAAGTCCAAAAGCTTGAGGAAGAGAATTTCTTATTGAAAGAGCAAATTCAAGAGCTCAGGGGAATATTGGAAAAGTTCACATTGGGCTCCAAGTGTCTAAATATGATGTTTGGATCTCAAAGAACTGTGTAAACAAGACCGAGCTTGGATTCAAAGCTAATTCAAATAATAGATCTTATCTTTCAATTGTTAATCGCAATCGTAAAAGAATCCAAGCATGCATCCCTAATTCAAGTCTAGTAAAACGATTAGGTTCGACCAAGTAATGCATTCCTAAGGATCAAATTTATTATGTGGGTAAATCATATTATAATCCAAGGGGAGCTAATACTAAACTTGTATGGTTAATTAATTGAATAACATGATTGTCTTAGTTATTTATTTATTACATGCTTAGTTTAATTTAATTGCTTATCATAGAATGGTTAGATAAAATCAAGAATTGATTGACACTTGACAATATAGCATCAGGATGTAGTGAGATAATGGTACGTTAGAAAAACTCAGTCAAGTGTATTCGAGTTGGATAAGGAGTATTTGAATTGGTGCACTTAGCTAAGTAGAAACCGAAGCTACCTCACAACATTCTAAACTAGTAGATTAGGATTTCTCATTAAGTTAACTAAGTGTATAATTTTTTAAGTTAGCTTTGTCTAAGGAAGTTGTCATTGATTCGATTTAAAAGGCCCTTGTGCCTCACCACGACTTGAAATTTAATTTTAGAAATGTTCACTTAATTGACTGAAGGCTAAACTCGAATCTAACCCAAGGTCAAATAATCTTATTATTTAAAAATCATATCGTATAAACCCATAAGAAGTTGGACATTTCTTAAGGATAATTTATTAGATGGTTTAGTTAAGAATATTACTTTCATATTTAGAGTTATTTAAACTCAGTAAAGAGTACATGCTTAGATTAATCAATTTACTAAATTTTATGTTTAATTAGAATCTAATTAATTAACCTGATATGTATTTGATATAATTGAAAACTATTTTTGTTGGGACAGATTGGTGAGCTAGAGGGGGTGAATAGTATTGTTCGTTTTTGCTTCGATGGATTGTGTACTTGTCTATAATACGTTAATGCACAATGGAATATAGAAATAAAATGCATAAAAAAAATAAAGACAAACACACACAGTCACAACACGAAGATTTATATGGTTCCGAACCTACGGTTCCTACTCCACGACGAATTCTAGTGTCCACACCACTAACAACTCTTCTCCTTCTCGAAAATAATCCGGAGGTGGAGAAACCTTGTCACGCCCCGAGAGTATGCCGTACCGAAAAGTAAACAGACGACGTCTCCCCTATACGTGGCAACATCTCATGTTAATACAAGGCTCGTAGGCCACAACAATAACATCATATATACATATGTAAACACAACAAATGCCCAAAATACAGCGGAAACATAATACAACATCACAAACTATACACATGCATACCGGTATGACTAACACCAACTCAGAACACCATAACAAAACCGAAAAAAAAGAAAGGTACAACATTTACAATGTCCAATCACTACAAAACATCACATAAACCAAATCCATAACAGAACACCAATGAAAACACCAAAAATTCGGACTCTCGGAGTTGAGATGAGACGATGCCAGCCAGCGGTGCTCCAAGTCCATCACGAAGTCGGCTACCTGTTACCTGGGCGACAGAAAAATCCAGGGTTCGTGGTGGTGAGTAAAACTCAACAGGTAATCAGATAGAACATGTAAATATATGTATCAATATTACATGTCATTCAACAGTTTAATCTACTCGTACAACAGGTATACATCAACATAACAAGTATACATGCATGCATACACTAAGTAAACTGAACAACAAACGATGCTGACATATATGACAGTCAGCTACTCTATCCTCATCCAACCTGGGCATATATCCACAACATAAGGTATAAGGAATAATACTAATTCACACTACATCCTGATATGGGTCGAGGGTATCACAGTGAATAACCAACAAGTATACAAGTACCGACCTACTACCATACAGAAAATGCAATAGCATGTATGAATATGTACAAACAAATGCAACAAGCATAGTACATACAAATACAGCATCACAATAAGCATATATATATAGACTGCATCTATATATGTATAATGATCACAATCATCCATATATATATATATATATACATGCATATATGTATATATATGGCAATATGCAAAAATGGCATAAGTCGGCAATGCAACATGCATGGTCATGTCGGCTCACCCTAAAGCTACCATGACCCCAGTGTGGCCTCGGTGGCTCGAGCATGACAACTGTCCCAACTCAACACCAACCACTACTCTCGAGTGGCCGAGTGGGCAATATGATCGAGTAGCATATAAGCGTGAAGAGCAAGCTACACGATGGGGGTCCCTGCTATTGGTCACTCCGACAGTCACTACCCATGAGTGGTCGAGTGTCACACACACAGGACTACGACACGCAAATCCAACTACCACCGTTTATAGTGGTAGAGTGCGGCACCACAATGCTCTACCCTCACACCGGTTACTCCTCCTATGAGTAATCATGGAGGCAGGATGACTGCGACCCTCTCAACCACAAGGGAGATCTCGTCGCCAACGTGCATGCAAATGACATGAATGCAATGTCTTACATACATACATCCACCATAGACTCTCTATTCTACATAAAGTCATACTAATCAGATCAACGCACTCTCTATCCTACAGAGAGTTGTACTCAACTGATCATAACACTCTCTATCCTATAGAGAGTCATACCAATCTAATCGACGCACTCTCTATCCTGCAGAGAGTCGTACTCAACTGATGGACGTACTCTCTATCCTGTATAGAGTCGTACTCAAACCGATTATCAAGCTAGGACCACTGGTCCATAGCGACACACTAAGTATCATTCACCTGACCATTTACACAATACATGGTCAGTGGTAAACATGCAACCTAAGAGTACTAGAATTAACCCTAGGTTCAAGATATTATCTACCCATGGATGACCTTTTTACCCAATTTTACAGTCAGGTTGTCATCCGGACTTTACTATTCGCACTTAACTAAACAATTCTAGGTTACTTACATCACCTATATATATAACTCCTAATCATGATAAAATCAAACATGATAGCAGCAATGGAGTTAACAACCAACGGTAAAGTATCAAGCGCAAGAGTAAATAGAACAGAGTCAAGGTAACATGATCATATAAGATGATCATGCATCTAAATCTGTATGCATTAAAACTACTTGACCAAGGTAGGAATTACCTACCTGATGTATAGCTCATGTCGATAGTCTTTACGTCCATGAATCTATCTCAAATCAGGATCCTGTACATAACACAGAATATAACCCAACACGAATATAAACCACTGTAGGAATCCAACTCAATCTTAATCCCTAATTGATTAACCAAATCCCATATTAAATCTAGACAGTTGTAATAGATTCACCCCCAATTAATCAATCATATATATAACTCTTCTATTGCATAATTAACCAAGTCCAAATTTGAAACTTACCTAGTTCCAAATCCATGACACCAGCTCGTAGTTGCCTCCCATTCTGTCAAATTCACAGATCGCAACCTTACTACAATCAGCAACAAACATCCAGATTGGACTTACTTTGCACAACCCATCACAATTCCAATAGTTCCTTTACCTGGTAATGATCAAGAATCCATTCAACCAAAAATCATATTAGCTACATAATCCAACAATTAGCTAATCTCAACTATCATACCTCCATCCACAACACTTACTATTGGTCCAGCACAAAACGACCCATGGCTACGACACGCGACATCTTCGATCTGGTCACAACTTGCTGTGAGGAGAAACAACAGCGAGCTAGGTTGGGGGACGTCATAATAGAGGCTATCAACGAAGGGTGCCAATAGGCTTGCTTGTGATTGCGAGATGGAGCTCTTGGCGATCAGCACAGCGACAAATGCAACTGGGCAACCCACTGGTAGAACCGATGACACCCGACTTAGAACAGTCGAGGACAACGACAACCCATGCGCAGAGAGGAAAGCCACGGAGGCGATGGAGAAATCGGGAGAGGCGACGAAGCAAAGTGCTCGTGGGGGTGATCCACGGCGCCATGACCGGCCGACAATCGTAGGGGTCGGCGATGAGTGGGAAGCGCCAGATCCGGCGACGACGAGTGGAGAAGAGGCGGTGGCAGCAAGCTCGGGAAGGAGATCAGGCCGACGGCGAAGTCTGGTCGACTCGGATTCAAGATGAAATAGGGCAACGACGATCGAGAGAAGGTTCGCGGCTGTGGCTGCTCGAGCAAGGCGGCGGCCGGATCGGGAGAAGGATGGGGGAGCAACCGGTGCTCGTATGGGTTCGGGAGAGGGGACAATGGCTCAGAGAGAAGGAGCGGCGGTGGAGAAGTTGGAAAGTCGCACGATCAGGAAAAGAGGAAGAAATCGAAGGAAAGGAATCGGCGTGCGTTAAATGAGAAGACGAGTGGGTTTTTAACGCTAAGTGGTTGAGTTAGTCTAGATCAAATCCGAGCTAACCCAACTTGACCCAACACCCATTTAGGCTTTGACCTTCTTCCAAACGGTCATACAAATCCCTTTTTAATTTCTAAAAAAATCTGAAAAATTCCACAAGATAATTCCCAATTAGGAAGGGATATATTTTTTTTCCGGTATTTTACAAACCTCGTGCAATGAATTTACAAAAAAAAAGTAAACACAAGAAGAATGAAATACAAATGTAAAGAACACTTTACAAAGAAAACTTTTGATTGCTTGCTTGTTAGTTGCCTTTGGAATGCCTTAAAGGTCTAGAAAGTAACAATGTTTCTCATTCAAATTTCTCAAGAATTGATACTGAATCCTCCATGAGTTGCTTCTCTTATAGGCTTCTTGTCGGATTGATTTCCAACCATTACTGCTCAACGGTCATTTTGTCAGTCGAGGTGCCACCTCGATTGAGTCCCAGTTGAAACACTGATCGAGTGCGTCTTGCTTCTGACATGTCGCTTTCAAGCCTCCAATCGACTACTCTACCACAGTGGTCGACTGCTTATTGAAGCTACCATTTCTCACATCGCCCGACCACCCTTCAGACTTCTCGACTACCTACGACTAGTCGACTGCTCTTCTTCAATAGTCGACTATCGAGAACCGCAGTCATTTCCTGAGCACGAAGTGCTGCGTCAAGCTTTGCATCGCTGAACATTTGCTTGGCCAATCGATTGACCCATACTATCAGTCGACTGTCTAGCATCATGCCTCATTCTTGAGTTGCACAGTGTCGAACACCCAGTCTGAAAATCGAGTCCCACAATGGGAGTCGACCACACTGGACCAGTCAACTGATGCATCTCAAACATGGGGTTTAACCCAAGTATGATCTTCTCATATTTGATCAACTATACTTGGCCTAGACCTAAGTCTTCTAGCCACCTCCATCAACCTTACACCCTCAAGGTCCATTCGAGTCCTCCACGACTCGTTCACCTTTCGTGCTAACCTTCATGTGCTTCCATTGGCTATGTCATGTCTTCCTGTCTTACGCCACCAAGACTACACACTTGGACTTACACGTACGCCGTCAAGACTACACACTTGGACTTACACTGCTAAGACTACACCCTTGATCTTTTCCTTTACCAAATATTCATATTCAGACTTTCATTGTCAAGACTCATCCTTGGATTTATGTGGCCAAGACTACACCCTTGGAATTTTCTTTTGTCAAATATCCATACTTGGACTTTCCTTTGTCAAGACTTCACCATTGGATCTTTTTTGCCAAGTATCCATACTTGGACTTCCACTTAAGTTTCACTTGAGCTAGGTCACCCTTGACCTAAGGTTGATTGCTCCAACAATCGTCTTCTAACAATCTCCTCCATATGACCTTGGATATCCCAAGCATCCACTTGTCATATGGTCAAATCATATTGTCAAACAATGGTCAAAACCATTATCAACTCATTATCAAACATCAAAATCCTACTCGAGTCCCACTCGAGTCTAGTCAATCGTGACATGGGCTGATTGCACCAACAATCTCTCTCTTTTTGATGTTTGACAACGCCTTTAAGTTAGGCTATCATAAGCCCAACTTCCCTTGCCAAGTATCCAAACTTGGACTTCTTATGTCAAAGCATAATGAAGGTTTACCTAATTTAAACCCTCACTTCTTCCCCTTTAGCATACATCAAAAAGTCTACCAAGGTTTTTGAATGTCTCATCTCCAATGAGATCCTACAATCTCCCCCTTGGTCTAAAATTATCATAAATGTCTTCATTCTCCCTGATACTACTGGTACTTTTTCTACCTAATTCCCAATAGAAGAGTTAGCAGGTGACCCGTGACCCGTTCCAAAACACCTGGTTCAGCCAAAGGGGAAAAGGAGAAATAGTTCGGGCGAGAGTTATCACCATGCGCGAGTTAGACGGGCTTACGACACGCGCAGAGTTAGACGGGCCATTATCGATACAGCGAGCTATCGGAAATAATCGACACGGGCGCAAGTACCAGAGGTCATCGGCACGGACAAGTAGCGAGAGCCATCGGCACAGGCGAATGCTAGAAGCAAGGGACGCAGATGGGAAAAGAGGCGGAAGGCACTTCGCTAACAGAGGAATAGGAACTGGTTCAACTAGGCAATTCCCGAAGTCAATGAGATGGAGGAAGGGTTAACTCAACCTAATCGACGCGAAAGAAGTTTGGTACGGGAAAAAGGAGAATGGGTTCGGTTTGAGGAGAAACCCTAAGGCTAGGTCACCTATGGTATAGGGGCCTAAGTTGACTTCACCCAAAGCAGAGGGGTGAGGGAGACAGTTTAACCTCGTTGCCTGAAAAGTAAAGGGAAAGGTGCTATGCAACGGCTTGGGTGGCCCCACGCAATATTTGGGGGAGTCCTCGTTCCTCATATTTGTAACAGAATTATTCTCCAGGAGGAGGAGGTGGCCACGTGTACGATGGAGATAATCCAGGACGTTGCGATGAAGGAAGGGGAAGATAAAAAGGAGGAGAGCGAGGAAAGAAGGGAGATCGATCCGCAATCATTCGCATCCAGCAAGAGAGAAGAGGAGACGAGAGGAAAGGAAGAAGGATCTCGCCGGAGAAGGAGGACGGAGATCTGCTATTTTTCAAGTCTCTTATATTTTCCTCATCGTGTAACATCATTGTAAGAGGTACTTTCTCCTCCACCTTCAGAAACTTGCTTTCTGTAAAGGAGGATCTTCATAGTGAAAGTGCTTAGGCACAACATCTGGTGAGAAACCTCACCCCCGTGGAGTAGGAATCCTTATTCCGAACCACGTTACATCTCGTGTCTGAATCTCGATTGTTGGTATCGGGTTTTCGCGTTTCGTCTACTTCATTTTCTTATTCTTTACTGATCGCGGCCGGGGGAGAATATTCCGAGACCTCCCTCATCGCTTCATCGCCTTGAAAACGGAGCGAACGGATTTTTCCCCCGCACCCGCATCACTCCCTAATGATACAATTTATATCACTAAATGAAGCACATTTTTCACTTCTCCCCCTTTGGTCAAAAATGCATCTATCATTCCTTGATGGACACAATTTTCCCCTAAAGGATTGCTCCTCCTAGACTATTGCACTAACAATGTCTTTAGAGAATTCCTAAGCCTATAGGAAATCTAACCAATCGAAAATAAGAGTAATGATTCAAACTCGAACTTTAACTCTCTTAAAATTTGATTTCCATCCTAAATAACTCTCTTATTCAGTTTCACTGAAATTCTTACCCTTCCAATGTTTTCCAAAGCATATTCTAGAGTTAGGAGTAGTTATAGTAGCCTAGGAGGAGTAGAGCTGTCAAACGGGCCGACCCATGGCGGGGCGGGTCAACCCGTCGTAAACTCAATATTTAGCGGAGAGGGGCGGGCCGACTCGTCATCTCGGCGGGTTGAGAAATTTCCAACCCAACCCAACCCAAGGCGGGTTGCGGGTTAGGCGGGCCAACCCATGGGCCACACAAATTTAAAAAATATATCTAAAATTACTAAGGTGTTGAGGGCTTGAGGTAATGATATGTAAGATAGATAGAGTACCATGATTAAAAAAGTAAGTATTCGAAGTAACTAAAATCTTATAATTGAGATTCAATTATCGACTTATAAAATTGAGTACCAATGTTTTTGATTTCTTTCCAATGTTCCAAAATATCAAAATCTTGATAACATGTAAATGTAAATTTTTGCTCCTTCAAATAAGGATTCAGTTAAGATTTTTTAGCCTGGGTAATTATTTGATTTTGATATGTCATTATTTCCTATATGGATTAGAATAGTAGTGACAAGAAAATAAAAAATAATTAGAGTATAAAAAATATTCTTTTGTTCTTTACTCTTAACCTCTTTTATACTTTGATGAGGTGTATGTGTGATAGAAGAAGATTGTAATGGTGAAAAATTTATCTTTTGACATTTCTCAACCCGCGGGCCAACCCGTTTAGACCCGCAACCCGCGCGGGTCGATCCGTTTAGGCCCGTCAAAATGACGAGTTGATAAAAGTTTAACCCAACCCGCTTAAATTATTTGACGAGGTGGGTCAACCCGGCGGGACTAACCCAACTTGACAGTTCTACCTAGGAGTGTTGATAAATGGCTAAACGAAACTTGTTCAACCGGAATCAAACCCAACAGTATACTCAGTCAGTGATCAATCGATTGTTGCCTACACTAGTTAACTGATCTAGTCGACTGGTTTCTGAAAGTTCAGAAATCAGATTTCTAGGTTTTCAGACTGAATTTTAGAAATGCATAAAAAAATATATGAATTTTGAGAAATCTTGAAATTTCATAGACATATTACTTATGACAAACATTAAAGGGGAAAAATAATTTTCTATGAAAATAACTTTTAAATTCAAAGAATAATACAAAATTCAAAAGCATTGAAAACTTCAATATTTTATCTAACTTTGTGTCAATCTTCTCAATAATGATTGCTATCAAAAGATAAACTTTACCAAGGTTTTTCAAAATGATTTTAAACCTTAATTTCAATAATGGTTTATGAGCTAGATGTTCATGACTTATATATTAGCTCTCCTCATGATTTCTTCTTATGATTGAATGAGTTTTAGTTCATTTTGATGTACCATTACAAGCACATGAACTTAACTCATAATCCTAATATCTCATATGTGTCTAGGTATATCAATACACCCGCATATCTTCCTAAAGTTTTGTGAGATGTGGGTTTTATTTTTCTCTTAATTAAGAGTTCATGCATTTTACCTAGGCATATCCAATTTGATTCCTTTATTTACGACATCAAATCAATGTCATTGTTCTTAAGTTCAATTTTATTACCCTCATGCATGAATAATTATCATGGCATAAATTTATTGTATAATTAAGGCATTTGACAATGATGCATTATGTCATGACATAAAAAATGATCCCAAGTATAAGCATGACATAATTAACCTAAGTCTTATCATTATACCATGATCATATAGAGCATAATGTCATGACATGACAAGGCAAACAAAGCATGACATATATATAATACAAAGATATGGAAATACCTAAGTCTTAATTCCAATTGTCATTTTGTAAGATTATATTAACTTTGTCATAATGTCTAACTTCCTTAAAGTGTGTCAAAATTCAAAATGACACACTTTTGACTCGAATCTAATTGTACCAATGATAATCCATCTTTTATTAACTTTTATAATTTTATTGGCACATCCTAAATTTTTGTAGGATCAATTTCTCTAAACTTATTTCCAAGGTATCACATTACCTTGAAAATGTCTTAAATTGTCAACTCTACTATGGTTAGGTTAATTACCCATCAATTTAGGGTTGATACACCCTAAACTCATCTAGCATGAAGGAATCACACTCATAAGAACTCAATACCTATTGGGGCTTCTTGGATTTACAAGATATTCGCTAGAGATGACTTTCCTTGATACCTTCCTAATGACTCTCCTAGGCTTTGAAGTCTTGGTCATTGTGGTATTTTCAAGGTTAATCTTAGGGATAACTTCCCTTATAATCTTGTTGGTGGATTTTCTAAGTTTCTTAAAAATCTTAGTCACTAGACACTTGTCATTGTCAACTCTAAGGATGACCTCCCTTGTGACCTTGATTTTTCTAGACCTAGGACTTGTTCCATAGTTAAATGGAATATTGTGGTAGGATCGTATTGATCCCTTGGACTTTGGTTTGTAGCCCAAACTTTTCTTATCCTTATATGATCCTTGCCTACCAATATCTAGACCTTGACCCTTAGACCCTAGAATCATGTCTTTCATTCTTTGTAGGGTCTTTTTTAATTTCTTAAGCTTTGACCTCAAAGCTTAATTTTCTAATTCCAATTGTTCAATTTTTGAATTTTCATTCTTTGTTTGGGCATTCCCCTTTCTTCAAGGTATATATCTACCCTTCTTAGGGTTAATGCTTGAATTCTTATTATCCTTAGGTAGGGTAGACCTAGAGTTATCCTTAAGTCTAATATTATAAGATTTAGCACATAAATAAAAGTATTTGTTTCTACATTGGTCCTTAGGCTTACTTTCAAGCTTTTTATTGTCTATCATTTAGACAATAAACCTTATTACTAACATACTTTTTATCATTACGTAAGGAAAAAGCACTATTAAATGTTACCTTAGGATTAGCCTTAGCTATGTGAAGCTCCTTCTTTGTCCTTCCTAGGGTGACTCTCCCTCGGACATTAGCTCTGGGAGTGTCCCTTTTGTTGACATTTGAAGCATACTATATGCTTGCTCCTTGCTCTTGCGTATTAGGGCTCCGACTTCCTTGACTTTTTCCTTGGCCTTGGGCACTTGAGTCATCTTCTTGACTCTTTTTGGGTATTTACTTTGTAGTATCTTTGCTCCCTACACTCAAAGCAAGTTATACGATCTTTATTTCTACGAATTGCGTTTGAATTACCTAGTTCGGTTGTAGGGAACCCTTGAGCATGTTCTTCATCCTCATCTTGCTCTAGCTCCAGTGTTGGTTGCCTATCCTCCCCCTCAATTTTTGAAGTGGAGGCTTTCGAGACTTCCTCTACCTCGGACTTTGAGCTATATTGTCAAACAATGGTCAAAATTATTGTCAACTCATTGTCAAACATCAAAATCTTACTCGAATCTCACTCAAGTTTGGTCAATCGTGACCTGGCCCGATTGCACCAACAATTTTGTTATCTTTTCTTTGAGAAAAACGATTCAAAAACAAGTTTGAATTTGTTTTAAAATCTATTTTTTGCTGCCAAATACTTAAATATTTTCTTTAATACTTTTTGAAAAATATCAAAGGGGTAGTAAAGTGAAAGTTAAGAAAACGAGTTAAAACTTTAAAAAACTTGAATTTCAAAATTTTCCAGAATTTGTAATATTGAGAGGGATAATTTCAACTTTAAAAACATACCCTTATTTATATATTGATTTCCTTACTTTAACCAATGTTGTCATAGATCAAAAGAAGGAGATTATTGGTACATGGGCACCAAATAATCAAATATGGATTTTGATAATGACAAAGGTTCAAAGTTAAATTATATAGTAATCTGATATTATGTTGAGGTTGTATAGTAGGCTTGTCGAATCAGACTAAACAAAGAAGTCATAGCTATTAGGACCGCTGGTATGCTAGAGGGGGTAAATAGTGATTTTTTGATTTCCTCATTTCGATTGCATTCGTATTCGTCTCTATAAAATTTTAGCACAATGGAATACAAATATAAACAAGAACAAAACACCACAATCACGACATAAGGATTTAACATGGTTTGAAACCCTAGTTCCTACTCCACGGTCGGGCTTTAGTGTCTACTCTACTAAACCTCGTCTCCTTCTCGACAACACGTCGAAGGTAGAGAAACCTCGTACAAAAGTTTTACAACTCAAGACAAACAAATACAAATACAAAGAAAGAATGAAATACAAAAAATACTTTATAAGATTGCTTGATCACTTGAATGTTTTGGTTGCTTTGAGATGCCCTTGAAGGTCTAGAATGCAACAACACTTCTCTTTCAAAATCTCCCAATAAACCACTATGAAATCCTCCTTGAGCTCCTTCTCTTATAGGCTTCGCGTCGAGCTGATTTATGATTGTTACTACTCAATGGTAACTTTGCCAGTCTAGGTTTCGTCTCGACTGAGCCCTAGTCAAAGTGCTGGTTGAGTGCTTCTTACTTCTGACCTACCGTTGTTAAGTCTCTAATCGATTGCTCTATCACAATAGTCGACTGCTTGTCATAGCTACTATTTCTCACTTCATCCGACCACCCTTTAGACTTCTCGAGCACATGCCAGTTGACTGCTCTTCCATAGCAGTCGACTACAGACCACCACTCGGGTTTCTTGAGCACCACAGTGTCGAGCATTGCATTAGACGTCCCGAGCACACATCGATCAATCGATTGCTCTCCAACAACAATCAATTATCGTGCTCTCCAACAACAGTAGACTCTCGAGCACCTTAGTTGTTTCCAGAGTCGCAAAGTGTCGAACACTCAGTCTGAAAATCAAGCCCCATAGCGGGAGTCGACTTCACTGAACTAGTCAAGTGGGTAAATCCTTTAGTCAATTGTCGCACCTCAAACATGAGGTTTAACCCAAGTATGATCCCCTCATACTTGATGCTTACCCTTAGTTTAGACCTAAACATTCTAGCTACTTTCATCAGTCTCACACCTCTATGATCCATCCGAGTTCTCCATGACTCGTTCATCCTTATACTAGCCTTCAAGTACTTTCATCGGCTATTATCATGCTATTGGGCCTACCTTTACCAAGAAGTCGCACCTCTGGGACTTCCATTGCCAAGGCTCCACCCTTTGGCTTTCTCTTTGCCAAGTATCCATACTTAGTCTTTTCTCGCTTGCCTAACATCCAATCAACTGTGACCTATTAGGACTTCTACTGCCAAGCTCGATCTTCCTGATCAGTCAAGTCTTCCCTTGCCTAGTCATTCAATCACTCTTGATCTACTAGGACTTCCCTTGTCAAGCACGGTCTCCTGATCTGTCGAGTTTTTCCTTGCATAGTCATCCAGTCACTCTTGACATACCAAGACTTTTCCTCTTCCCATGCCAAGTATCTATACTTGGTCTTTCACTGCAAAGACTATACACTTGGACTTATACGACTAAGACTCCACTCTTGGACTTTCCATCACCAAGTCCCACTTGGATTTTCCCTTGTCAAGTATCTGGTCAATCTTAACCTCCTTGACTTCACGCTCATCTTCATATGACTACGGATGTCCTATACCATCTCATAGTCATATTATATTCCATACTCAAATCTCATTGTCAAATATCAAAACCCTACTCGGGTCCCACTCGAGTCTGGACAATCGTGACCTAAGCTGATTGCATCAATAATCTCCCTTTTTTTAATGTTTGACAATACTTTTAAGTTAGGATAACTCTTAAGCCCAACATACTTCTTCTTATGCCAAGCATAACGAAGAGTTCCTAACTTCAGAATTTCAAATTTTGAAATTTTTAAAGTTTTGTGTATATTTGGGTTTATAAAACAACTTTATGCACTAAACATCTTGAGTCTAACTTAAACTCTTCCATTTCTCCCCCTTTGACACATATCAAAAAGTTTATTATCTTCCAATGAGATTCTTCATTTTCTCCCTTGTGTTAAAATTCATCCTACATGCCTTCATTTTTCCTAGTGATAAACTCTTATCACTAAATGAAAGCAACTCACCATTCTCCTCCTTTTTAATAAAAAGTCATTCATCAAGCCTTGATGAACAAACTTCCCCTAAAGGCTTGCTCCCCCTTGATGATTGCACCAACAATGTCTTTGAAGAGGTCCTGAGCCCATAGGATGTCTAAACAATCAAAATTAAGGATAAAAGTTCAAACTTGAACTTTAATCTCCCTTAAGTTTCAATTTTTACCCTTAATAACTCTCCTTTTCATTTTCGATGAAAATCTCGCCCTTCCAATGTTTGTCTAAGTATATCAAAGGGTTAGGAGAAATTAACTAACCTAGGGTTGAAGTTTAATGGATAATTCAAACTAAATCAGCTAAAAGTAGCTTGGACAGTCGACTGGAAGACCTCATAGTCGACTGGAATTTGATTTTCAGAGTTTCCAGATTTTGCAGTTTTTCAGATTGGATTTTGGAAATGCATAAGTAATTCTATGGGTTTCGAAAAATCATAAGATTTCATGCACACATTACTTATGTCAAACACTCTAGGGGAAAATAATTTTCTATGAAAATAACTTTTAAATTCAAAGAATGATACAAAGTTCAAAAGCATTGAAACCTTCAATGTTTTTTCCTAACTTGTACCAATATTATCAATTGTGGTTCCTATCAAAAGATAACTTTCACCAAAGTTTTTTAAAATGATTTATAAAATATTTTCAAACCTTATATTGAATCATGATCAATGGGCTCAATGCATGTGACTTATACATTAGCTCTCCTCATGATTCATATCTATGATTTAATGAGTTCTAATTCATTTTGATGTACCATTGCAAACACATGAACTTGACTTATGATCCTAACATCTCGCATGTATCTAGGTGTTTCAATATATACACATGTCTTCATTTGTTTTTGTAAGATGTGAGTTTTGTTTCTCCTTAAACTAAGGGTTCATGCATTATTATCTAGGCATATCCAATTTGATTCTCTTATCTTGGAACTTCAAATTATGTCATTTGTCCTTAAATTCATTTTGATTAATTTTAATGCATGAATGATGATCATAGCATAGTAGATTGCATACTTTAAAATATGCGTCAATGATGCATGATTTCATAACATACTAAAAATTAATCTAAGTATTATCATAACATTATAAAATGAGCATATGAAGCATGATGTCATGACATGCCATATAACAAATAAAGCATAGTAAATTTTATAATATCAAGGTATAATAATACCTAACTTTAAATCTAATTTTTCACTTGCTACGATATTCACTTGCATAATGCTTATCTAAATCCCTTAAGTATGCCAATACCCCAAATTTGACACACTTTTGACTCTAAACTATTTGTGTCAATTTTTGATCAATTTTTGTTTTTCATTAAATCCATTGGCACATCCTAAATTTTTAGGAGTAATCCCTAATTTCATTTACAAAGTATTAGAATACCTTGAAAATGTCTTAAAGTGTCAACCCTAGCTACTATAGTTAAGTTAACTACCTTTTCATTTTGGGTCAACACACCCTAAACCCATTTTGCATAAAGAAATCACACTTATATGAACCCAAAACTGATTGGAGCTCTTTGGGGTTACAAGGTATTCGCTAGGGTTGACTTCCTTAGATACCTTCCTAATGACCCTCCTAGGATTTTGGGAAGGCTTGGTCATTGAGGTCTTCTCAAGGTTAATCCAAGGAATAACTTCTCTTGTAATCTCGTTAGTGAGTTTCTTAGGCTTCTTTGAAGCCTTAGTCACTTGAGTCATATCACAGTCAACTCTAAGGATGGCCTCTCCTGTGACCTTGACTTTCCTAGATCTAGAATTAGTTCCATAGTCAAATGAAATACTACGACAATTTATCAAACAGTGCACGTGAAGTTTAGAAATGCCCAAACAGCGCCCCACACTTTCATATTTACCAAATAGCGCACTTAATTTCCTTTTTACCCCTCTCGCCAAAAAGATCTGCACCACTGTGGTGCTGGAATTACAAATCTCAGCACCACTGTAGTGCTGAGATTTGAATTTCCAGCACCACAGTGGTGGTGCAATCCCAACACCACCACCGTGACCTCAAGACTTGATTTTCCCTTTTAATACAATTACTTTTGATTTTTCACTATTTGTTTAGGTTTTCTTCTTCCTAGACATATGTCTAATTTTCTTTAGTTTTTTGCTTAGGTTGTCTTCATCCTTCCTATTCTTGATAAACTAGGTTTATTCCAAAATGTCCTAATATTTTCCTTACTTGGTGCGGGTTTGGAGTTTATGAATCTAAAATTGTCCTTAGTCATATTTTCATGATATTGAGAACCAATATGATAGAATTTATTTCTAACATACTCTTTATTTTGATAAATTGAAATTGTATTTAAAAATGATACCTTAAGATTTGCTTTAAAGGCTCCCTCTATAATTGAGCTCTTTCCTTTATTCTTCCTAGGGTACCTTCCCTTTGAACATTGGTTTCGGTAGTGTTCCGGTTGATTACATGAGAAGCACACAATGTGCTCCTTGCCTTTGTGTATCATGGGACCAACCTCCTCTAACTTCTTCTTTGCCTTAGGTGTCACCGGAACCTTTATCTTGACTCTCCTTGGGCACTTACTCTTGTAGTGTCCTTTCTCCCTATACTCAAAGTACATCATGTGATCTTTATTTTTAGAACATGCATGTGAGTTACCTAGCTTGGTAGGGGAACTTTGAGCTTGTTCTTCATGGGCTCTGGAGGAAAATGTTTCCTCTTACTCCGGTGTCGATTGTCTATCCTCTCCCTCAATTGTTGAAGTGGAGGCTTCTATAACTTCTTCTACTTCGGATGTCGAACACCTCTCGACTTCCGAATCTTCAAGCTCTTGAGATGATGAGCATTCTTCTTCTACCTTGGACTCATCATCAACTTGGGTTGGCAAGGACTCTTCATGGAGCTTAACTAACTTGTTCCACAATTCGCTTGCATCCTTAAATTTTCCTAATTTATACAAAATATGATTAGGCACCAAATTACTTAAAATTTTGATTACCTTGTCATTGGCCTCAGATCTTTGAACTTGGTCCTCAATCCACTTGCTCCTTTTGGTGGGTCATCTTTTCTTGTCCGTAGGAGCCTTGACTATTAGGGTGAACCACTCTTCCAGGTTCATTTGGAAGAATACCTCCGTTTCTCCCTCCATTGGTTGAATCCTCCGAGTCTGTAGGGCGGTGAAAATCGAGTGACGAGTCTAAAACCGTCATTGAACTCCATTCCCTCTAGCTCTTATGCTCTCGCGATAGTGAGTTCTTGAAGAGTGTCCTCGTTTTGATATCACTTGTTATGACCACTAGTACGTTAGAGGGGGGAATAACGGTTTTTTAATTTCGTCATTTCAATTGCGTTTGTGTTTGTCTTTATAAAACGTTAGCACACGAAATACAAATATAAACAAGAACAAAAAATCACAATCACGACACAAGGATTTAATGTGGTTCGAAACCCTAGTTCCTACTCCACGGCCGAGCTTTAGTATTTACTCCACTAAACCTCCTCTTCTTCTCGACAACATTCCAGTCACCCTAGTTCCTACGCCACCATACGGGGATAATAGCTTCGGCTGAGGCCGAGCTATAAAAATAGTGATGATTTGATCCAGGACTTTGCCTTGATAGATTGGAATGAATTTTTTACTTCCGTCATCTTCAACAATGAACTTACCTTAAACTCAACTCCTCCAATCCGCCACCACAAAAGGATAATAATAGCTTCGGTTAAGGCCAAGCTGTAAAAATAGTAACGATCTGATCCAACACTTCGCCTTGTCAGATCCGAATGAATTTTTTACTTCCATCATCTTCCACAGTGCATCTACCTTAAACTCAACTCCTCCGATCCGCCACCGCATGAGGATAATAGCTTCAGCTAGAAACTGTAAAAATAGTGACGATATGATTTAGGGCTTCACCTTATCAGATCAGAATGAATTGTTTACTTCCATCATCTTCCAGAATGAACTTACCTTAAAGCTAGCTCCTCCGATCCACCATCGCATGAGGATAATAATTTTAGTTGAGGCTAAACTGTAAAAATAATGATGATCTGATTTAGGGCTTCGTCTTGTCATATTGGAATGAATTTTTTACTTCCGTCATCTTTCACAGTGCATCTACCTTGAATCCAACTCCTCCGATCTGCTATCACACAGGGATAATAGCTTCGGCTAAGGTCAAGCTATAAAAATAGTGACGATCTAACCCAGGGCTTCGCCTTGTAAGATCGGAATGAATTTTTTACTTTCGTCATCTTTCAGAGTGAACTTACCTTAAACTCAGCTCCTCTGATCCGCCAACGCATGGAGATAATAGCTTCGGCTAAGACCAAGCAGTAAAAATAGTGACATCCAGTTCCAAGGCTTCGCCTTGTCAGATCGGAATAAATTTTTTACTTCCGTCATCTTAAACAGTGAACTTACCTTAAACTCAGCTTCTTCGATCCTCCACCACCTAGGGATAATAGTTTCGGCTGAGGCCAAGCTATAAAAATAGTGACAATCTGATCCAGGGTTTCGCTATGTCAGATCAGAATGAATTTTTTACTTTCGTCATCTTCAACAGTGAACTTTCCTTAAACTCAGCTCCTCCGATCTGCCACCGCACAGGGATAATAGTTTCAGCTGAGGCCAAACTATAAAAATAATGACGATTTGATCCCGGACTTTGGCTTGTCAGATCGGAATGAATTTTTTATTTCCGTCATCTTCAACAGTGAACTTACCTTAAATCCAGCTCCTTCGATCCACCGCCGTACGGGGATAATAGCTTTGGCTGAGGCCAAGCTATAAAAATAGTGACGATCTGATCCTGGGCTTCACCTTGTCATATCAGAATGAATTTTTTACTTCCGTCATCTTCAACAGTGAACTTACCTTAAACTCAGCTCCTCCGATTTGCCACCGCATGGGGATAATAGATTCGGCTGAGGCCAAACTATAAAAATAGTGACGATCTAACTCAGGGCTTTGCCTTGTCAGATCGGAATGATTTTTTTTACTTTCGGCATCTTCCAAAGTGAACTTACCATAAACTCAACTCCTCCGATCTGCCACCGTACGGGAATAATAGCTTCAACTTTCTCTTATACTATGCATGGCATAAATAGAATGACCGACCCCTTCCTTTTATTGGGCCAGACCCCCAAGCCTCGTTTAGGGCCCATTATATCAATGGGAAACCCCATTGGTTCCTTCGATAAAAAATGCACCGCTACTCTTCAAATAGGATTTATTAGCTTTCCCCATATGATCCTTCGCCTTCTCCCGCTTTAAAGCTCCTCCAGTCACCGCCTGCACGGTTAGGATTCCTCCTCCTCCTTTGTCCCAACACTTCCCTTTCTTCATACTTGGAAAATGAAGGCTCTCCTAAAAAATGTCACCCTTCGACACCTGCGAGAGCAACAGGCTGAAGCTACCGGAGGGCCTATTACTTCATCATCCTCCCTCCCAATACCAACCATCACCAATCCCCCTTCCACTGCTTCCTCCTCTTCCTTGTCTCTTCTTCATCATCATCCACATTGGTTCCACTCGCCAAACAACCTTCCGACCTTACTCTCTCCTGTGTATTGCCACCCACTCTTCCTGCTAATCCGCCTATGATGAACCCTAGCCCATCCTCTTCTATCCCTCCGCTCCCTGCTTTTCCCCTTTTACCCTCTTCGCATTTATTTTTACAACTTAGCCTTAGTCATGTCAATATTTCAAGTGACTGGAACATGAATAATTTTCATTAGCCAAAGCAAAATCAGAGTTAAACCAGAGGAAGCTAGAGTTAAACAGGAAATGCACAGTGCTTCCTCTATGCGCCGTTGGAGCACCTGCACATCGTCAGAGCAATTGACACTATAACTCAACCCCTGAACCCGTTGGAATCGCCGCTACCATCCCACCGACAGGATCACAGTTAGATTTCGACCAGATTGCAATCAGAATCCTACCGAATTTCCGCTAACAACAGTTATAGCATTGGCGAGCGCAATTCAATTGGATTTCGATCGGATCACGATCAGAATCCGACCGTTCAATGGCGATGTCAAGCAGCAGCTCAGGCGATCACAATGAGTTGTTGTGCATTCCGTGTTACTATGCTTGCTTAGGTGCTTATCTACGTGCAGATATCCATCGACTAGGATATCAAAATCTTTTATATATATCTTCTTGCTTTTTTGCTTTGTTTTTTTTTTTACTGGCACTAGATATCCAAGCCTACGATCCGACTAATCTTGAGGATGATCGATCGTGCTCTACGAATCTCTAACGGGACGTTAAGTAATTCTTAGACGAGATATACCCTATCGATCATCAAAATAAATCAAGAAGTAATTACGTGAGCAGTCTCAGTAATTATAATATTCTTAATTTATCATCCTATTTAGAAGATTGAAAATCGAACTATAAAAATTAAATTGGATGTCCAACCCTGCACCATAGTCGTTGGATTGCTTTTTTGCTTCTTTTGATTTGACAAATTCGATGACTTAAGCACTCATTATCAAACTTTAATTATTGTAATTTGATTGACGCAACAAATGGACAAAATTACCAAGACAAAAACAAAACAACAATATCACATGAATCAGATTTCAATACTCTAAGAAACAGTTTGACTGATGCAATAATTTCGAAAACCAATCCTTCCATATTACCTCTTTGTCGTCTCACTATTTTGTTGATTAATGATGATAATAATTCAGAAGAATATTTTTTTAACAAGACTTCAAATGGCGTAATTGATACTCCCATATTACGTCTCTGTCGCGTCTATTTAATTTGTTGAGTAACGGTGACAATAATTCAGAAGGATATATTATTTGACAAGAGTTTAATGACCTATTGAATTTTAAAAAATCTTCCCCAACAGGCTCATATAGTTGGTCTATTACAAGAGTCAAAAAAAAAAAAAAAAAAATTGGGTGATTTTGCTTACTACATACGAACTATATGCAACGATTGCATCTATAATGCACTCCTAGAAAATTCAACAGGGCTACTTGGGGACACCATCAGTTGGCACCGGCACAGAAACACAGGAGCATTTATATATTTTCAAATGTTGAGTTGTGATCAGAACCTTGATTGATATGGGTTGGAAGCGGCATACATCGATTTGCAGGTCTACAAAATTTTTTTTATTCATATGAATCTTATGTAGCTTGGTCACCGTATTAAGACTCATAAATTTTCCGTGATTTACATTCCTCACAATAGTCGTAGGACAGACTGATGGAGACTGCTAAATTGATGATTCCAATTTTTAACAGAGTTGTAGAGGAAGACGTCCATTATAAAGGAAGTCTTAGTTGGTGAAATTAAGGTGGACACTTTATAGTTTCATATATCTATTTTTTTTTATTGACGTATCTGAATCTTCGATCCAATTAATCACTGAGAGAGATCAATTTTGTCCTACGGATCTTCATGACGTCTCGCCAACAACTGAGTCGAATAAAATCAGAGCTCAAGTGGCCTCCACCGACTACCAAAAATAAATCAGAGAAGTATTCGCATATTTTTTACGATTCAGTCCAGACTCTACAATTGTATCAATCCTGAACGACGGTCAAACGTTGAAATCGTACTTCATCCACCGAATAAATTCTTAGGCTCAGAGGCCCAAATGAATTTTTCGTGAATTCGTCGTTGTACGATGTCATAATAGAAGATCAAAATTTATTCTAATGTAGAATACTTCTTCCTTTTTATCAATGTACCATGCCCCTCGGGCTAGTTTCATATATCTATGATAGTTTCATAATCACGTGTGATTCGCCTGAGAAAATTATTTATTCGGCGATTTACCAAATAGCGCTCCTGAAATTTGGAATTGTCAAAAAGCGTCTCATACTTTCATATTTATCAAATAGCGCACTAAATTTCCTTTTTACCCTTAAAAAATAGCGCACTTAATTTCTGAACGTAGTGCTGAGATTGCACCATCACAATTGTGCTGGGATTTGAATTCTCAGCACTATGTTCGAAAATTAAGTGCGTTATTTCTGAAGGATAAAAAGGAAATTAAGTGTATTGTTTGGTAAATATAAAAGTATGGGATGTATTTTAGATAATTTTAAATTTCAGGAACGATGTTTAATAAATTACCGTTGTTTATTTGATAGAGTGATATTTGACGTAGAGAGAGTGATTGATTAAATGGGTGCAAATATATGTGTATATTAGACCTTTAACGCGTCTTCTAATTTGACGCATATCAACATGTTTACCCATAAAAAAAAATAAAAAAATAAAAAATCAACAACTTCGAGGACCCGTTCACCAAAAACTAAAAAAAAAAAAAAAAAAAAATGGGCTCCGTGACATTTGAAATAGCAAATTTTACCCTAAATTATTGCCATAGGTCACAGTGAAAAGGCTTTCAATATATTATTCATACAAGAACTTAAATGAATAGTACAACACCATCTTATACAAGATCTTCTAATGCAGCCGTGTTAAAATTTAAAAGGACAAGAAGTCAATTTCTAGAGGTGACGACCAGACTACTAATGATTCCGTATTTTTGTACTAGTCACATAACACTTGATTTACTTCTCTCCATACGTATGAGCAACGATGGGGGGCTACTAATGTGACGGTTCCACTTTTTTTTTCATATGAACATGATTCCCTGCACTAGCTATCTGGTATTTGATTTATCTCGAGCACGATGAAGAACCACTAATGTTAGCTCCAGAGCAAGTTTAAATGGCTAACGCAGTCGCATTAAGGCTTAAAAGGGCAAAGGATCGATTCCTAGAGGTGGCGACCAGACTACCGATAATTTCGTATTTCTGCGTTAGCCATCTGATACTTGATTTATCTCTCTTCATACGTAGGAACAACAATAGAGGGGCGCTAATGTGACGGTTACATATTTTTTTGAAAGAAGAATCATTAATGTGACGATTTTATATTTTTTTTACATGAACATGATTCCACGTTGATGCCATTTTATTCAATATGTTCACAAGAACATGATTCCAAACATCTTGTTAAAGATCTCCATAGTTACTAGTGATTTCCGTTCACAATTTGGCCTCCGTCGACGACGATGACCTGACCATTCACGTAGCAAGACGAAGGGAGGCAAAGGAAGGCCACGGCGCCGGCCACATCCTCCGGCTCCCCCCAGCGCCCGAGAGGCACGCGATGATTCTCCCTCGCTACAAATTCCTCGTCTTGCAACAACTGCCACAACAAACAAATCCGTATTCATCAGCCAAAATCGATTTTTTTTTTCACCGTAATCCCCTCTTTTCTAGATAACAACAAGCTGCGTTCACTTACAGGGTCATTCAGTGGTGTTCTTATGTACCCTGGAGCTACACTGTTTGTTCTAATATTATCTTTGGCCCATTCACAAGCCAGATTTCTCGTGAGTTGATTCATCGCTCCTAAGCAAATTACATGGAAAAAGAGTGAAAGAGAGAAGAAGAAGATCTAAGAAAATAGTTCATCTTCCAAATGATTCAAGCAAATTCAATCAACACTATGCAAGAAATACCTTTGGTCGATCCATACACAGACAGATTATCTTGGCCAACGAAGCCAGAGATGGAGGTGATGAACACAATACTGCCGCCTCCACAAGCCCTGAGGAGAGGGTAAGCAAGTTGGCTCAGGTGGAACGCCGATTCCAGGTTTGTGCTGATCAAGAACTTGAAATCCTCCAGGGTTTGCTCTATCGTCGGTTTGAAGACCGCCGTCCCTGCATTGTTAACCTGCAAAACGAAGAAGATTATCGATCGGTTTCCGTGAGTATTAAGATTTGGTTTAGGGTTTAGAAGGGGAGAGAAAAAAGCGAGGGATTAATACCAAAATGTTGAGCTTCCCGTCGAATTGGGACTTCACCGTCGCCATGAGCTTCTCTCTCTCGCTCGGGGAGGATACGTCGCAGACAGATCCGGTGACCTTGAGCTTGGAAGCGCGCCATTGCTGTAGACACTTCTCCAACTCAGCTTCGTTGCGGGAGCAAGTGTGCACCGCCGATCCAAGTCTGGCGAGCTCCTCGACGATCGCATACCTAAAGCTTGCAGATCGATGAGTAGAAATATATATATCGAAAGAGATGGAGTATTCGAGGAATTAAGTACCCGATTCCCTTGGAGCCTCCGGTGACCAGAGCCGTCGTCCCGGCGAGAGACCATCTGTTTGTCTCGATGGGACTGGAAGTCTGTCCCTGCACGCTGCTCATGCTTCTATCTTTGGAAAGGAACTCCGTGAGGAGGGAGACGAGGTGTGCAGTTCAGAAGATAAGAGCTGATAAAGGCACATCGATGCGGAAGATAGACAGACTTTTAAAATATTAAAATTCAAACACTGTATGTATTCACTCGAAAGACTTTTGAAAATCGAATTATATATTTTTTTTATTCACAATTTTTACGATTTATTATGAATCACGTCTCGAGCCATACTGTGCCATCTCAGTAAGCACCAAACCTAGCCGACCGAGAGACCCGTATAATAATTTTAACATTTTTAAAATGATATTGAATATATATACACAAATTTATTATTCTATGCGTCTACGGATGCATGACTCATACGTGATGGATTCTCAACCATTTGATCATCATGATTACACAGTGAATGAGTAATGCATAGAACCTTCTGTATATTTTTCATTCATTGTACAATTGTGATAATCGAACGATTAAAAAATTATTGTGCATGCATCACACTTTCACGGATGCTCAGGATCATAAAGCTGGTTATGGGGAGGACTATTGTGGTATTTGCTCAGGACTCAAATTTTTTTTTAATATTTTATAAGACTTATTTTTTGAATTTTACAGTGAAAATAAAATATAATTTTTCACTTTCATCCATCGTCCTAAGATTAATTTTGAAAATCAAAAAATATATATATATTACGTCTATACTATTTTGAACCGATCGAACCGAACTAAAAAATAATTTATTTTAATATATTAGAGTTGTTACGGTATAATTATTGTAGGTAAATATTTTAATAATTATGTTATAGTAGCTACTTGCGACTACTGTAACAAAGTTAAAATAAAATTAGTTTTGGCATGAAAAATATAATTAAAGGCTCTTTTGACTTTTTAAAAGTAAAAAAAAAACGCTTTTTTTTGGTTGGCCTTTAAACTATTTGATGCGGTTAGAAATGTATATTCGACTAGATATTTATGAACTTGAAGAATAGAGATATCAAAGAAAAGGAATGAGATTCATGAGATTTAGAAGGAGCTCGAGGATGCAGTATTAATGCAAGAGCATCAAATAATTGAATTTGAATTTTGATAATGACAAAATTTTAAAGTTAAGTTATATTGTAATATGATATTGTGTTGAGATTGCCTAGTAGGTTTGTCGAATCAGATTAAGCAAAAAAGGCATAACTAGATCGAGACACCAACTGAAGGATTCGCGATGAGTCAACATGGTCCGACATCAAAAAGATACTGTGGAGTTCAAAGGGTCGAAGGCTAAGTAGGAAAGTCTAAATCGTTTAGGAAACCAAGGATTTAACAAAGATAAGCAAGGTAAAATATGGTGTGAAGTGGTTCTTCTAGATAGAAGAATTGGTAAGGTCACGTTTTCAAGTACGGGCACAACCTTAGACATTGATCTGACTTATGATTTCGAAGGAATACCAAAGTCAATATCAGACAGTTGAAAGACTATTATTACTACTCTGTGTTATTATTGTGCTAACTCTGTGATGCAGAAAATTAGCTATAGTTGGTTGAGCGGAAAAATCCAAGCGACTGATTGACTCCAGTACTCGACTGTCGATCTAGGTGACTGGACAAGGTCTAGTCGATTGGAACATGAATTATAGTCATCATCTGAAACAAATCAGAATTAACTAGAGGAAGTCACATCAACGTTCCAGACGATTAGAACATGGATAATTTTCATTGGTCGAAGCGGGACCAGAGTTAAATCGGAGGAAGCCACATCAGCATTCCAAGCGACTGGACCGAGTCCAAGCACTTGGAACTCGATAAAATCTACTTGGGTTAGATCATATCTGGATGGACTTGGAGGCATCTAGATCGGGTCCAGGCGCTTGGAAAACTCTATAAAAGAACCCTCGAACAGAAAGTCTCATATCTTAATTTCTAAGTGCTTGTGCTTTCCTCTCTCGTATTTAACGCTCAACCTCAATGTCGTAGCGCTTCAACTCTGACAATGTGCTCTATCTTTATCATCTCAAATATTTTTGCATCGTTTCTTTTGTACTTATCTTTAAAGGGATGATAAGGTCGTTACTGTTCCTTATCATTTGTAAGAAACGAATCTCTTATCTCTAATAAAAAAGAAATATTTAGTGATTGTCCATCAATAGCGATCTTGGATCGCGGGCCTCGAACTAATAGTCTTTCAGCTGTGAACCAAATAAAAATTTTCGGTGTCTTTATTATTTCCACGACATATTACTTTGAGTTTTATGAAATAAAAATTAAAGAAAAGGTTTACGATATTCGACCCCCCTTTCTAGTGTTCTAATTGATCCTACAATTGGTATCAGAGCGAAGGTGGTCAAATCCGGTATAACCACCGATTGAGCAATAGTTTTAGTTTTGTTGTTATAATTTTCTTCTCGCACTACTAATCCAAGATCAAATCTTGGTACATTTTTCTTTATTTATGTATTTTTTTGGATGTTTCTCTAAATGGCCTTTCAAGAAGGCTATTGTACCGTCCAACCCCCCTTTTTTTTTTTACAGAGACGATTTTGGATTTTGGAAGGGTAGAAAGGAATGCTTTTTGAAGACTCAGGTATAAATATGGATCGTCATCCAAACCAAATTCATTCTTCCCACCAACAATCTCAGAGAGCAATTGGAATGTGATAAATGATGACCGAAATGAAGCGTCAAATTGAAGTCGATGTCAAAGCCACTCAAATTCTACCATGTGAGCTATCCAAAGAAACTTAACTGAGTCGAATCATTCATAAGCGCCAAGGATCTCTGGGACAAACTCACAGAACTTCACGAGGACACCTTGGATACAAAGGTATATAAAATAGAATTGCTATTAAATACTTTATTTAATATGAAAATGCAGGATGGCGAGATGGCTAGTCAACTTCACGCGAGAATCCAAAGCATCCTGAACAGACTACGTTCTATCGGACAAAGATAGAAAATAGAGATGTGATCAGGTACACACTTAAAGTTTTTTCAAGAATTACTTTGTGGGCATCTATGGTTGATGCATACAAAGTATCTCGGGACCTATAAAAAATTAAGTTAAATGAACTATTTGTTGAGTTTGAATTATATGAGCAAACTAACTTGGTCCAAGTCAAGAAAGGTATTGCTTTGGTTACAGGACAGGAGAAGAGCAAATTCAAATTCAAGTCTGATGAGTCCGAGTCAAAGCTTGATGATGATGTGGCATCGGAGCTAGTAAATCTCGTTCGGAAACTAATCAAAAAGAAAAAATAGATGATAAACAAAGCAAGGAGAAGAAAACCAGTTCAAGTCAAAATCAGACAGTGTATGCTATGAGTGCAATAAAAAGGGATACTTCATAGTCGACTATCCAAATCTAAAGTCACAACAACAATAATCAAAGAAGGCGCTAAAGGTTATGTGAGATGAATCATCAGATGAAGAAGAGCAAGATCAAGCTAGCCATCTAGCACTTATAGCAAGGTCTAAACCCGAATCCGAACTCGAGTCCGAATCTTAGACCGATTCAAACAATGAATCTGCATTCGATTCAGAAGGTTCCTATAAGATACTCCCCTCATTAATTAAGAAATTATATGTAATGATTATGTGCTTAACCAAAAAATTAGTTAAGTCCAATTTAAAGGTCAAGTCTTTACTTAAGGAAGTTGAAAGCCTTAAAGAAAAGATTAATCTAACCTCTTCACCTAGTCAAGTTTAAGAAGAAAACTCAACTCAAGTTCAAAATCTTGAGGAAGAGAATTCCTTGTTGAAAGAGCAAATTCAAGAGCTTAGGGGAACATTGGAAAAGTTCACATTGAGCTCCAAGTGTCTAAATATGATGTTTGGATCTCAAAGAACTATGTACAACAAGACCGAGCTTGGATTCAAAGCTAATTCAAATAATAGATCTTATCTTTCAATTGTTAATCGCAATCGTAAAAGAATCTAAGCATGCGTCCCTAATTCAAGTCTAGTAAAACGATTAGGTTCAACCAAGTAATGCGTTCCTAAGGATCAAATTTGTTATGTGGGTAAATCATATCATAATCCAAGGGAAGCTAATACTAAACTTGTATGGTTAATTAATTGAATAACATGATTATCTTAGTTATTTATTTATTGCATGCTTAGTTTAATTTAATTGCTTATCATAGAATGGTTAGATAAAATCAAGAATTGATTGACACTTGACAATATAGCATCAAGATGTAGTGAGATAATAGTACGTTAGAAAAACTCAGTCAAGTGTATTCGAGTTGGATAAGGAGTATCTGACTTGGTGCACTTAGCTAAGTGGAACTAATCAAAGCTACCTCACAACATTCTAAACTAGTAGACTAGGATTTCTCATTAAGTTAACTAAGTGTATAATTTTTTAAGTTAGTTTTGTCTAAGAAAGTGGTCGTTGATTCGATTTAAAAGGCCCCTGTGCCTCACCACGACTTGAAATTTAATTTTAAAAATGTTCACTTAATTGACTGAAGGCTAAACTCGAATCTAATCCAAGGTCAAACAATCTTATTATTTAAAAATCATATCGTATAAGCCCATAAGAAGTTGGACATTTCTTAAGAATAATTTATTAGATGGTTTAGTTTAGAATATTATTTTCATATTTAGAGTTATTTAAACTCAGTAAAGAGTACATGCTTAGATTCATTAATTTACTAAATTTTATGTTTAATTAGAATCTAATTAATTAACCTGATATATATTTAATATAATTGAAAACTATTTTTGTTGGGACAGATTGGTGAGATAGAGGGGGTGAATAGTGTTGTTCGCTTTTGCTTCGATGGATTGCGTATTTGTCTATAATACGTTAATGCACAGTGGAATATAGAAATAAAATTCATAAAAAAAAATAAAAACAAATACACACAGTCACAACACGAAGATTTACGTGGTTCTGAACCTACGGTTCCTACTCCACGACGAATTCTAGTGTCCACACCACTAACAACTCTTCTTCTTCTCGAAAACAATCCGGAGGTGGAGAAACCTCGTACAATGGATTTACAAAAAAAAAAAGCAAATACAAGAAGAATAAAATACAAATGTAAAGAACACTTTACAAAGAAAACTTGTGATTGCTTGTTTGTTAGTTGCCTTTGGAATGCCTTAAAGGTCTATAAAGTAACAGCGTTTCTCCTTCAAATTCCTCAAGAACCGATATTGAATCCTCCATGAGTTGCTTCTCTTATAGGCTTCCTGTCGGATTGATTTCCAATCATTACTGCTCAATGGTCATTTTCCCAGTCGAGGTGCCGCCTCGATTGAGTCTCAGTTGAAGCACTGGTCGAGTGTGTTTTGCTTCTGACATGCCACTTTCAAGCCTCCAGTCAACTGCTCTACCACAGTGGTCGACTGCTTATCGAAGTTATCATTTCTCACATCGCCCGACCACCCTTCAGACTTCTCGACTACCTACGACCAGTCAACTACTCTTCCTTAATAGTCGACTGTCGAACACCGCAGTCATTTCCTGAGCACGAAGTGCTGAGTCAGGCTTCGCATCAGCGAACATTTGCTTGGCTAATCGACTGACCCATACTATCAGTCGACTGTCGAGCACCATGCTTCATTCCCAAGTCGTACAGTGTCAAGCACCCAATCTGAAAATTGAGTCTCACAGCAGGAGTCGACCATACTGGACCAGTCGACTAGGCAAATCCTCCAATCAACTGATGCATCTCAAACATGGAGTTTAACCCAAGTATGATCTCCTCATATTTGATCAACTATACTTAGCCTAGACCTAAGTCTTCTAGCCACCTCCATCAACCTTACACCCTCACGGTCCATTCGAGTCCTCTACGACTCATTCACCTTTCACGCTAATTTTCATGTGCTTCTATTGGCTATGTCATGCCTTCCGGTCTTACGTCGTCAAGACTACACACTTGGACTTACACGTACGCCGCCAAGACTACACATTTGGACTTACATTACTAAGACTACACCCTTGGTCTTTTCCTTTACTAAATATTCATATTCGGACTTTCACTATCAAGACTACACTCTTGGATTTATGTGGCCAAGACTACACCATTGGAATTTTCTTTTGCCAAATATCCATACTTGGACTTTCCTTTGTCAAGACTTCACCCTTGGACCTTTTTTGCCAAGTATCCATACTTGGACTTCCACTCAAGTTTCACTTGAGCTAGGTCACCCTTGACCTAAGGCTGATTGCTCCAATAATCGTCTTCTAACAATCTCCCCCATATGACGTTAGATATCCCAAGCATCTACTTGTCATATGGTCAAACCATATTGTCAAATAATTGTCAAAACCATTATCAACCCATTATCAAACATCAAAATCCTACTAGAGTCCCATTCGAGTCTAGTCAATCGTGACATGGGTTGATTGTACCAACAATCTCTTCCTTTTTGATGTTTGACAACACCTTTAAGTTAGGTTACCCATAAGCCCAACTTTCCTTGTCAAGTATCCAAACTTGGACTTCTTATGTCAAAGCATAATGAAGGTTTACCTAATTTAAACCCTCACTTCTCCCCCTATAGCATACATCAAAAAGTCTACCGAGGTTTTTGAATGTCTCATATCCAATGAGATCCTACAATCTCCCCCTTGGTCTAAAATCATCATAAATGTCTTCATTCTTCCTAATGATACAATTTCTATCACTAAATGAAGCACATTTTTCACTTCTCCCCCTTTAGTAAAAAATGCATCTATCATCCCTTGATGGACACAATTTTCCCCTAAAGGATTGCTCCTCCTAGACTATTGCACTAACAATGTCTTTGGAGAATTCCTAAGCCTATAGGAAATCTAACCAATCAAAAATAAGAGTAAAGATTCAAACTCGAACTTTAACTCTCTTAAAATTTGATTTCTGTCCTAAATAACTCTCTTATTCAGTTTCACTGAAATTCTTACCCTTCCAATGTTTTCCAAAGCATATTCTAGGGTTAGGAGTAGTTATAGTAGCCTAGGAGTGTTGATAAATGGCTAAAAGAAACTTGTTCAGTCGGAATCAAATCCAACAATAGACTCAGTCAGCGATCAGTTGACTGTTGCCTAAACTAGTTGACTGATCTAGTCGACTGGTTTCTAAAAGTTCAGAAATCAGATTTCTAGGTTTTCAGACTGAATTTCAGAAATGTATAAGTAAATATACGAATTTTGAGAAATCTTGAAATTTCATAGACATATTACTTATGACAAACATTATAGGGGGAAAATAATTTTCTATGAAAATAACTTTTAAATTCAAAGAATAATACAAAGTTCAAAAGCATTGAAAACTTTAATATTTTGTCTAACTTTGTATCAATCTTCTCAATGATGATTGTTATCAAAAGATAGACTTTATCATGGTTTTTCAAAATGATTTTAAACTTTCATTTCAATCATGGTCTATGAGCTAGATGTTCATGACTTGTACATTAGCTCTCCTCATGATTTCTTCTTATGATTGAATAAGTTTTAGTTCATTTTGATGTACCATTATAAGCACATGAACTTAACTCATAATTCTAACATCTCATATGTGTCTAGGTGTATCAATACACCCGCATATCTTCTGAAAGTTTTGTGAGATGTGGGTTTTATTTTTCTCTTAACTAAGAGTTCATGTATTTTACCTAGACATATCCAATTTGATTCCTTTATTTACGACATCGAATCAATGTCATTGTTCTTAAGTTCAATTTTATTACCCTCATGCATGAATAATTATCATGGCATAAATTTATTGTATAATTAAGGCATTTGACAATGATGCATTATGTCATGGCATAAAAATGATCCTAAGTATAAGCATGACATAATTAATCTAAGTCTTATCATGACATTATACAATGATCATATAAAGCATGATGTCATGACATGACAAGACAAACAAAACATGACATATATATAATACAAAGATATAGAAATACCCAAGTCTTAATTACAATTGTCATTTTGTAAGATTATATTAACTTTGTCATAATGTCTAACTTCCCTCAAGTGTGCCAAAATCCAAAATGACACACTTTTGACTCTAATCTAATTGTGCCAATGATAATCCATCTTTTATTAACTTTTATAATTCTATTGGCACATCCTAAATTCTTTTAGGATCAATTTATCTAAACACATTTCCAAGGTATCACATTACATTGAAAATGTCCTAAATCGGCAACTCTACTATGGTTAGGTTAACTACCCATTCATTTAGGGTTGACACACCCTAAACCCATCTAGCATGAAGGAATCACATTCATAAGAACTCAATACCTATTGGGGCTCCTTGGATTTACAAGATATTCGCTAGGGATGACTTTCCTTGATACCTTCCTAATGACTCTCCTAGGCTTTGAAGTCTTGGTCATTGTGGTATTTTCAAGGTTAATCTTAGGAATAACTTCCCTTATAACCTTGTTAGTGGTTTTTCTAAGTTTCTTGAAAACCTTAGTCACTAGACACTTGTCATTGTAAACTCTAAGGATGACCTCCTTTGTGACCTTGATTTTTCTAGACCTAAGACTTGTTCCATAGTTAAATGGAATATTGTGGTAGAATCGTATTGATCCCTTGGACTTTGGTTTGTAGCCCAAACTTTTCTTATCCTTATATGATCCTTGCCTACCAATATCTAGACCTTGACCCTTAGACCCTAGAATCATGTCTTTCATTCTTTGTAGGGTCTTTTTTAATTTCTTAAGCTTTGACCACAAAGTTTAATTTTCTAATTCCAATTGCTCAAATTTTGAATTTCCATTCTTTGTTTGGGCATTCCCCTTTCTTCAAGACATATATCTACCCTTCTTAGGGTTAATGCCTGAATTCTTATTTGTTGGATCGAAAGTGTCGCTAGAGGGGGGGGTGAATAGCGATACGGTGTCGTTAGAAACTTTTGCAATAAGTAAAAAGCAAGTAGAGAATGCACAGCGGAAATATAAAGTAGACAAGATATTTTTACGTGGTTCACAATCTTTCGATTGCTAATCCACGGCCCTAGTGATCCTTGATCACGTACGGAGGGCAATTCACTAAAACCACTCCTCCTCGTTGGAGGTAGGAGCAACGATTACAAAAAGAAATCAAGGCAAAGGGACACTCCCCCTTTCCTTGTTACGATTAAAGCACAAAGACAATTTAAAGAAGTAGAACTTAAATAAATATACCGACAACTCTTATAAGTAGAAGATGTAGCTTTCGTTGTCGGCGGCACTTCGTCGTAGCAAATGTGAGTAGTAGTAGCGGCGTTACGACGGCGTGTTGAGAGCTCTTTAATTCTTGTTATTTGCTTGGCTTGAACATGTCTATTTATGGATATTGATCTATGAATTTAGACATAGGTAGTGTCCAAGGTGAGGTTCTTATCCCCCAAGACTTGTTCATCCAACTCCTTTGCGCCAACTCAAGGATGAGGTGTTTCATCCAACCACCTTGTGCCACCTCCAACCTCCTTGTGTGCCAACTCAAGGATGAGGTGTTTCATCCAACCACCTTGTGCCACCTCAAGGAAGCCTTCACGCCAAGAAGAAGAAGCCATCCAACTTGTGCCACATCATGGGAGCCAACCATCTTGTGCCACCTCAAGGAGGCCTTCACGCCAAGAAGAAGAAGCCATCCAACTTGTGCCACATCAAGGGAGCCAACCATCTTGTGCCACCTCAAGGAGGCCTTCACGCCAAGAAGAAGAAGCCATCCAACTTGTGCCACATCATGGGAGCCAACCATCTTGTGCCACCTCAAGGAGGCCTTCACGCCAACTCAAGGATGAGGTCCAAGCTTGGTGATGGTTTGGATGTCCACCTTGATGCCACATCACCCTTTGTACCAAAACACGAGTCAAGTCCAAATTCACCCCCTTGAAATTCGAGCTCTTCTCGAGGCTGGAACTTGACTAGCAGTTGACTGTAGTCAAAGGGTTTTGGGATGATACAAGTTAGCTTAAAATATAAAGTACGATGGTTCTAACCATCGATCTCGACCTAGACCTTCCATTGGAGGTATTGGGTCGGATCTCGCTCAACGACCTTGCCCGGCTTTCACGAGCTTACCTTGTAGCCTCGCTTCCGGTCTTCACCCGAGTACCTCGGCTTCCTCAGAAGTCCCTCTGGCGTTGCCCGACCACCTCGGTTCCCACCGGGTGTCGCAGACCTTCCGCTCAACTTTAGCATTTCTGCACACTTAATTGAGCTCGTAAGATAACAAATATACCCTTAACTATTGAGCCTTTTGCCATAATCAAAATACGGTTCGACTTTGGTGCCCACTTGCTGCCAACAATCTCCCCCTTTTGATTCATGGCAAACCACAAAAGTTAAGGAGAAAAATTAAGCATAACAGTAAGCTAGCATAATGATTAAGCATGAATGAGCTAGCATAAAGATTAAATATGAATGAGCTAGCATAATGATTAAGCATGAATGAGCTAGCATAAAGATTAAGCATGAGTGAGAAATATTATTGTTTCAAGTTCTCCCCTTTGAGGTAACCTCCCCCTTGACCGAAGGTGAGTTCTTGAAAAATAATTTTTACTCCCCCTTAATAAATAATTTTTACTCCCCCTTAATAGTTGCTTAAGTAAACGGAATTACTTAATATAAAAGGTAATAATTTTGTTTACTTTCTTCCTTACTTTTGTGACTTTCTCCCCCTTTTGCCTTAACTCAAAAAGTTTGTAAATATATTTTAGGGTTTGTAAGTCCAAGCAAGTTCCCAATATGATTTCTAAGGTAAGACTTAGGCTAATTTCATAAAAAGAAGCAAAAATAGAGTACATATATAGAAAAATTTAAATCCTACTCTATTATGCACATACCTAACTTTTAATGTTGTTAAAGATTAAGCTAAAGTCTTGGAGAGTGTGCTTCATCCACAGGAGCTGAGAGACACACTCACCCATCGCCGTGATTCAACCGGTGGTAGATAAGGCAACGCAATCTTTGCTTCCTCTTGCACCAACTCACTAGACTCGGTAGGATTTGACAACAACCACTCGTGCTCTTTCTATCGAGTTTACTACCGGCATAGTCGAGTCGGAGTAGCCGATTAGATTAAACTCGGTAGATCTAGGGTACCAAATACCTCGTTTAGCGTGCCCTTTAGATATCTAAGGATACGCTTGACTAGGGTTAGGTGAGACTCCTTGGCACAGGTTTGTAACCTTGCGCACATACTTACCGCGAATAAAATGTCGGGTCGGCTCGCGGTTAAGTATAGGAGACTTCCTATTGCGCTCCTATAGTATTTTAGGTCAACGGATTTTCCTTCTACATCTTCGTTTATATTAACATTAGTTGCCATAGGTGTATTGATTATTTTAGCATCTTGCATTCCAAATCGATTTATTAAGTCCTTAGTATATTTTTGTTGATGTAAATATATTCCATCTTTAGTTTGTTTAATTTGTAAACCTAAGAAGAAACTTAACTCTCCCACTAAATTCATTTCAAATTCACTTTCCATAAGTGAGATGAATTAGATTTAGCGGGATCGAGTTGGTAGTTCCAAAAATTATATCATCTACATAGATTTGGGCTATAAAGATTTCTTTTCCTACGGTTTTAACGAATAAGGTTGGGTCGACTAAACCTTGGTTGAATCCTTTGGACTTAAGATAGATCGAAAGCCTTTCGTACCAAGCTCTTGGGGCTTGTTTGAGTCCATATAGGGCTTTCTTAAGTCTAAGGACATGGTCAGGTTTATCTAGATTTTCGAATCCAGGAGGTTGGTAGCGTAAACTTCTTCCTTAATGTATCCATTCAAAAATGCTGACTTGACATCCGTTTGAAACAATTTAAAACCTCGATGTGCGCATATGCTAACAACATTCGGATGGACTCTAGTGCAGCTACGGGCGTAGGTCTCATCGTAATCTAAACCTTCGACTTGACTAAACCCTTTTGCGACTAACCTAGCTTTATTTCTAACTACTTCACCTTTATCATCAAGTTTATTTCGAAATACCCACCTTGTTCCAATAATTGATTTTTCTTTAGGTGGTGGTACTAATTCCCAGACTTCATTTCTAGTGAATTGAGCTAGCTCTTCTTGCATAGCAATAATCCAGTCGGGATCAAGAAGTGCTTGTTCAATAGTTTTGGGTTCGATTTTGGAAATTAATGAGATTTGACTAAGGTTTCGATATGAAGCTCTAGTTCGAACCCCTAAATTTGGATCACCTATAACTTGATTGATAGGATGATTTGTTTGAGTCTTAGTGTGACTCGGGTTAGGGTCATCTATCACTTGGTCGATAGGATGACTTGGGTGAGTTCTAGTTTGACTTGGGTTAGAGTCATCTATCACTTGGTCGATAGGATGACTTAGGTTAGGACGAGATTCAAGTTCAAGATCAGAGTCGGGTTCGCTATAAGTTGATTTGCTAGTTGGTTTTGTTAAGGATTGAACGGGTTCGTGTCCTTCGTCGAAAACTATATTAATGGTTTCTTCGACTCTTATGTGTAGGATCAATGGAATTACTAAAGGGTTGTTTGTAAGTTTTAAACCTAAATCATCTCACCAATATCTACATGATCAAAACATGTTATTCCTATGTATTCTTGTGAGATGACTTTCAATTTTACTTGATTAATTTTAATGAATTTAAATTAACCAACATTAGGTTAGATTCGGATTTAGTCTAAGCTCATCAAGTAATCTTTTCAAGAGATTAGCTTCAAGGTCGTGGCGAGGCACAGAGGCCTTCTTTGATCGGAACAACGACCACTTCCTTAGACAAAGCTAATTTCAAGAAATTGATAACTCGACTTACTTGAGACTACATCTTGGTCTAACTAGTTATTTTTGAAAAGAGGCTCCCCGAGGCTCAATCTTTTCGCAGGATTTTAGTTGGTTATGAGTCCTATCTAACCATTCTAAAAATAAAGGAAAAACTAAGCATGCAATTTCTAAGACTTAACAAAAATACATTTTGTATTGGCTCCCCCTGGACCATTGAATCGAGTGGGTCTATTCACATAGTGAATTTGGTCCTTGGGAACCCAATACATGTTAGATCCTAAAGTTGAAATCAAAGTGGTCTTAGGGACCCATGCTTGGACATTTTTCTTATGTTGGTTTACTATAGACATATATGACTTATTGGTTGTATTTGAGTTAAACCCGAGTCCGGCCTTGTTGTACACGGCCCTTTGTGATCCAAGTAAGAGGTCAAGTCCCTTGGATCCCAAAGTGAACCTTTCCAACGTGTTCCTAAGGTCTTCGACTTGTGTTTTCAAAAGCGAGTTCTCAACTTCAAGCTTTTCAACTTGAGTTGAGTCCTCCTCTTGAATACGAGTAGTCGAAGAGGTTAGGGAGACCTTATGTTTGAGAAGGTTAACCTCCTCAATTAGGGTCTCGACCTTGGACTCGGACTTAGCTAGTTTCTTATTTAAAAATTTAATTGCACCATACAAAGTATTAAGTAACGACCGACTTACCCTTAATGATTCTTTTGAACCGGATACGGATCCGTGGCTTGTCTTGAATAGAAGCTCATCATCGGATTCGGACTCGGACTCTTCTTCGGTTTCGGAGTCGTGCTCGGTCGGCTTGGCCATTAGAGCTTGGATATCGTCTTCTTCCTCCGAGGGTGGATTGCTTGGGGGCTTCTTCGTCTTGGAACCTGCAACTATCGCAATACTCTTCTCGGCCCGATAGTTTGCTGATGTAATTCAAGTTCCGAAAATAATTTGTCTAACCTAATTTTAGATAGGTCCTTGGAGACATTGTTGGCATCGACCATGGATGCCCACAAGGTGGTCCTAGGAAACGAGTTAAGAGAATACCTGATAAGGTCGCGATTCTCGACCTTTTGTCCGATGGCATGGAGTTGGTTGGCGATGTCTTGGAATACGAGCATGTAGTTGAGTTGCGGTCTCGTTTTCTGCATTTTCAAGTTATACAATTTATTTAAAGTAAATCTCTTTTTACATACCTTACGTGTAAATCGGTGCCTTCGTGTAGTTCCACTAGCTTGGTCCATAAGTCCTTTGCACTAATGAAGGGCCGGCCAGCGGTTGAGCTCTTCCTTGGACAACCCACATTGCAAGATTTGAGTTGCCTTGGCATCGGCTTCTACTTGTTTTTCATGGAATTTGACCATTGATCGTAACCCAAAGATTCACCATCTTCATTAGGAAGTGTGAAACCGGTTTGGATTACGATCCACATCTCGATTTGGGTTTTAAGAAAGCATTCCATCCGACCCTTCCAATAAGGAAAGTCATTACCGTTGTAAAGCGAAGTCGAGATGCTAAACCCTTGAGATGGGCCATTTAAAAACAAGAAGAAGAGCGGCGAAAAGAATCTTACCAAAACACACGGAAAGAATATTCCAAGACTTTCGTCTTGGATTAGTAGTCTTGAGAAGTAAAAAAAGATATATAAAATGTAACTTGCAAAAAGAAATAAACAATCAAATGCGAATGTCGTTGAAGTTCCGGAGGACAACCTTACTCGGGATCTAACCCGAAGGACAACCTTATCCGGATCCTAAAGTCTCTAATGCAATTCTATATGTAGGAGAAGATAAGCAAGTGAAATAATTATACGAAAACAGAAATAAATAAATAAAAAATCTGTAAAAAAAAGAAAAACAAAGCTAGATTGGTGGTTTCACCGAATCTTAGCGCCCCCGGCTCTGATACCAATTGTTGGATCGAAAGTGTCGCTAGAGGGGGGGGTGAATAGCGATACGGTGTCGTTAGAAACTTTTGCAATAAGTAAAAAGCAAGTAGAGAATGCACAGCGGAAATATAAAGTAGACAAGATATTTTTACGTGGTTCACAATCTTTCGATTGCTAATCCACGGCCCTAGTGATCCTTGATCACGTACGGAGGGCAATTCACTAAAACCACTCCTCCTCGTTGGAGGTAGAACAGCGATTACAAAAGAAATCAAGGCAAAGGGACACTCCCCTTTCCTTGTTACGATTAAAGCACAAAGACAATTTAAAGAAGTAGAACTTAAATAAATATACGACAACTCTTATAAGTAGAAGATGTAGCTTTCGTTGTCGTGACGCCGTCGTAGCAAATGTGAGTAGTAGTAGCGGCGTTACGACGGCGTGTTGAGAGCTCTTTAATTCTTGTTATTTGCTTGGCTTGAACATGTCTATTTATGGATATTGATCTATGAATTTAGACATAGGTAGTGTCCAAGGTGAGGTTCTTATCCCCCAAGACTTGTTCATCCACATCCTTTGCGCCGACTCAAGGATGAGGTGTTTCATCCAACCACCTTGTGCCACCTCCAACCTCCTTGTGCGCCAACTCAAGGATGAGGTGTTTCATCCAACCACCTTGTGCCACCTCGAGGAAGCCTTCACGCCAAGAAGAAGAAGCCATCAAACTTGAGCCACATCATGGGAGACAAACATCTTGTGCCAACTCAAGGAGGCCTTCACGCCAATAATAAGAAGACATCCAACTTGTGCCCCATCAAGGAGCCAACCATCTTGTGCCACCTCAAGGAGGCCTTCACGCCAAGAAGAAGAAGCCATCCAACTTGTGCCACATCATGGGAGCCAACCATCTTGTGCCACCTCAAGGAGGCCTTAACGCCAACTCAAGGATGAGGTCAAGCTTGGTGATGGTTTGGATGTCCACCTTGATGCCACATCACCCTTTGTACCAAAACACGAGTCAAGTCCAAATTCACCCCCTTGAAATTCGAGCTCTTCTCGAGGCTGGAACTTGACTAGCAGTTGACTGTAGTCAAAGGGTTTTGGACTGCAGTACAAGTTAGCTTAAAATATAAAGTACGATGGTTCTAACCATCTGATCTCGACCTAGACCTTCCATTGGAGGTATTGGGTCGGATCTACGCTTAACGACCTTGCTTCGCTTTCACACGAGCTTACCTTGTAGCCTCGCTTCCGGTCTCCACCCGAGTACCTCGGCTTCCTCCGAAGTCCCTCTGGCGTTGCCCGACCACCTCGGTTCCCACCGGGTGTCGCAGACCTTCCGCTCAACTTTAGCATTTCTGCACACTTAATTGAGCTCGTAAGATAACAAATATACCCTTAACTATTGAGCCTTTTGCCATAATCAAAATACCGGTTCGACTTTGGTGCCCACTGCACCAACATTATTATCCTTAGGTAGGGTAGACCTAGAGTTATCCTTAAGTCTAATATTATAAGATTTAGCACATAAATAAAAGTATTTGTTTCTACATTGGTCCGTAGGCTTACTTTCAAGCTTTTTATTGTTTATCATTTAGACAATAAACCTTATTACTAACATGCTTTTTATCATGACGTAAGGAAAAAATACTATTAAATGTTACCTTAGGATTTGTCTTAGCTATGTGAAGCTCCTCCTTTGTCCTTCATAGGGTGACTCCCCCTCGGACATTAGCTCTAGTAGTGTCCCTTTTGTTGACATTTGAAGCATACTATATGCTTGTTCCTTGCTCTTACGTATTAGGGCTCCGACTTCCTTGACTTTTTCCTTGGACTTGGGCACTTGAGTCATCTTCTTGACTCTTTTTGGGTATTTTCTTTGTAGTATCTTTGCTCCCTATACTCAAAGCAAGTTATACGATCTTTATTTCTACAAATTGCATTTGAAATACCAAATTCGGTTGTAGGGGACCCTTGAGCATGTTCTTCATCCTCTTCTTGCTCTAGCTCCAGTGTTGGTTGGCTATCCTCCCCCTCAATTTTTGAGGTGGAGGCTTTCAAGACTTCCTCTACCTCAGACGTTGAGCTATATTATCAAACAATGGTCAAAATCATTGTCAATTCATTGTCAAACATCAAAATCGTACTCGAATCCCACTCAAGTTTGGTCAATCGTGACCTGGTCCGATTGCACCAACAATTTTGTTATCTTTTCTTTAAGAAAAACTATTCAAAAATAAGCTTGAATTTGTTTTAAAATCTATTTTTTGCTGTCAAATACTTAAATATTTTCTTGAATACTTTTTGATAAATATCAAAGGGGTAGTAAAGTGAAAGTTAAGAAAACAAGTTAAAACTTTAAAAAACTTGAATTTCAAAATTTTCCAGAATTTGTAATATTGAGAGGGAGAATCTCAACTTTAAAAACATACCCTTATTTATATATTGATTTCCTTAACTTTAACCAATGTTGTCATAGATCAAAAGAAGGAGATTATTGGTACATGAGCACCAAATAATCAAATATTGATTTTGATAATGACAAAGGTTCAAAGTTAAATTATATAGTAATCTGATATTATGTTGAGGTTGTATAGTAGGTTTGTTGAATCAGACTAAACAAAGAAGTCATAGCTATTAGGACCGCAGGTATGCTAGAGGGGGTAAATAGTGATTTTTTTTATTTCCTCATTTCGATTGCATTCGTATTCGTCTCTGCAAAATGTTAGCACAATGGAATACAAATATAAACAAGAACAAAACACCACAATCACGACATAAGGATTTAACATGGTTTGAAACCCTAGTTCCTACTTCACGGTCGGACTTTAGTGTCTACTCTACTAAATCTCGTCTCCTTCTCGACAACACGTCGAAAGTAGAGAAACCTCGTACAAAAGTTTTACAACTCAAGACAAACAAATACAAATACAAAGAAAGAATGAAATACAAAAAACACTTTATAAGATTGCTTGATCACTTGAATACTTTTGGTTGCTTTGAGATGCCCTTGAAGGTCTGGAATGCAACAACACGTCTCTTTCAAAATCTCCCAAGAAACCACTAAGAAATCCTCCTTGAGCTCCTTCTCTTATAGGCTTCGCGTCGAGCTGATTTATGATAGTTACTACTCAATGGTAACTTGAGTAGTAACTATGCTCCTTGCCTTTGTGTATCATGGGACTAACCTCCTCTGACTTCTTCTTTGCCTTAGGTGTCGCTGGAACCTTTATCTTGACTCTTCTTAGGCACTTACTCTTGTAGTATTCTTTCTCCCTATACTCAAAGTACATCATGTGATCATTATTTTTAGAACATGCATGTGAGTTAGCTAGCTTGGTAGGGGAACTTTGAGCTTGTTCTTCATGGGCTCCGGAGGTAAATGTTTCCTCTTGCTCCGGTGTCGATTGTCTATCCTCCCCCTCAATTGTTGAAGTGGAGGCTTCTATAACTTCTTCTACTCCGGATGTCGAACACCTCTCGACTTCCAAATCTTCAAGCTCTTGAGATGATGAGTATACTTCTTCTACCTTGGACTCATCATCAACTTGGGTTGGCAAGGACTCTTCATGGAGCTTAACTAACTTGCTCCACAATTCGCTTGCATCCTTAAATTTTCCTAATTTATACAAAATATGATTAGGCACCAAATTACTTAAAATTTTGATTACCTTGTCATTGGCCTCGGATCTTTGAACTTGGTCCTCAATCCACTTGCTCCTTTTAGTGGGTCATCTTTTCTTGTCCGTAGGAGCCTTGACTATTAGGGTGAAACACTCTTCCAGGTTCATTTGGAAGAATACCTCCGTTTCTCCCTCCATTGGTTGAATCTTCCGAGTCTGTAGGGCAGTGGAAATCGAGTGACGAGTCTAAAACTGTCATTGAACTCCATTCCCTCTAGCTCTTATGCTTTTGCGATAGTGAGTTCTTGAAGAATGTCCTCACTTTGATACCACTTGTTATGACCACTAGTACGCTAGAGGGGGGAATAACGATTTTTTAATTTTGTCATTTCAATTGCGTTTTGTGTTTGTCTTTATAAAACGTTAGCACACGGAATACAAATATAAACAAGAACAAAAAACCACAATCATGACACAAGGATTTAATGTGGTTTGGAACCCTAGTTCCTACTCCACGGTCGGGTTTTAATGTCTACTCCACTAAACCTCCTCTTCTTCTCGACAACATTCTAGTCACCCTAGTTCCTATGCTATCGTAAGCGGATAATAGCTTCGGCTAAGGTCGAGCTGTAAAAATAGTGATGATTTGATCCAAGACTTTGCCTTGTTAGATCGGAATGAATTTTTTACTTCCGTCATCTTCAATAGTAAACTTACCTTAAACTCAACTCCTCTGATCCGCCACCACACAATGATAATAGCTTCGGTTGAGGCCAAGCTATAAAAATAGTGACGATCTGATCCAACACTTCACCTTGTCATATCCAAATGAATTTTTTACTTCCATCATCTTCCACAGTGCATCTACTTTGAACCCAACTCCTCCGATCCGCTACCGCACGAGGATAATAGCTTCGGCTAATGAGAAGCTGTAAAAATAGTGACGATCTGATTTAGGGCTTCACCTTATCAGATCGGAATGAATTTTTTACTTCCATCATCTTCCAGAATGAACTTACCTTAAAGCCAGCTCCTCCGATCCACCATCGCACGGGGATAATAATTTTAGTTGAGGCTAAACTGTAAAAATAATGACGATCTGATTCAGAGCTTCGCCTTGTCATATTGGAATGAATTTTTTACTTCCGTCATCTTTCACAGTGCATCTACCTTGAATTCAACTCCTCCGATCCGCTATCATATGGGGATAATAGCTTCGGCTAAGGTCAAGCTATAAAAATAGTGACGATCTAACTCAAGGTTTCGCCTTGTAAGATCGGAATAAATTTTTTACTTTCGTCATCTTCCAGAGTGAACTCACCTTAAATCCAACTCTTCCGATCCACCAATGCATGGGGATAATAGTTTCAACTAAGGCCAAGCAGTAAAAATAGTGATGATCTGCTCCAGGGCTTCGCTTTGTCATATCTGAATGAATTTTTTACCTCCGTCATCTTCAACAATAAACTTACCTTAAACCTAGCTCCTTCGATCCTCCACCACCCGGGGATAATAGTTTTGGCTGAGGCCAAGCTATAAAAATAGTGATAATCTGATCCAGGGTTTCGCTATGTCAGATCGGAATGAATTTTTTACTTCCGTCATCTTCGACAGTGAATTTTCCTTAAACTCAGCTCCTCTGATCTGTCACTGCACAGGAATAATAGCTTCAGCTGAGGTCAAGCTGTAAAAATAGTGATGATTTGATCCTGGGCTTTGCCTTGTCAGATCGGAATGGATTTTTTACTTCCGTCATCTTCAACAGTGAACTTACCTTAAATCCAGCTCCTCCGATCCGCCGCCGCACAAGGATAATAGCTTTGGCTGAAGCCAAGCTATAAAAATAGTGACGATCTGATGCTGGGCTTCATCTTTTCATATCAGAATGAATTTTTTACTTCCGTCATCTTTAACAGTGAACTTACCTTAAACTCAGCTCCTCCGATTTGCCACCGCATGGGGATAATAGCTTCGGCTGAGGCCAAGCTATAAAAAATAGTGACGATCTAACTCAGGGTTTCGCCTTGTTAGATCGGAATAAATTTTTTTTACTTTCGACATCTTTCAGAGTGAACTTACCTTAAACTCAGCTCCTCCGATCTACCACTGTACAGGGATAATAGCTTCAGCTTTCTCTTATATTGTGCATGGCATAAATAGAATGACCGACCCCTTCCTTTTTATTGGGCCAGACCCCCAAGCCTCGTTTAGGGCCCATCATATCAATGGGAAACCCCATTAGTTCCTTCGATAAAAAATGCACCGCTACTCTTCAAATAGGATTTATTAGCTTTCCCCATATGATCCTTTGCCTTCTCCCGCTTTAAAGATCCTCCAGTCACCACTTGCCACTGCAAGGATTCCTTCTCCTCCTTTGTCCCAACACTTCCCTTTCTTCATACTTGGAAAATGAAGGCTCTCCTAAAAAAATGTCACCCTTCGACACCTGCGAGAAACAATTTAGCCATCAGGGTCCTCCCAATACCAACCATCACCAATCCCCCTTCCACCGCTTCCTCCTCTTCCTTGTCTCTTCTTCATCATCTTCCACATTTGTTCCACCCGCCAAACAACCTTCCGACCTTACTCTCTCCTGTGTATTGCCACCCACTCTTCCTACTAATCCGCCTATGATGAACCCTAGCCCATCCTCTTCTATCCCTCCGCTCCCTGCTTTTCCCCTTTTTCCCTCTTCGCATTTATTTTTACAGTTCGGCCTCAGTCACATCAATATTTCAGGTGACTGGAACATGAATAATTTTCATCAACCAAAGCAGAATCAGAGTTAAACCAGAGGAAGCTAGAGTTAAACGGGAAATACACAGTGCTTCCTCTATGTGTCGTCGGAGCACTTGCACATCGTCGGAGCAATTTCCACTGTAACTCAACCCCTGAATCCGTCGGGATCGCCGCTACCGTCTCACCGATAGGATCACAGTCAGATTTCGACCAGATTGCCATCGGAATCCGACCGAATTTTCGCTGCCAACGGTTGTAGCATTGGCGAGCGCAATTCAATTGGATTTCGATCGGATCACGATCAGAATCCGACCGTTCAATGGCGATGTCAAGTGGTAGCTCAGGCGATCACAATGAGTTATTGTGCATTCCGTGTTACTATGCTTGCTTAGGTGCTTATGGACGTGCAGATATCCGTCGACTAGGATATCAAAATCTTTTATATATATCTTCTTGATTTTTGCTTTATTTTTTTTTTTTTGGTACTAGCATTAGGTATCCAGACCTACGATCCAATTAATCCTGAGGATGATCGATCCTGCTCTACGGATCTCTAATGGGACATTAAATAATTTTTAGATGAGATATACTACACCGACCATTAGAATAAATCAAGAAGTAATTGCATGAGCAGCCTTAGTAATTATAATATTCTTAGTTTATCACCCTATTTAGAGGACTGAAGATCGAATTATAAATATCTAAAAATTAAATTGAATGTCCTATCTGCACCATAGTCATTGGATTGCTTTTTGCTTCTTTTGATTTGACAAACTCGATGACTAAGCACTCACTATCAAACTTTAATTATTGTAATTTGATTGACGCAACAAATGGACCAAATTTCCAAGAAAAAACAAAACAAAAATATCACATGAATAAGATTTCAATACTCTAAGATAAAGTTTGACTGATGCAATAATTTCGAAAACCAATCCTTCCATATTACCTCTTTGTCGTCTCACTATTTTGTTGATTAATGATGATAATAATCCAGGAGAATATTTTTTTGACAAGACTCCAAATGGCGTAATTGATACTCTCCCATATTACGTCTCTGTCGCGTCTATTTGTTAAGTAACGGTGACAATAATTCAGAAGGATATTATTTGACAAGAGTTTAAGATCTATTGAATTTTAAAAAATCTTCGCCAGCAGACTCATATAGTTGGTCTATTGCAAGAGTCAAAAAAAATTTTTTTTGGGTGATTTTGCTTACTACATACCAATTATATACAGCGATTGCATCTATAATGCACTCATAGAAAATTCAATAAGAATATCTGAAGACACCATCAGTTGACAGTGCTTCATATATGTCGACAAAAAAAACATAAAAACAGCAACATTTATATATTTTCAAATGTTGAATTGTGATCAGAACATGGATTGATATGGGTTGGAAGTGGCATACATCGATTTCCCATGAGGTAATTTTTATTGTGATTCAGATGATTTTTATGTATCTTAGTTACCGTATCAAGACTTATAAAATTCTCTGTGATTTACGGCTCTCACAATGATCGTATGACAGACCGATAGAGATTGCTAAATTGATGATTTCTAGGAAGACATCCATTATAAAGGAAGTCTTGGTGGGTGAAATTAAACTTGGCACTTTATAGTTTCATACATCTATTTTTTTATTGATAGTAAAGTATCCGAATCTTCGGTTTAATTAATCTCTGAGAGCAATCGATTTGCCCTACAGATCTTCATGACGTCTTGCCAACAACTGAGTCGAATAAGATCGAAGCTCAAATGACCTCCACTGGTTACCAAGAGTAAATTAGAGAAGTGTTCATTGTTTTTTTTTACGGTTCAGTCCAAACTCCACAGTTGCATCATTCCTAAACGATGGTTCAACCACTACAATAAAAATGGAAATTAGTGACGAAAAAATATCATCGTTAATACCAAAATTTCGCTGCTAAATTAAATTTTCGACAAAATAATTTCGTCGCTATAGTCGTCGTAATAAGCTTGTCACAAAGACAAATCAGCAACTAATTAAGACTTTTTCAATCATTAATATTTTCGAAGAAATAAAAAACGTCGTCACAAATAAAACTTTCGTCGCTAATATTTCGTCGCTATTTTTCATTTTTCTTGTAGTGAATGTCGAAATCGTACTCCATCTACCGAATAAACTCTTAGGCCTAAAGTCTCAAATGAATTTTTCCTGAATTCATCATTGCACGATATCATAATAGAGAATCAAATTATATTTTAGTGTAGAATATTTCTTCGTTTTTGTGAATGTACCATGCCCCAGGGCTAGTTTCATATATCTATGATAGCTTCATAATCATGTGTGACTCGCCCGAAATAATTGTTTATTTGATGGAGTGATATTCGACGCAGAGAGAGTGATTGATTAAATGAGTGCAAATATATGTATATTAGACCTTTAACGTGTCTTCTAATTTGACGCATATCAACATGCTTACCCATAAAAATAAAATAAAATAAAAAAATCAACAAGGTCGAGGACCCGTTCACCAAAAACTATAAAAAAAAAATATGGCTACGTGACATTTGAAATAGCAACTTTTACCCTAAATTATTGCCATAAAAGTCACAGTGAAAAGGCTTTCAATATATTATTCGTACAAGAACTTAAATGAATACTTCAACACCATTTGACTAATACAGCCGTGTTAATATTTGAAAGAGTAAAGAATCAATTTTTGGAGGTAGCAAGATTTATCGATGACGTATTTTCTGTCGGAATCGATTTACCATACGTAGGGATAGCGATGAGGAACCGTTAATATGGCGGTTATATATTTTCATATGAACATAATTTTGTACTAGTCATCTGGGATCTGATTTACCCTCTTCCATACGTAGGGACAACGGTGAGAGACCGATAATGTGACAGTTCCATTTTTTTTTTTTTTTCATATGAACATGATTCAAAATTAACACCATTTTATTCACTATGTTCACAAGAACATGATTCCAAACATCTTGTTAAAGATCTCCATAGTTACTAGTGATTTCCGTTCACAATTCGGCCTCCGTCGACGACGATGACCTGACCATTCACGTAGCAAGACGAAGGGAGGCAAAGGAAGGCCACGACGCCGGCCACATCCTCCGGTTCCCCCCCACGCCCGAGAGGCACGCGATGATTCTCCCTCGCTTCAAATTCCTCGTCTTGCAACAACTGCCACAACAAACAAATTCGTATTCAACAGCCAAAATCGATTTTTTTTTTCCACCGTAATCCCCTCTTTTCTAGATAACAACAAGCTGCGTTCACTTACAGGGTCATTCAGTGGTGTTCTTATGTACCCTGGAGCTACACTGTTTGTTCTAATGTTATCTTTGGCCCATTCACAAGCCAGATTTCTCGTGAGTTGATCCATCGCTCCTAAGCAAATTAAACGGAAAAAGAGTGAAAGAGAGAAGATGAAGAAGAAGAAGATCTAAGAAAATAGTTCATCTTCCAAATGATTCAAGCAAACCCAATCAACACTATGCAAGAAATACCTTTGGTCGATCCATACACAGACAGATTATCTATGGCAACGAAGCCACAGATGGAGGAGATGAACACAATACTGCCGCCTCCACAAGCCCTGAGGTGAGGGTAAGCGAGTTGGCTCAGGTGGAACGCCGATTCCAGGTTTGTGCTGATCAATAACTTGAAATCCTCCAGGGTTTGCTCTATGACCGGTTTGAAGATCAACGCCCCTGCATTGTTAACCTGCAAAACGAAGAAGATTACCCATCGGTTAATTTCCGTGAGAATTCTGATTTGGTTTAGGGTTTAGAAGGGGAGAGAAAAAAAAAGGGGGGGATTAATACCAAAATGTTGAGCTTCCCGTCGAATTGGGACTTCACCGTCGCCATGAGCCTCTCTCTCTCGCTCGGGGAGGATACGTCGCAGACAGATCCGGTGACCATGAGCTTGGAGGCGCGCCATTGCTGCAGACACTTCTCCAACTCAGTTTCGTTGCGGGAGCAAGTGTGCACCGCCGATCCAAGTCTGGCGAGCTCCTCGACGATCGCATACCTAAAGCTCGATCGATGAGTAGAAGTACATATATCGAAAGAGATGGAGGATTCGAGGAAGCCCAGTACCCGATTCCCTTGGAGCCTCCGGTGACCAGAGCAGTCGTCCCGGCGAGAGACCATCTGTTTGTCTCGATGGGACTGGGAGTGTGTCCCTGCACGCTGCTCATGCTTCTATCTTTGGAAAGGAACTCGGTGAGGAGGAGCGCAGTTCAGAAGATAAGAATAGATAAGTTGCATCATTTTGGAAGCAGATAGACTTTTAAAATATTAAAAATTCAGAACACTGTATGGATCCAATTTTGGGAATTCAAAGAGACAATTATTGGTACTTGAATATCTTATCACTTGAAAGACTTTTGGAAAATCGAATTATATATATATATTAGAACCGACGCAAACCGAATTGACCAGCGGCGGCCGGGCGCCCGACTAATGTCGAATAATCGGGTCGATTCCGGCCAAATTGCGGCTCGGAATCCGACGCCGACGGATCATCATAACGCCAATTGTTCGTGTCGGATTTCGATGAATTCGGCGAATTCGACTGACAGGGCCAAATCGATGAAATCCACGGCCGAGTATCACCGGATGGATCGTCGTATCGGTCCGTCGACGGATTCGGCCGCGATTCGATCGAATCCGTCGATCGTGGCCGCTTGATGCGTTCGCGCCCGCTTCATGGTAAGCGCAGAATTGATCGTTTTCGGCCGTAGTTTAGCCCCGGATTCTAAGCGTAGCCGTCGAAATCAAGCCCGTGGACCATGCCGACCGTAGCGTCGATCACACCGATCAAACGGTCGGCGGGGATCGGACGGGGCGATGACGATGATGGCAACGCGCGCGGCTCGCACGTGGCGCGGACGAATCGATCGCGCAGGAGAAGATATATATATAGCTTTGATCTACCGTGCGTGTTACACTGCATGACTCGTGTGCGACAACATCTCCACCGTCCGATCAAATCGCGATTGTATAGTAACGAGGAATGCACAGTGTTTCTTCCTCGAAAGATTTCACGGTTGTGGGCTCCGATTCACCGCCAGCCGATCGGATTCCGACTGCGATCCGATCGGCATCGAAGTCTAGTCAGATCGTAGCCATTTCCAATCAGATTGCAGTCGTTTTCGGCCGTGATTCGACCGCTATCCAATCGGACTCTGGTGCCGACAAGATCGCTATCGAATTGTGGTCAGAATCCGACCTTCCATCAGCGAGATCGACGGCTTCGAGACGCACGATTACTATGCATTTCTCGTCTCGCAAAGTCGGGGCAAGAAAATGGTGTTTATATATATATATATATATATATATATATAATCTGTCGCGCATCTACTGTGCGTGCGTGAGGGAACTGTTGACGTGGCAGACAAATGCCACGTCAGCAGTTCTCTCATGCACACACGAGAAGCGCGCATAGTAGGCGCACGGTAGATCCTGATTCTATATATAGAGAGAGAGAGTTGATTTGTTGAGTGTCATTTCCTTATTCGACTGTGCGCGACGCATATTAACCACGCACCCCGTCGTCGATCTCGTCGGCGGAAGGTCAAATTCCGGCCCTGATTTGGTCGGAATCCAGTGGCATTCCAGCCGAAATCCGACCGCGATCCGGCCGGCACCGGAGTCCAGTCGGATTCCGATCGGAAATGGCCGCGATTGTGGTCGCCAGTGGGGATCCGACCGACCGGCGGTGAATCGGCGACGACAACGGTGAAAATCGTGCGAAAAAAACATTGTGCGTTCTCCGTCACTGTGCAATCGTGATTTTGATCAGACGACTGATACGTTGTCACACACGAGTCGCGCAACATAAAGTGCGCAGCATATCAACTCTCTCTCTCTCTCTATATATATATATAGTTTTGATATCCTGAGTGTCACGATTTGCACGATTTGTGCGTGACGGTGAGGAATGAATAGTAACCACGCGCCCGACGTCGCTTGCAACTGTCGACGGGCGACCGAATTCCGGCCACGATCTGGCGGTGGTCTGACTACAATTCGATTGACATCGGAGTTCGATCAGATGGCGACCGAATCACGGCAGAAAATGACCACAATTGCGATCGCCAGTGGTCGCGTTGGCGACCGCAATCGTGGTCGTTTTCAGCTGCGATCTGGCTGGAATTCGGTCGCGATTCGACCCTGATCCGCCCGGACTCCGATGTTGGCTGGATGGCGATTGAAATCCGATCGGATTACGACCGGATTACTGCCAGAAATGGTCGAGCTCCGATGTCGATCGGATTATGATCGAAAATAACTGGGCTCCAGTGTCGATCGGATCGCGATCGGAATTCAACCGACCAACGATGAAATCATACGGAGAAGAAACATTATACATTTTTCATTCACTGTCTAATCGCGACGATCGAACAGCTAAAAAGCTATTGTGCACGAGCTATGCAATAGCAGACGCATAAGATATCAAACTCCGAGTATATATATATTACAATTTATTATGAATCACTTGGCTATTTTTTTAGTGAAAAAAAAACAAGCAAAAATTCCAGCGTGTGAGTTGTGACTTGATGATGAATTTAATGCAGGGAAAAAAATTAATTTTAATGAATACGATAACAAAGCTGGCTTAGACCAAACCTCGATCCAATTGGTTCATATATTCACGGATCAAATGTGGAGACCAAGTCGACGTCATAAACAGTCCGAACTCGCTAACTTTAACTGTCTAACTCTTATCGAGCCATACCGTGCCAGCTCAGTAAGCACCAAACCTTGGCCGACCGAGACACCCCACGCTCTAACATAATAATTTTAACATTTTTAAAATGACGTTGAATATATATACATGTATTTTTTATCCTACACATCCGCAGATGCATGACTTATACGCGATGGATTCTCAATCGTCCCATCATTGTGAATGTACAGTAATCTTCTCCATTGGCCGATTAGAATCCACCGAATTTAGGCCGCAATCCAGTCGGCATCGGTGCCGATTGGATCACGGCTAAAATTCGATCGGAATTCCGGTCGCCCGACGGTGAAGTGACGGTGAATCACAACGGAAAAGATTATTGTGCATTCCTCATTCACTGTGCAATTGCGATAATCGAATTGAAAAGTCGTTACGCATGCATCGTGCATTCACAAGTGCTCAAAATAATAAAGTCGGCTTTGGGGAGACTATTGTGACCCTCGTTCAAGACTCAAACTTTTTTTTTTATATTTTATAGAATCTGTTTTTTGAATTTTACCTCAATTTTTCACTTTTATCGATCACCCTAAAATTAATTTTGAAAATTAGTATATATATATATATATATAATATTTTGTACCGAACCGAACTAAAAAATAATTTATTTTAATATATTAGAGTAGTTACGGTATAATTATTGTAGGTAAATATTTTAATAATTATGTTATAGTAGCTACTTGTGACTACTGTAACAAAGTTAAAATAAAATTGGTTTTGGCATGGAAAATATAATTAAAGGCTCTTTTGACTTTTTAAAAGTAAAAAAAAACGCTTTTTTTTGGTTGGCCTTTAAACTATTTGATGCGGTTAGAAATGTATATTCGACTTTATATTTATGAACTTGAAGAAAAGAGATATCAAAGAAAAGGAATGAGATCCATGGGATTTAGAAGGAGCTCGAGGATGCGATTTAATGCAAGGGCATTATATAATTGAATTTAAATTTTGATAATGATAAAAATTCTAAGTTAAATTATATTGTAGTATGATATTGTGTTGAGATTGCCTAGTAGGTTTGTCAAATCGCATTAAGCAAAAAAGTCATAACTAGATCGAGACACCAAGTGAAGGATTCGCGATGAGTCAACATGGTCCGATATCAAAAAGAAGTCGTGGAGTTCAAAGGGTCGAAGGCTAAGTAGGAAAGTCAAAATCGATCAGGAAATCAAGGGTTTAACAAAGGTAAGCAAGGTAAAATCTGGTGTGAAGTACGGGGACAATCTTTGGCATTAATCTGACTTAGGATTTCGAAGGAATACCAAAGTCAATACCAGACAGTTGACAGACTATTATTACTACTCTGTATTATTATTGTGCTAACTCTGTGATGCAGAAAATTAGCTATAGTTGGTTGACTGGAAGAATCCAAGAGAGTGATTGACTCTAGTACTCGACTGTCGATCTAGGTGACTGGACAAGGTCCAATCGATTGAAACATGGATTATAGTCATCATCCGAAACAAATCTAAATTAACTAGAGGAAGCCACATCATCGTTCCAGGCGATTGGAACATGGATAGTTTTCATTGGTCAAAACGGGACCAGAGTTAAATCAGAGAAAGTCACATCAACATTCCAAGCGACTGGACCGGGTCCAAGCACCTGAAACTCGATAAAATCTAGTTGGGTTAGGTCATATCTGGATGGATGTGGAGGCGTCTGGATTGGGTCCAGGCGCTTGGAAAACTCTATAAAAGAACCCTCGAACAGAAAGTCCCATATCTTAATTTCCAAGTGCTTGTGCTTTCCTCTCTCGTATTTAACGCTCAACCTCAATGTCGTAGCGCTTCAACTCTGACCGTGTGCTCTATTTTCATCATCTCAAATATTTTTGCATCGTTTCTTTTGTACTTATCTTTAAAGGGACGATAAGGTTGTTACCGTTCATTATCATTTGTAAGAAACGAATCTCTTATCTCTAATAAAAAAGAAATATTTAGTGATTGTCCATTGATAGCGATCTTGGATCGTGGGCCTTGAACTAACAGTCTTTCAGCTGTGAACCAAATAAAAAATTTCGATGTCTTTATTATTTCCACTGCATATTACTTTGAGTTTTATGAAATAAAAATTAAAGAAAAGGTTTACGATATTCGACCCCCTTTTCTAGTGTTCTAATTGATCCTACAATTGGTATCAGAGTGAGAGTGGTCAGATCCGGTATAACCACTGATTGAGCAATAGTTTTAGTTTTATTGTTATAATTTTCTTCTCGCACTACTAATCCAAGATCAAGTCTTGGTACATTTTTCTTTATTTATATATTTTTTGGGATGTGTAGGATATTTGACGCCGCTAGAGGGGAGGTGAATAGCGATTGACCGTTCGTAGATGGAATTCGATCGCGTGTTCGTGTCTATAAGTTTCGTTAGCACAGCGGAATATATATAATAACAATAATAAAACATAATCACAAACACACTAACACAAAGATTTAACGTGGTTCGGAACCGAACCGGTTCCTACTCCACGGATCGAGCTCTAAAGAGCTCTAGCGATGCCAATGCAATCACTAACCACAAATACTCCTTCTCGACACAAGTCGGAGGTGGAGAAACCTCTTACAAACTATTCTTACAACAATAAGAAATAGATACAAGTAATTACAACAATGAAATATAATGCAAGTAAAGAAAACTACTTTACAAGAGCACTTTGGTTGCTTGATCTTTGGTTGCCTTGGACTAGCCTTGAAGGACTGGAAGAGCACCAACAATTCCCCTTCAAATCGCCCAAGAAAACCCTTGCTTCAATCCTCCACGAATAGATGCTTTTAACCTGCATCGGACTGGATTTCTGCCTATCAGTCGACTGGTGAGTCGACTGTCATAAGTCACCAGTCGACTGATGCCACTATTGTCGTGAGACAACGGCTCGATCCACGCTGGAAAAACTCCAACGGATCTCTTGGCAGTCGACTGCCAACATTGATACCGATCGGCCCGGCGCCCGTGGCCGACCGTGGATCGGCTACGAGCGTCGTGCTCGACATTGGATTGGCGATCAGGTTTGGCGTCGGATCAGCCGATCACCCAATGATCGGCCCAATGAGCAAGAGCATTTCGTCGACTCAAATGAGGTTTTAACCCAAGGCCCCCATACTTGCTAGACCACCCTTAGCCTAGACCTAAGCCTTCTAGCCACCTCCATCAGCCTCACGCCTCTCGGATCCCTCCAAGTCATCCATGACTTGTTCATCCATCGCGCTAGCCTCCAGGTGCTTCCCTCAGCTATGTCATGCTAACGGTGTCTACACCGCCAAGGCACATTGGACTTATGCCGCCAAGACTCCGCTTGGACTTTACGCCGCCAATATCCATCCCCTTGGACTTCTCAAATGCCAAGACTCAAGCTTGGACTTTCCCTTGCCAACCCATGTTGGACTTTCCATGCCAAGATCCATGCTTGGACTTTTCCCAAATGCCAAGTGTCCCACTTGAACTTCCCATGCCAAGTACTCAAGACTTGGACTTCCCTATAACAATTACATTGTCATATATTTTTGTCGAACATCAAAACATCATTCGAGTCAAACTCGAGTCCTGGTTAATCGTGACCTGGGCCGATTGCACCAACAATCTCCTCCTTTTTTATGTTTGACAAAAACCAAAACATTTGAGTTAGACCGCTAACTCAAGTCTCTTATCAATTATTCCAAATTGGTGATCCCAAATATTTTCCCAAACATATTCTCCCCCTTTTTGACTAACATCAAAAAGGTTTTCTCTCCAAGGGGGTCAATGTCTCATGTCCCAATGAGATCTTACAATCTCCCCTTTCATCCAAAAATAAATACCTAGGATGCCTACCATCTTCCTAGTGATAAGTCACATATCACTCAAGAGAGACAATCCTATACTCTCTTCCAATTTCCAAATTGGGTATCAAAAACCCATCAATTTTCCCAATTGATGATACTCTCCCAATAACTTCTCCTCTTCAAGGAGAAAAACACATCCATCATCCCAAGATGGATACCTCCCCCTAAAGGCTTGCTCCCCCTTGACCATTGCACCAACAATGTTCTTGGGAAGCCCCTAAGCCAATAGGAACTCTAAACCATCAAAATTAAGGTTCTAAGTTTAACATAGAACTTTCACTCACCCTAAATTTGATACTTTAACCTAACACAACTCCTAATCCATATCCAATAAATTTTCACCCTTTATAATGCTTCCTAAAGCATATCCTAGGGTTAGAAGTGATTAGGAACCTTTTCCATAGCTGAACACGGGCTAAACAAACCTTGTTAACCCGAAATCAGACCTGGCGATCGACTCGACGATCAGTCGATCGCCACCCATATCGATCGATCACATTACCGGGCGATCGATAATCAAATTTCCGAATTTCAGCTATCAGAATCAAGATTTGGAAAAACATAAGTAATTCTACGTAATTTGAAAAATCATAAAATTTGATATGTATATTACTTATAGTCATTACAATGGGTGAAAAATATTTAAAAATTATTTTACCCATAAAATAGTGAGTTTGATACAAAACTCAAAACCATTGAAATTTTCAATGTTTTGGCCCTATTTTGTATCAACTTCATCAATGGTGATTGCTATCAAAAGATAGACTTCACCAAGATTTTCCAAATTGATTTTAAAATGATTTCAAAACCATGTCTTGGATCATATTCCTTGGGCTCTATGCACATGACTTGTACACAAACTTTCCTAATGATCCACTAATTGAAATTAGATGAGTTTAGTTCATCTAGATGCAAAAACTATGCACCTTGAACTTAACTAATATCCTAGCATCTCACATGTATCTAGGGTGTATAAATACACATACATGTCAATTGGATGTGAGATATGGGTTTTGATTCATTTTATCTAGGGTTTCATGCATTTTCTAAGGCAACTCTACTTGATTTCCTTATAAATGGGACTTCAAGTCATGTCATAGTCCTTAAATCAATTTCAATCGAAATTTTCTTAAATGCATGAATGATTATGACATTAATGATGATATAAATAAGCATATGCTCATAATCATGATGTCATGGCATAAGATGAAATCTAAAAACACATGACATTTAAAACCTTAATCCTAAAACATGAACATGACATATAAAATGATTAAAAGTAAGCATGATGTCATGACATGTTGTATGGCAAACGAAGCATGACATATAAAATATATAGGTATAATAATACCTAAATTTTAATATTAATTGTCATTTGTTGGGATTAATCATATTTTGCCATATTAACCTAATCTCCCTAGTGTGCCAAAAACCCAAAATGACACACTAACCTCTAAACTCAACTTGTGCCAATTTGATCATTTTATCAAAACTTCTCAATTAATATTGGCACATCCTAAAATCTTTTAGGATATTAATTCAAGTCTATTTCCAAGGTAACCATAACCTTGAAAATATCCTAAAATGTCACATTTACCATGGTTGAGTTAACTACCCATCCAATCAAGGTTGGCACACCCTAAACTCATCTAGCATGAATCAATCACGCTCTTAGGAACCCAAAACCGATTTGAGCTCCTAGGGTTAATTAGGTATTCCTTAGGGATAACCTCCCTAGATACCTTCCTAATGACCCTCCTAGGCTTGTTAGCCTTGGTCATTTGGGTCTTACCTAGGTTGACTCTAGGGGTAACTCCCCTTGCAACCTTCTTAGTGGCCACCCTAGGTTTCCTAGAAATCCTAGCCACTAGGCACACCCTTTGGTCAATTCTAGGGATGACTTCCCTATTGACCTTGGTCTTCCTAGACCTAGTTTGTGTTCCATAGTCAAATGGAACACTATGGTAAGCCACCTTAGGCTTAGGTTTGTGACTCAAACCTTGCTTGCCCTTGGTTGACTTTTGTCTTTGAGCTCCTAGGTGTTGACTTTGAGTCCTAGACCTTTGACTTTGACTTTTGGACTCTTGATTTTGACCACTAGACCCTTTAAATTGATTTTGTATCTTATTTAGGGTCTTTTCAAGTTTTTCAAGCTTTGACCTCAAGACTTGATTTTCCTTTTCTAATTGCCCAATTTTAGAATTTTGATTTAAGTCTTGGGCATTGGACTTCCTAGGCATATGCCTAGTCCATTTAGGATTGAAACCTAGGTGTTCTCCTATTTTCTTGATAGATTCCCTAGGTAAAATATTTTTAGGGACATTAGTCCCAAATTTCTTCTTATTTCCTAAGTGGACACTCTTAGCACCTAGATAAATATGTCTATTATTTCTAGCATGCTCTTCATGAATTGCAAGGGAATTAAAATTCCTAGCATGCTTCTGCTTGTAAATTGAAGAAGGAGCAAAATTAGAGGTTACCCTAGGGTTTGCCTTGGAGGCTTCCCTTACATGTATAGCTCCTTCTTGGGTCTTCTTCCTCCCCCTAGGACATTGACTCCGGTAATGTCCCTTTGAGTTGCACTTGAAGCATATGATATGCTCCTTGCTCTTTTGACTTGAGGGACCGACATCCTTGACCTTTGGAGTCGGTGGAGCTTTCCAATTCTTCTTTGGGCACTTGCTCTTATAGTGCCCGATTTCCCTACACTCAAAACATATTATATGCATTTTATTATTAACACATATGTTTGAGTTACCTAGGTCCGAGATGGAAGGTGCTGGAGTTTGAGTTTCTTCATCTCGACCGGATGTGGAAGCTTCTTCTTGTTGCTCCGGAGTGGAAATTCTCTCCTCTCCCTCAACCCTTGAGGTGGATGCTTCTTCCACTTCTACCTCCTCCTTGGAGATTGATGGCCTCTCAACCTCCAATTCTTCACACTCTCCTCTTGACCCGGATGTTGACTCTTCTTCAACTTCCGAATCCTCACTTGCTTGTGAGGAGGAGCTTGCTTCTTCAGCCTCTTCCGATTGAACTGATGAGCATTCTACATCTTCTTCTTCTTCTTGGACCAGTGATAGACTTTCATGGAGCTTGGCCAAATCGCTTCATAGCTCCTTGGCATCAACATAGTCACCTAGACTACACAAAAGGTCATTAGGAATTAAATCAAAAATGAATTTGATTACCTTCTTATTTTTATCGAATTGTTGGAATTGCTCCTCACTCCACTTCTTCTTCTTGAGAAACCCTCCCTTTGGTCCCTTAGGATATTCAAATCCTTCCATCAACGCGGACCACTCCTCAAGGTCTCTCATCATCAAAAAATCTTCAATTCTCGTCTTCCAAGAATTGAAACCTTCTCATCCATAGAAGGAATAGGGAATTGGGGTGTTGATGTCTCATCCCAATGGTTCTTCCATCTTCACCCTCTAGCCTCTTTGTCTTAGCTCCTGGTGGTTAGTCTGTAGAAGAGCCCCGGGCTCTGATACCAATTGTAGGATATTTGACGCCGCTAGAGGGGGGATGAATAGCGGTTGACCATTCGTAGATGGAATTCGATCGCGTGTTTGTGTCTACAAGTTTCGTTAGCACAACGGAATATATATAATAACAATAACAAAACACAATCACAAACACACTAACACGAAGATTTAACGTGGTTCGAAACCGAACCGGTTCCTACTCCACGGATCGAGCTCTAAAGAGCTTTAGCGATGCCAATGCAATCACTAACCACAAATACTCCTTCTTGACACAAGTCGGAGGTGAAGAAACCTCTTACAAACTATTCTTACAATAATAAGAAATAGATACAAGCAATTACAACAATGAAATATAATGCAAGTAAAGAAAACTACTTTACAAGAGCACTTTAGTTGCCTTGGACTAGCCTTGAAGGACTGGAAGAGCACCAACAATTCCCCTTCAAATCGCCCAAGAAAACCCTTGCTTCAATCCTCGATTTCCGCTATCGATCGACTACCATAAGTCACTCGATCGATGCCACTGCTTGTTGAGACAACGGCTCGATCCACGCCGAAAAACTCAACGGATCTCTTGGCAATGATCGCCAACATTGGCGGCCGATCGCTACCCGGCCGATCGCTGGCCGGCTCACGGAGCGCTCTGCGGCTCGACATTGGACCGGCAATGATCGCCGACCCTTAGCGCGATCGCTCCAATGAGCGATCGCAGAGCATTTCCACTCTAAACTGGCAGTCGAACTCAAGTCGACTCACGGCAGTCGAACCGGCCATAATGCCAATCGACTGCTAACCTCAAAAATGAGGTTTTAACTCAAGTATGGTGCCCTCATACTTGCTAGACCACCCTTAGCCTAGACCTAAGCCTTCTAGCCACCTCCATCAGCCTCACGCCTCTCGGATCCCTCCAAGTCATCCATGACTTGTTCATCCATCGCGCTAGCCTCTAGGTGCTTCCCTCGGCTATGTCATACTAACGGTGTCTACACCGCCAAGGCACATTGGACTTACGTCGCCAAGACTCCGCTTGGACTTTACGCCGCCAATATCCATCCCCTTGGACTTCTCAAATGCCAAGACTCAAGCTTGGACTTTCCCTTGCCAACCCATGTTGGACTTTCCATGCCAAGACCCATGCTTGGACTTTTCCCAAATGCCAAGTGTCCCACTTGGACTTCTCATGCCAAGTACTCAAGACTTGGACTTCCCTATAACAATTACATTGTCATATATTTTTGTCTAACATCAAAACATCATTCGAGTCAAACTCGAGTCCTGGTCAATCGTGACCTGGGCCGATTGCACCAACAGGATGTTTCTCTAAATGGCCCGTCAAGAAGGCTACTGTACCATACGACCCCCTTTTTTTTTTACGGAGACGATTTTGGATATTGGAAGGATAGAAAGGAATGCTTCTTGAAGACTCAGGTATAAATATGGATCGTCATCCAAACCAGATTCACTCTTCCAACCAACAATCTCATAGAGCAATTGGAATGCGATAAATGGATGACCGGAATGAAGCGTCAAATTGAAGTCAATGTCAAAGCCACTCAAATTCTACCATGTGAGTTATCTAAAGAAGAACTTAACTGAGTCGAATCATTCATAAGCGCCAAGGATCTCTGAGACAAACTCACAGAACTTCACAAGGACACCTTGGATACAAAGGTATATAAAATAGAATTGCTATTAAATACTTTATTTAATATGAAAATGTAGGATGGGGAGATGGCTAGTCAAGTTCATGCGAGAATCCAAGACATCTTGAACAGACTATGTTTTATCAGACAAAGATAGAAAATAGGGTTGTGATCAAGTACACACTTAAAGCTTTCTCAAAAATTACTTTGTGGGCATCTATGGTTGATGCATAAAAGTATCCCGGGACCTATAAAAAATTAAGTTAAATGAACTATTTTCTGAGTTTGAATTACATGAGCAAACTAACTTGGTCTAGGTCAAGAAAGATATTATTTTGGTTACAGGACAGGAGAAGGGCAAATTCAAATATGAGTCTGATGAGTCCGAGTCATAGTTTGATGATGATGTGGCATCGGAGCTAGTAAATCTCGTTCAGAAACTAATCAAAAAGAAAAAATAGATGATAAACAAAGCAAGGAGAACAAATCTAGTTCAAGTCAAAATACCAAGTCAAAATCATACAGTGTATGCTATGAGTGCAATAAAAAGGGATACTTCATAATCGACTATCCAAATCTAAAGTCACAACAACAATAATTAAAGAAGGCGCTAAAGGCTATGTGAGATGAATCATCAAATGAAGAAGAGCAAGATCAAGCTAGCTATCTAGCACTTATAGCAAGGTCTAAATTCGAATCCGAGTTTGAATCTAAGACCGATTAAAACAATGAATCTGTATTCGATTCAGAAGGTTCTTATAAGAGACACCCCTCATTAATTAAGAAATTATATGTAATGATTACGTGCTTAACTAAAAAATTAGTTAAGTCCAATTCAAAGGTCAAGTCTTTACTTAAGGAGATTGAAACTCTTAAAGAAAAGATTAATCTAACCTCTTCAACTAGTCAAGTTCAAGAAGAAAACTCAACTCAAGTCCAAAAGCTTGAGGAAGAGGATTCCTTGTTGAAAGAGCAAATTCAAGAGCTTAGGGGAACATTGGAAAAGTTCACATTGGGCTCCAAGTGTCTAAGTATGATGTTTGGATCTCAAAGAACTGTGTACAACAAGACCGAGCTTGGATTCAAAGCTAATTCAAATAATAGATCTTATCTTTCAATTGTTAATCACAATCGTAAAAGAATCTAAGCATGCACCCCTAATTTAAGTCTAGTAAAACGATTAGGTTCAACCAAGTAATGCGTTCCTAAGGATCAAATTTATTATGTGGGTAAATCATATCATAATCCAAGGGAAGCTAATACTAAACTTGTATGGTTAATTAATTGAATAACATGATTGTCTTAGTTATTTATTTATTGCATGCTTAGTTTAATTTAATTGCTTATCATAGAATGGTTAGATAAAATCAAGAATTGATTGACACTTGACAATATAACATCAAGATGTAGTGAGATAATAATACGTTACAAAAACTCAGTCAAGTGTATTCGAGTTGGATAAGAAGTATCTGACTTGGTGCACTTAGCTAAGTGGAACTAACCAAAGCTACCTCACAACATTCTAAACTAGTAAACTGGGATTTCTCATTAAGTTAACTAAGTGTATAATTTTTTAAGTTAGCTTTGTCTAAGAAAGTGGTCGTTGATTCGATTTAAAAGGCCCCTGTGCCTCACCACGACTTGGAATTTAATTTTAGAAATGTTCACTTAATTGACTGAAGGCTAAACTCGAATCTAACCCAAGGTCAAACAATCTTATTATTTAAAAATCATATCGTATAAGCCCATAAGAAGTTGGACATTTCTTAAGGATAATTTATTAGATGGTTTAGTTTAGAATATTATTTTCATATTTAGAGTTATTTAAACTCAGTAAAGAGTACATGTTTAGATTCATCAATTTACTAAATTTTATGTTTAATTAGAATCTAATTAATTAACCTGATATGTATTTAATATAATTGAAAACTATTTTTGTTGGGACAGATTGGTGAGCTAGAGGGGGTGAATAGTGTTGTTCGCTTTTGCTTCGATGGATTGCGTGTTTGTCTATAATATGTTAATGCGCAGTGAAATATAGAAATAAAAAAATAAAGACAAACACACACAGTCACAACACGAAGATTTATGTGGTTCCGAACCTACGGTTCCTATGCCACGACGAATTCTAGTGTCCATACCACTAACAACTCTTCTCCTTCTCGAAAACAATTCAGAGGTAGAAAAATCTCGTACAATGGATTTACAAAAAAAAGCAAATACAAGAAGAATGAAATACAAATGTAAAGAACACTTTACAAAGAAAACTTTTGATTGCTTGCTTGTTAGTTGTCTTTGGAATGCCTTAAAGGTCTAGAAAGTGTTGGTGCAATCGACCCAGGTCACGATTGACCGGACTCAAGATTGACTCGAGCGATGTTTTGATGTTCGACAAAAATATATGACAATGTGATTGTCATGGTAAAATCCAAGTCATGAGTACTTGGCATGGAAAGTCCAAGTCTTAAGTACTTGGCATGTAAAGTCCAAGCATGGGTCTTGGCAAGGAAAAGTCCAAGCATGGGGTCTTGGCATGGAAAGTCCAACATGGGTTGGCAAGGGAAAGTCCAAGCTTGAGTCTTGGCATTTGAGTAGTCCAAGGGGAATATTGGCGGTGCAAAATCCAAGGGTGGAGTCTTGGCAGCATAAGTCCAATGATTGGCGACGTAAAGTCCAAGCGAGAGTCTTGGCAGCATAAGCCCAATGTGCTTTGGCGGTGTAGACACCGTTAGCATGACAATAGCCGATGGAAGCACCTGAAGGCTAGCTTATGGATGAACAAGTCATCGATGACTTGGAGGGATCCGATAGGCACAAGGCTGACGGAGGTGACTAGAAGGCTTAGGTCTAGGCTACGAGTGGTCTAGCAAGTATGGGGACACAATACTTGAGGTTAAAACCTCATATTTGAGGTTGACAATCAACTGGAAATATAATTGGTTCGACTGTCGTGAGTCGACTAGAGCTCGGCTATCGGTCAAGGGCTGAAAATGCCTTGGAAGTCAACTGCCATGGATGGCAGTCGATTGTTGGACTGAGTTTTTCGGTCGCGAGCACAGAATGCTTCGTAGTCGACTGGGCAGTCATCTACGGGCGCTAGCAGTCGACTGCCAAGAGATCTGTTGGAATTTTTCTAGCGTGGATCGAGTCATTGTCTCACGACAACAGTGTCAAGACAGTCAACTATCAAGGCAAAATCCAGCCCGATGCAGGTTAAAAAGAGAAGTTTGAGGAGGATTTCGATTTTGGTTCTTTAGGAGCTTTGTTGAGGCGATTTGAGGGCGAATTGCAAGTGCATTTCAGAGTCCTACAAGCTCATCCAAGCAACCAACAAGCAAGCGCTCAAAACCCTAGATTGTAAAGTGCTCTTTACATTTCATTCATATTTGCTTGTATTTGTTTTTTATTGTTGTAAGAATTCTTGTAAGAGGTTTATCTGCCTCCGACTTGTTGTCGAGAAGGAGTTTATGTGGCATCGCTAGGGCTTTTAGAGCTCAATCCGTGGAGTATGAACCATTCGGTTCCGAACCATGTTATATCGTATTATCTCTTGCTCTTGTGTTGTATTTATTTTTGTTATTATATATTCCACTACATTAACAAGTATTGTAGAGACGACCATCAAGCAACGCCAACGCTATTCACCCCCCTCTAGCAGTCACAATGGTCCTAACAATTAGTATCAGAGCCCGGGGCTCTTCTACGGACTAACACCCGAGAACAAAAGACGCTAGAGGGAAGATGGAATTCAAAGAACGACTTGGATGGGATATCAACACGTCGGTTCCATATGCGTTTTATGGACGAGAAGACTTCGATTCATGGAAGGGGAGGATTGAAGACTTTATTATGATGAGGGACTTCGAAGAATGGTCCGCATTGATGGATGGATTCAAGTATCCGAGAGGGCCAAGGGGAGGGTTCCTCAAAATGAAGAAGTGGATCGGGGAACAAATCCAAGAATTCGAGATAAACAAGAAGGTAATAAAATTCTTGGTTGAGTTGTTTCCTAATGATATTTTGTCTAGCTTAGGTGACTACATGGATGTCAAAGAGCTATGGAGCCAAGTGACAAGATTCCATGAGAACCCGTAACCGGTCCAAGAAGAAGGACCATCACCGGCTTCAAGTGAAGAACAATCACAAGAAGCCGAAGAGTGCTCATCGACTCAATCGGAGGAGACCGAGGAAGCAAGCACATCATCCTCACAAGCAAGTGAGAATTCAGAAGTTGAGAAGGAGTCAACTTCCGGATTGGTGGAAGAGGAGGAAAAAGAGATGGAAGATGCCTCCACTTCAAGGTTTGAGGGGGAGGAGAGACCGTCTACTCCGGAATAAGGGCAAGAGCAAGGAGAGTAATCTACTTCCAAGAGAAGTGACGAACAAGTTCAAGAGGCCCTTTCCACCACCATTGACCTAGGTAACTCAAGCATTTCGATTAAGAATAAAATTCATAATATATGCTTTGAGTGTAGGGAGCAAGGGCACTACAAGAGTAAGTGTTCAAAAAGAGTTAAGAAGACTCCATCGGCGCCTAGAAGTCAAGAGAAAGCTAAGGATGTCGGTGCCCCCACTAGAAAAAACAATGAGCATGTGGTGTGCTTCAAATGTCGACAACCGAGACACTACCGGAGTCAATGTCCAAAGGGGAGCAAGAATGTCAAAGAAGGAGCATCACAAGTAAGGGGAGCCTCTAAGGTAAACCCTAAGGTAAAATTTAATAATGCTCATTCTTTAAGTTATAGGCAAAAGCATGCTAGAAATAATTTTAGCAATCTTGCAATTTATCATAAAGAGCATGCTAGAAATAGGGAGTATTGCTTAGGAGCTAAGAATGTCAACCTTAGGAATAAGGAGAAATTTGGGACTAATGTCCCTAAAAATATTTTACCTAAGGCAAGTATTCGGAAAATAGAGGACCATTTAGGCATTAACCCTGAGAAGAGTAGGCATATGCCTAGAGAAAATGGTAATGCCCAAAGACCAAATCAAAATTCAAAAATTGGACAATTGGAGTTGAAAAATCAAGTCTTGAGGTCAAGACTTGAGAAATTAGAAAAGACCCTTAAAAAGATGCAAAATCAAATGCAATGGTCAAATTGTCAAAACCTAGGGTCTAGGAGTCAAAGTCAAAGGTCTAGGAAACAAGAACCATCCATGGGCAAGCTTAAGCCGAAAAAGACCTATCACAATGTTTCATTTGATTATGGAACTCAATCTAGGTCTAGGAAGAACAAGATTACTAGGGAAGTCATCCCTAAGGGGAACCAAAGTGTGTGCCTAGTGGCTAGAGTTTCGAAGAAACCTAGGAAAGTCACTAAGGAGGTTACAAGGGGAGTCACCCCTAGAGTTAACCTAGACAAGACCACAATGACCAAGACTAACAAGTCTAGAAGGGTCATTAGGAAGGTATCTAGGGAGGTCATCCCTAAGGAATACCTAGTTAATCCAAGGAGCTCAAATATATTTTGGGTTCCCAGGAGCATGATCGATTCATGCTAAATGGATTAGGGTGTGTTAACCTTGAATGGATGGATAGTTAACCTAACCATGATAAATGTAGCACTTTAAGTCATTTTCAAGGTTATGGATACTTTGGAAATAGTTTTTAATTTTATCCTAAAAGAGTTTTTAGGATGTGTCAATATATCTTGAAGATGATGAAAAATCAATCAAATTGACACAAACTAGGTTTAGAGGTCTTTGTGTGTCATTTTAGGTTTTTGACACACTTGGGGGATTAGTAGCAATATGAAAAAATATACTTAATAATAACAAATGACAATTAATATTAAATTTTAGGTATTGTTATATCTATACATCTTATATGTCATGCTTTGGCTGTTATATAACATGCTATGACATTATATCTATTTTTGATTATTTAATATGTCACGATCATGTTTAGGATTAAGGTAAAATGTCATGTATGCTTAGACTCTATCATATGTCATGACATCATAATCATTGACCATGTTTAATTATGTTATCATTTATGTCATGATCATTCATGCATTTAAAATAATTAAAATTGATTTAAGGACTATGGCGTGGCTTGAAGTCTCATGTATAAGGGAATCAAGTAGTGTTGTCTTAGAAAATACATGAGGTCTTAGTTTAGGATAAACCAAAACCCTCATCTCACATCTAAATTGACATGTATATGTATTTATACACCCTAGATATATGTGAGATGATAGAATATGAGTTAAGTTCAAGGTGCACAGTTTTTGTATCTAGATGAACTCAAACTCATCTAAAATCATGTTGTGGATCATTGGGAAAGCTTATGTTCAAGTCATGTACATTAAGCCCAAAGAATATGATCCAATATAGGTTTTCAAAAATATTTTAAAATCATTTTAGAAAATTTGGGTGAAGTCTATCTTTTGATAGCAATCACCATTGATGAAGTTAATATAAAGTGAGCTAAAACATTGAAGTTTTTCTTCACTTTTATACTTTGTGTCAATTTCACTATTTTATGGGTAAAATATTTTTAAAATATTTTTCACTCATTGTATTGGTCATAAGTATTATACGTATGGAGTTTCATGATTTTTCAAATTACGTATAATTATTTATGAATTTCTGAAATTCAATTTTGATAACTGAAATTCGAAAATTTCAGTTATCAGTCGACTGTCCTTGTTGGTAGTCGATTGATGGGCACGGCAATCGACTGGTTACTGATAGAGTCGACTACCAGGGTTGATTTTGGAAAAATAAGGTATGTTTAGCCCGTGTTCAGCTATGTTTGGGTTCTCTAACTACTCCTAATCTTAGGATATGCTTTGGGAAGCATTATAAATGATGAAAATCAATTGGATATGAATTAGGAGAGTTGTTAGGGTGATGTATCAAATTTAAGGTATGAGAAAGTTCTATGTTGAACTTTGAATCTTATTTTTGATGGTTTAGAGTTCCTATTGACTTAGGGACTTCCCAAGGACATTGTTGGTGCAATGGTCAAGGGGGAGCAAGCTTTTAGGGGGAGGTATCCATCATGGGATGATGGATGTTATTTTTCCTAATGAGGGGGAGAAATGGGAATTTTAGATACCCAATTTGAAAATTGGGAGAGTTTATATGATTGTCTCTCTTGAGTGATATGAGACTTATCACTAGAAAGATGACAAACATCCTAGATATTTTTGGACCAAGGAAGAGATTGTAAGATCTCATTGGGATATGAGACATTGACCTCCTTAGAGAGAACCTTTTTGATGTTAGTTAAAAAGGGGGAGAAAGTAAAATTACCAATTTGGGATAATTGGTAAGAGAATTTGAGTTAGGGGTTAACTCAAGGGTGTTTTTGTCAAACATCAAAAAGGGGAGATTGTTGGTGCAATCGGCCCAGGTCACGATTGATCGAACTCAAGTTTGACTCGAGCGATATTTTGATGTTCGACAAAAACATATGACAATGTGATTGTCATGGTAAAGTCCAAGTCATGGGTACTTGGCATGGAAAGTCCAAGTGGGACACTTGGCATTGAGAAAGTCCAAGTCTTGAGTACTTGACATGTAAAGTCCAAGCATGGGTCTTGGCAAGGAAAAGTCCAAGCATGGGGTCTTGGCATGGAAAGTCTAATATGGGTTGGCAAGGAAAAGTCCAAGATTGAGTCTTGGCATTTGAGTAGTCCAAGGAGAATATTGGCGGCATAAAGTCCAAGGGTGGAGTCTTGGCATCATAAGTCCAATGGTTGGCGGTGTAAAGTCCAAGCGGGAGTCTTGGCAGCATAAGTCCAATGTGCCTTAGCGGTGTAGATACCGTTAGCATGACAATAGCCGATGGAAGCACCTGAAGGCTAGCTTATGGATGAACAAGTCATGGATAACTTGGAGGGATCCGATAGGCACGAGACTGACGGAGGTGGCTAGAAGGATTAGGTCTAAGCTACGAGTGGTATAACAAGTATGGGGACACCATACTTAAGGTTAAAACCTCATATTTGAGATTGGCAGTCGACTGGAAATATGGTCGGTTCGATTGCCATGAGTCGATTAGAGCTCAACTGCCGATCAAGGGTTGAAAATGTCTTGGCAGTCGATCATTGGATCGGGCCGATCGATGATGGCGTCGGATCGCCATGGATGGCGATGATGGCGATCGTATCATGGATGGCGATCGTATCGCCATGGATGATGATCGGCCATCGGGTTTTTCGATCGCGAGCACAGAACGCTTCATAGCCGACTGGGCAATTAACTACGGGTGCTAGCAGTCAACTGATAAAGTCATCAGTCGACTGTCAAGAGATCCGTTGGAATTTTTCCAACGTGGATCGAGCCGTTGTCTCACGACAACAATATTGGCAGTCAAACTGGGGATTTTGACAGTCGACTGTCAAGGCGGAATCTAGCCCAATGCAAGTTAAAAAGAGGAGCTCGAGGAGGATTTCGATTTTGGTTCTTTGGGAGCTTTGTTGAGGCGATTTGAAGGTGAATTGCAGGTGCATTTCAGGGTCCTTCAAGCTCATCCAAGCAACCAACAAGCAAGCGCTCAAAACCCTAGATTGTAAAGTGCTCTTTATATTTCATTTATATTTGCTTGTATTTGTTTCTTATTATTGTAAGAATACTTGTAAGAGGTTTCTCCGCCTCCGACTTGTTGTCAAAAAGGAGTTTATGTGATTAGTGGTGTGTGTTGGCATCGCTAGGGCTTTTAGAGCTCAATCCGTGGAGTATGAACCATTCGGTTCCGAACCTCGTTATATCGTATTGCCTCTTATTCTTGTGTTGTATTTATTTTTGTTATTATATATTCCGCTGTGTTAACAAGTATTATAAAGACGAACGCGATCAAATTCCATCAAACAACGCCAACGTTATTCACCCCCCCCCTCTAGTGATCACAACGATCCTAACAGAAAGTAACAACATTTTTCCTTCAAATTCCTCAAGAACCGATATTGAATCCTCCATGAGTTGCTTCTCTTATAGGCTTCCTGTCAGATTGATTTCCAACCATTACTGCTCAACGGTCATTTTGTCAGTCGAGGTGCCGCCTCAATTGAGTCCCAATTGAAGCACTGGTCGAGTGTGTCTTGCTTCTGACATGCCGCTTTCAAGCCTCCAGTCGACTGCTCTACCACAGTGGTCGACTGATTATCGAAGCTACCATTTCTCACATCGCCCGATCACCCTTCAGACTTCTCGACTACCTACGACCAATCAACTGCTCTTCCTTAATAGGTGACTATCGAGCACCGCAGTCATTTCCTTAGCACAAAGTTCTGAGTCAGGCTTCACATCGCTGAACATTTGCTTGGCCAATCAACTGACCCATACTATCAGTCGACTGTCGAGCACCATACCTCATTCCCAAGTCGCACAGTGTCGAGCACCCAGTCTGAAAATCGAGTCCCACAGCGGAAGTCGACCACACTGGACTAGTCGACTGAACAAATCCTCCAGTCAACTGATGCATCTCAAACATGGGATTTAACTCAAATATAATCTCCTCATATTTGATCAACTGTACTTGGCCTAGACCTAAGTCTTCTAGCCACCTCCATCAACCTTACACCGTCAAGGTCCATTCGAGTTCTCCACGACTCATTCACCTTTGCGCTAACCTTCAGGTGCTTCCATTGGCTATGTCATTCCTTCCGGTCTTACGTCGTCAAGACTACACACTTGGACTTACACGTACGCCGCCAAGACTACACACTTGGACTTACACTGCTAAGACTACACATTTGGTCTTTTCCTTTACCAAATATTCATATTTGGATTTTCACTATCAAGACTACACCCTTGGATTTATGTGGCCAAGACTACACCCTTGGAATTTTCTTTTGTCATATATCCATACTTGGACTTTCCTTTGTCAAGACTTCACCCTTGGACCTTTTTTGTCAAGTATCCATACTTGGACTTCCACTCAAGTTTCACTTGAGCTAGGTCACCCTTGACCTAAGGCTGATTACTCCAACAATCGTCTTCTAACAATCTCCCCCATATGACCTTGGATATCCCAAGCATCCACTTGTCATATGGTCAAACTATACTGTCAAACAATGGTTAAAATCATTATTAACCCATTATCAAACATCAAAACCCTACTCGAGTCCCACTCGAGTCTAGTCAATCGTGACATGGGTCGATTGCACCAACAATCTCTCCCTTTTTGATGTTTGATAACACCTTTAAGTTAGGCTACCCATAAGCCCAACTTCCCATGCCAAGTATCCAAACTTGAACTTCTTATGTCAAAGCATAATGAAGATTTACCTAATTTAAACCCTCACTTCTCCCCCTTTAGCATACATCAAAAAGTCTACCAAGGTTTTTGAATGTCTCATCTCCAATGAGATCCTACAATCTCTCCCTTGGTCTAAAATCATCATAAATGTCTTCATTCTTCCTAATGATACAATTTCTATCACTAAATGAAGCACATTTTTCACTTCTCCCCCTTTAGTCAAAAATGCATCTATCATTTCTTGATGGACACAATTTTCCCCTAAAGGATTGCTCCTCCTAGACTATTGCACTAACAATGTCTTTGGAGAATTCCTAAGTCTATAGAAAATCTAACCAATCGAAAATAAGAGTAAAGATTCAAACTCGAACTTTAACTATCTTAAAATTTGATTTCCATCCTAAATAACTCTCTTATTAAGTTTCACTGAAACTCTTACCCTTCCAATATTTTCCAAAGCATATTCTAGGGTTAAGAGTAGTTATAGTAGCCTAGGAGTACTGATAAATGGCTAAACAAAACTTGTTCAGTCAGAATCAAACCCAACAGTAGACTCAGTCAGCGATCAGTTGACTGTTGCCTACACTAGTTGACTGATCTAGTCGACTGGTTTCTGAAAGTTCAGAAATCAAATTTCTAAGTTTTCAGACTAAATTTCAGAAATGCATAAGTAAATATACGAATTTTGAGAAATCTTGAAATTTCATAGACATATTACTTATGATAAACATTATAGGGAAGAAAAAATTTCTATGAAAATAACTTTTAAATTCAAAGAATAATACAAATTTCAAAAGCATTGAAAACTTCAATATTTTATCTAACTTTGTATCAATCTTTTCAATGATGATTGCTATCAAAAGATAGACCTTACCAAGGTTTTTCAAAATGATTTTAAACCTTAGTTTCAATCATGGTCTATGAGCTAGATGTGCATGACTTATACATTAGCTCTCCTCATGATTTCTTCTTATGATTGAATGAGTTTTAGTTCATTTTGATGTACCATTACAAGCACATGAACTTAACTCTGTTAGGATATATACTGAAAAGTCTATCTTTTGTATGAACATCTTTATTTTGAAATAAGAATCACATGATCATTGTTTGCATTTTTATGGTTATGCATATTGTCTAATACATTACATTGTAGATAACATGATGTGTGGTGTCACACGGGAGATCATGTTATCGGCTCCTTGTAAAGTATAAGTAAAGGCTCACAACCGAGATGGCTTTGGACAAACCATTGGAATGGTTGTAGTGTGATTTGGTATTGATTTGTCTTGACCATAGAATCACACTAGTACACTTTGTGTGTATTGAGCAGGACCGACTTAGAGGTGATTCGATTTATTGCTGACTACATAATCGAATCGGACCTCAGATATTATATTGTACATACTCTTAATCTCGATATAATAACGGGCACATATACTTAGTATTCATTTCTTTAATTTACCAATGGGCGAGATTTATAGATTAAATCGATATGCTCGGTAAGTTGGGAAATGATATTATTTATATGGTGTGTCGTTGATTATAGGAGGAAATCGTGTCCTATATATTAGGATGATAATGTCTCCTTGAGGAGCTCATAAGGTTCATCATGTAAACCCTGCAGGTGGACTTGGTCCGGCATGATGAAAATGTTGAGTGGTACTACTCATGGAGTTATATGTTGATTAATTAATGGTCAGTAAATTAATTAATCGACGGACATTCGAGATCTTAAACACGGAGAGAAAATATACATATAATATATGGAGACCATATTATCTTATGGGGGTTGGTGAGGTAGATCAATGATAATCCTTTAGTGGATTGGATTATTATTAATGGATCGGACTTTATGTGGGCTTGATCCATGGGTGGCCAAGATCCAACTCCTCCTCATGGTCCCTATTATACCCTATTAACACCTCATGAAGTTTAGATCCAATGGATAGAAACAAAACTCTAGATTCAGAGGTAGAGATTAAATCTCTAGATCCGACGGTTGAGATTAAATCTCTAGATCCGACGGTTGAGATTAAATCCCTAGAACCAATGGTGGAGATTAAAACATGGCTTATCCCTAACTCTATAAAAGGAGGGCATGGGGTGGGGGGCAACTAATGAATCCTAATTGAGATAGGATTAAGGTTTGGAGGCTTAGGATTTTGGAGGCTTGGGCGGCACCAAATAAGGAAGTATTTTTCCTTTCTTCTTCTTCCTTCAAGGTGGTCGGCGTCCAACAGATTTTTCCAGCCCTTTCCAGCCATTGGCCGACGGCCAAAGACCCTCTTCTCCTTCTCCTTGGTTGGTGGAAACAATATTTAGGGCTTTCCCTTGGTGTCTTGGCCGGCCAAAGATCTCCGGATGGCTCGTACATGGCGTAGGAGGAGCGAACGAGAAGGCGATACGATTGGAGACATATTGAAGACAAAAGTCATAATAGTTGGAAAATAATTTATTTTTCATATTTATTGCTTATTGTTTGATATGCATGTCGTAGGCTAGAAAATTCCTCATTTTCAAATTACTAAGTGGGAGAGAGATATTTTTATAAATTTCCACGGCCTCCATTACGATTTGACAAGTTATGCAAACAAACTTGCGCGTCGGCTCTGAGTGTCTTCCTCCCCATCGGATGAGTTTGTTTGCGGATCACAAGGTCAAATATGGTTATAGAGAATTATCAAGGAGCATGTATACTTCCCCATTGGAAGGCACATAACCCGAGATAATTACCTTGGTACCGAGTAATGGTGAACACTTAGATACAAATATAAGTATCCTCCCCATCGGAGTCACTGCTTTTATTTGTAGGGCCAAAGAGGAATCAACTATTAATTTTACTTGTCAAAAAGTTAGGTTGACAAGATAGTAAAATTAATGGATAAAACCTCCTCTTACAAATGTAGAATTCGTATACATCCACACTATCGTGGCATACGATATTCTCAGTGTTTTGAGGTGTTGGTTGATTTTAAAATTTTATTGTTTAAGGAATCAATAATATTTTGAAATATAATGTTTTGATTTATGTGATTCTTAGTTTTTCTTTCAAAATGACTTTCAACCCACTTGCTATGATACTGAAAGAGAACAAACTTACTGGATCCAACTATGTTGATTGGAAGAGGAATCTAGACATTATCTTGACTGGTGAGGAATACAAATATGTACTCCTCGAAGAGTGCCCTCCAAAGCCTGCAGATGATTCTGGGGAAAAGGAGAAAGAGAGTTATAAGAAGTGGATCAAGGCCGATGAGATGACGCGGTGTTACATTTTGGCATCTATGTCAAATGTACTGCAACATCAGCATCAAGTCATGCCCACAGCTTATGACATGATGCTCAATCTCAAAGAGCTTTTCGAACACCAGAATCGGGCTGCGAGGCAGGAAGTCATGAGGAACTTGATGATGACCACCATGATCGAGGGAACACCCGTGAGGGATCATATTCTCAAGATGATGGCTCATTTGAATGAGCTAGAGGTCCTTGGAGCTGAGATCGATGGGGAAACCCAGGTCGATATCATACTCCAGTCTCTACCTAGGAGTTTTGAGCAGTTTCGCCTGAACTACAACATGAACAAGAGGTTGTATTCGTTGGCAGAACTTCTGACAGAACTCCAAGCGATAGAGGGGCTATTTCGTCAGAGTGCTCAGGCACATGCCATAGTGACCCAAAAGGTTTCTACTTCTAAGCCGAAAGGCAAGAAGAAAAAAAAACAAACTAGGACGAAGGCGATGGGAGGTACTCAGGGAGGAGTGAAGAAGCCGAAAGGCAAGTGCTTCACTTGTAAGCAGACTGGACACTGGAAGAAGGACTGCCCCAACCGCAAGAACAAAGATATATCTTTTGGTCTATTCATTGAAACATGTTTAACGGTGTTATCTACTGGCACCTGGTGTGTAGATACGAAAGCCACTGATCATGTCTACAATACTTTGTAGGGTTTTCAGGAAACTAGACGACTGGCTGAGGGGGAGATTACCGTGTACTTGGGTAATGCCATGAAGGTGGCGACTGTTGCAGTGGGAGACGTTCATTTATCTTTTGAGAAAAATAAACTTTTGGTTCTTAAGAATTGCCTTTATGTACCTTTATTTAGAAAGAATTTAATTTCGGTTTATAAATTGTTTATGGATGAATATTCTATTTCTTTCAATGATAAAGTTGTTATAAAAAGGAATAGGGACATTATCTGTTCTGCTACATTGATAGGAAATTTCTACACACTTAAACCAAAAGCTCCCACGATGCAAACTGAGAGTAATAACTCATCTTCTAATTCCAATAAGAGAAAAGAACCTTCGAAGATGAACCAAACATATCTTTGGCATCTTAGGCTTGGTCATATTAACCTAAGTAGAATTCAAAGGTTGATAGCTGATGGATCTTTGGGTTCATTAGTGGTGGAGGATTTCCCAACCTGTGAATCTTGCTTGGAGGGTAAAATGACCAAGAGACCTTTTAAGGCCAAGGGGTATAGAGTCAAAGATGTGTTAGAATTGGTTCATTCTGATTTGTGTGGTCCTATGTCTATCCAGGCTAAAGGTGGTTTTGAATATTTTGTCTCATTTATAGATGATTATTCAAGGTATGGATACATTTACTTGATGCGCCGTAAGTCTGAATGCTTTGACAAATTCAAAGAATTCAAGGCTGATGCGGAGAAACGTCAAGGTAAAAGTATCAAGACACTACGATCTGATCGTGGTGGTGAGTACCTCTTGGGAGAGTTTAGGAACTACTTATCGAGAGAGGTGAGATTGATCCCAATTATGCACTTTTTGGCATACCCAGTGAGAATGGTGTAGCGAGTGAAGACTCTTATGGAGATGGTTAGATCGATGATGAGTTATTCTGAGTTGCCAGATTCGTTCTGGGAATATGCTCTAGATACGGCGGTGTACATTCTGAACTTGGTTCCATCTAAATCAGTGTCTTCTACTCCCATAGAATTGTGGACTGGGCGAAAGCCCAGTCTAAGACATATTCGGATTTGGAGGAGTCCAGCACATGTGCTGAAGGCAGATACTAGTAAGTTGGAACCTCGTACAGAAGTACGCATGTTTGTTGGCTATCCTAGAGGAACGAAGGGTGGCTTGTTTTATAGTCCTAGAGATCAAAAGGTGATCATTAGCACAAACGCCAGATTTCTAGAGGAAGACTATGTGATGAGCCACAAGCCCAAGAGTAAAATTGTTCTGGAGGAATTAAAAGGGGAAGTCACTTCTTCAGTACCACTGGTATAAGAGGATATACCATAAGTCACTGCACCGCGTGTCACAGAGGATACATAGGAGATACCTCGTCGTAGTGGGAGGGTTGTGAGACAGCCTGATAGATTCATGTTCTTGGGCGAATCTTCTAATTTGGTCCCTGGCGAACATGAACCTGATCCCTGGACATATGACGAGATAATTCAAGATAAAGATGCAGTATCTTGGCAAAGTGCAATGAATGCTGAGATTGAATCTATGGATTCAAATCAAGTCTGGGAGCTGGTAGAACCACCCGATGGTGTAAAAACCATTGGATGCAAGTGGATCTACAAGAGAAAGAGAGGAATAGATGGGAAGGTTGAGACCTTCAAAGCGAGGCTTGTTGCGAAGGGGTATACTCAGAAAGAGGGTATCGATTATGAGGAGACCCTTTCGCCGGTAGTCATGCTTAAGTCTATCTGGATTCTCTTATGCATAGCAGCTCATATGGATTATGAGGTGTGGCAGATGGATGTCAATACAGCTTTCTTTAATGGAAGTCTTGAGGAAAACATCTATATGAAGGAACCAGAGGGATTCATTACTAAGGGCAAAGAGCATCTTGTATGTAAGCTTAATCGGTCCATTTATGGATTGAAGCAAGCTTCAAGGTCTTGGAACATCCGCTTTGATGAGGTAATCCAGTCTTATGGATTTATTCAAAGTCTGGATGAGTCTTGTGTATACAAGAGATGTGACGGAAACGTAGTGGTATTTCTTGAACTATACGTAGATGACATTTTGTTGATTGGCAACAATATCAAGGTGTTATCGGACGTAAGGGTATGGTTGTCCAAACAATTTGATATGAAGGACTTGGGAGAAGTTGGACACATCCTTGGGATCAAGGTTATAAGGGATCGCAGGAAAAGGATGTTGTGTTTATCCCAAGCTTCATACATAGACACGATTATGGAGCGTTTTAGCATGCAGAACTCCAAGAAGGGTTTTCTACCTTTCAGGCATGGAGTTCCTTTATCTGAGGAGATAGAGGAGATGAAGGCGGTTCCTTATGCTTCGGCGGTAGGAAGCCTCATGTATGCGATGCTATGTATGAGACCAGATATCTGCTTTACCGTGGGCATGGTCAGCAGATATCAGAGTAATCCAGGACAAGGACATTGGACTGCGGTAAAGCATATATTGAAGTATTTGAGAAGGACTAAGGATTATATGTTGGTTTACCAGACAAACCAATTACTCCCTGTGGGTTATACGGATTTCGACTTCCAATCTGATAGGGATAATAGTAAGTCTACCTTGTTGGTGCAATCAGACCCAAAGGATGTTTTTGGTGATTGACAAGGGTTTAAGTCAAGGTGATAATTATGTGTTATCTCATACGGTTGTTTGAGATGTATTTTTAGGAAATCTCTTGTAGGTCGAGGACTGGATGCAAGATTGATGAAGACCCGGACGTAGAGTCCTAGCAAGTGAAGACCCGGATGTGGAGTCCTGGCAAGTGAAGACCCGGACGAGGAGTCTTGGCAGTAAAGTCCCGGAGGCGTGGCCTCTTGGAGAGTGAAGACCCGGACGTGGAGTCCTGGCAAGTGAAGACCCGAACGAGGAGTCTTGGCAGTGAAGTCCCGGAGGCGTGGCCTCTTAGCAGTGAAGACCCGGATAGGGAGTCTTGGCACGAAGTCCCGGAGATGATTCCTATCATGGAAGACCTATGAACAGTAATTCATAGGCATCAGGTAAAGGTGGTAGTCGAGGTGATGCCTCGACTGAAACCTACTGCTCTTGACGAGCAGCAGGTTGACTCATACCAGTCGAGGCGACGCCTCAACTGATGCTTGGTTCAACTAAGTAGACGCAAGGAGGTGTCGACTGAGAGCTCGACTGCTCTGGACAAAGCAAAGTTATTGCTCGATCGAGCGGCGCCTCGGCGAGGTTATTTCTTCTGGCAGAGGCAAGCCACGGTCGGTTGATGTCTCGATGGCTGTATGAACGGCGGCAATTGAGGTGGCGACTCGACTAGAGCTTTGATCCAACGGAACAGACGCAAGGGACTGTCGACTGGGAGCTCGACTGTTGCTCTGTTCAGTTGGAACCAAAGCCTGCCAGTCGAAGCGGCGACTCGACTAGAGCTTTGATCCAACGGAACAGACGCAAGGGACTGTCGACTGGGAGCTCGACTGTTGCTCTGTTCAGTTGGAACCAAAGCCTGTCAGTCAAGTCGTCAAATCATCGCCTCGACTGGACCTATGTTTTCAACGGAAATAAAACTAATTATGGTTCAAATCTTACCGTTGAAGCCATTAATAAATGCCAATTAATGCTCCAGTCGAGGCACCGGTAGAAGCGACTCGGATAGGTGTAAAAGCCCTAATCAGGCTCGAGTTATCAAGTATTCTGGGCTTATATATTTCAAAGTTAAAAAAGAAGAAAAAACGATATTTTTTGAAGAAAGACACGAGGGAAAAAGCTTCTTCATTCTTAAAAGCCTTGATCATCCAACAGGAGTGTCAACGATTCAGCAAGCAAGAAGCATTTTCATTCACTCTGAAATCTGTACTCGTTTTACTGCTTCTTCATTGTCTACTGTAAGCTTTCTTGTAACGTTTCTGATAAACTGTGCAAAAGGGTTTCTCCACTTTCGGTGTATCACTGAGAAGGAGAAGTTTATAGTGGTGGTGTGCATCACTAAGCTAGAGCCGACGAGGGCTCAACCGTGGAGTAGGGACTTGTGTTCCGAACCACGTAAAATTGGTGTGTTTGTGTTTGTCATTTTTTTTTCTGTATTTATTTTCTTGTTTCCGCTGCGTACTAATCATTGTAGAAGGGTACAACGAATCGAAAAGACGAGCGTAGCTATTCATCCCCCCCCCTTTCTAGCGATGCCAACGATCCTACAATTGGTATCAGAGCCTGGTGCTCTTCTTCGGATTCACAACCACAAGAGCAAGTTCAAATGGCGATGCAAGAAGGTTACAACACAAACCGGCCTCCATTCTTTGACAGAACGAACTTCCGAGATGGCGGCGGATGGAGTACTATCTCATGACTGAGATAAATATGTGGTTTTCGGTAACCGAAGGCTTCACGACACCGATGGACGCAGAAGGAAAAGTACTTGAGTCTGGAAGGTAGACTGTAGAACAAAAACGCAAGGCGCAAGCAAATGCTAAGGCCACCGTGACTCTGCAATGTGGTCTAGCGAAGGATCAACTCAACAAAGTGGGTTCGTTCAACAGCACGCAAGATCTCTGGAATAAACTGATAGAACTGAACGAAGAGACAAGAGACTCGAGGATAGCAAAGCGAGATCTCTACATGAACCAGCTGCAAAATCTTGCTATGAAAGATGGCGAGATTGTTGGTGAGTTGCATGGAAGGTTCAAGGAAGTATTGAATGGGCTGCATTCAGTCGGAGAAAACTTGGAGAACAGAGACATTATTAGGTACGTCCTAAAGTCTTTTCTCCGAAATGCTTTGTGGTCATCTATGGTAGATGCCTACAAAGTATCAAGGGATCTATCTACTATTAAGTTGGATGAATTATTTTGTGAAATGGAATTACATGAGCAAGCTAACAAGGGTCCAAAAGACAAAGGTATTGCTTTTGTTGCAGGTGAGCAATACAAGGAGAACAAGAAAAAGGAGTCATCTTCATCCTCATCTGAGACAAGTAGTGACAGTGACGACGAGTCCTCATCCAGCGAGGTAGCCAATTCATGAGGAGGAGGATGAAGAGAAGCAGAAAGTACAATAAGAAGGATGTAAAGAAAATCTTCGCAGACAAGAGGAAAGGTAAGTCATCACATAAATTTAGAGGTAAATCTGATGTGGTTTGTTTTGAGTGTAACAGGAAAGGGCACATCAAGAGTGAATGTCCTGATCTCAACAAGAAAGAGGACAAGTCCAGGAAGAAGAAGGCATTGAGGGCAACATGGGATGACTCTTCTTCTAGATTCTCAGAAGATGAAGACAGGGCAAAAGGAGCCAAGCATACGACACTAATGGCGTTTGATCACACAGATTCAGATGAGTCTTCACGGAAGGACACATCATCATCTGATGATGATGAGGTAACATCTCCTGAACTAGATAAATTGTATGAAACAGTAGCATGCTTAACTAATGTCTTGAGTAGATCAAAAAATAAAGTTAAGATGTTAAAATCAGAATTAGAGGAGCTTAAAACTCATGATTCTGTTCCTGCAGAAATTAGGATTGATACTTATGAAATCGAAAAACTTAGGGAAGAAAACAATTTCTTGAGAGCACAAGTTGATGATCTCAAGTGCACACTTGAGAGATTCACAACAAGCTCTCAAACTCTTAACATGATTTTAGATGCCCAAAGGGCAGTTTACAACTGAGCAGGAATATGCTACAAACCAACAAAAAGGGAATTCAGTTTCATGTCATTAGTAAACAGAACTCACGTTGGTAAAGCAAACATAACTAAGGCTTGGATTCCTAAACAATATGTTGTAAATGCTAATGGACCCAAAATCTGGGTTCCAAAAGATCTTGTTTTTCGTGTTTGATTGGTGCGGTCGAGGAGTATCGATGATGTGGGTTGTAGATAGCGGATGCTCCAAGCACATTAGGGACTCCACAAAGTTTGCTACATTTAAAAAACAGAGTAAAGGTACTATTTCTTTTGGTAATAGTGGCAAACTAAAAGTCATAGGAGTATGAGACATAGTAATATCCCGAACAATTTAGGATTAAGAATGTTCTGCTAGTTAGAGGAATGGCTTTTAATTTGTTAAGTGTCAGTCAATTATGTGATGAAGGATATAGAGTAGAATTTTATTCAACTAAATGCTTAATTAAACATAATGAAACCGATACTATCATGCTAGTAGGGACTAGGAAGGAGAATATCTATCAAGTTCAATTTAGTAGTGCTACTAACCTGCGTGTGAAGTGTTTTTTGTCCAAAGAAGATGAATCATGGCTATGGCATCGGAGACTAGCACACGTCAACATGAAAAATATCAAGAGGTTGGCCAAGGAAGAGCTTGTGCGGGGTCTACCATTGCTCAAATACAAAAAGGACAAGCTATGTGATGCATGTCAAAAAGGTAAACAAATAAGAGCATCACACAAAAGCAAGAACACTGTAAGTACTTTAAATGCTTTAGATTTATTGCATTTAGATTTGTTTGATAGTAGCTCCACTAAAACCTTGAATGGAAGTAGATATTGCTTGGAAGTAGATATTGCTTGGTAGTAGTAGATGACTATACTAGATATACTTGGACCTTCTTTCTCAAACATAAGGATCAAACATTAGAAATTTTTATTCCTTTTTTAGAAGAATTGAAAATGAGAAAAACTCAACAATTAAAACAATTAGGAGTGATCATGGAGGAAAATTTGAAAATATGAGGTTTAAGGAATTCTGTTCAGAAAAAGGCTATAAACATGAGTTTTCCACTCCTAAGACACCACAACAAAATGGTGTGGTAGGAGTATGCTAAATGAGTATGCTCTTCCTAGTTACTTGTGGGCTGAGGCAATTAACACTGCATGCTATGTTCAAAACCGAGTTTTGATACATAGATTCTTAGGAAAAACACCTCATGAACTATGGTTTGGAAAACCACCAACAATCAAACATCTTAGGTTTTTTGGTTGCAAGGTTTTCATTTTAAACACTAAGGATCATCTAGGAAAATTCACTGCAAAAGCAGATGAAGGTGTCTTGTTAGGATATTCCCTCACTAGTAAGGCTTATCGAGTTTACAACAAACGAACAAATTTGGTTGAGGAATCGTCAAATGTGGTTTTTGAGGAATGTAAAGACCAAATTGACTCTAAGGATAATACTGATGCAGTAAAGGTGAACTCAGATTGAGTTTGAAGGAGGACACAAGTGTAGGGAGTCAAATCGACTCAGAAAATGAAAAATCTAGATCGAAGGGTCATTGCTTGAGATTGTATCTAACAATGAGGTTCAAGAAACATCTCAAGATCCACTAGAATGGGCACTAGTCATTCCCTAGACCAAGTTGTTGGAGACATCCATCAAGGGGTGAGGACAAGATCATACTTTAGAAATGAAGTGAATCAAGTAGCATTAATCTCTGAAATTGAACCAAAAGTAATTGATGAAGCTTTGCTTGATTCGGACTAGATTATAGCAATGCAAGATGAATTGGGACAATTTGAGAGAAGTCAAGTTTGGAATTTAGTTCCAAGACTTGATCAAGCTACCATAATAGGAACCAAATGTGTATTCAAGAATAAATTGAATGATAAAGGAGAAATAGTGAGAAATAAAGCTAGGTTAGTTGCCAAAGGATACAATCAAATTGAGGGACTTGATTATGGTGAAACTTATGCACCCGTGGCTAGGTTAAAATCCATTCGATTAATGCTAGCATTTGCAGCATATAGAGGATTCAAATTATATCAAATGGATGTGAAGTCAGCATTTTTGAACGGGTTTATAAAGGAAGAGGTCTATGTTGAACAACCACCGGTATTTGAAAATTCTGAATTTCCAAATCACGTGTATAAGCTAAAGAAGGCTCTTTATGGGATGAAACAAGCACCTCGTGCTTGGTACGAAAGGTTGTCAATTTTTCTAGTTGAGAGGGGTTTTAGAAGAGGTCAAATTGATCCCACACTTTTACGAAAGAAATGGTGAAGACATATTTGTAGCTCAGATTTATGTCGATGACATAATCTGTGGTTCAAACAATAGGGATTATCTCAATGAATTTATAGAACACATGGAGAGTGAGTTTGAGATGAGTCTAGTAGGGGAATTGACATTTTTCCTTGGACTTCAAATCCAACAAACCAAAGAAGGAATTCATGTTTGTCAATCAAAATATGCCATGGAGTTGCTAAAAAGATTCAACATAGAAAATGTTAAGGAGGTTGCCACTCCAATGGCACAAAACACTCATCTAGATAGTGATGTAGATGGTAAACCTGTTGATATAAAGCGTTATAGGAGTGACATAGGTAGTCTTTTATATCTTACAGCAAGTAGACCTGATATAGTATTTGTTGTGGGCATGTGTTCACGATATCAATCGTGTGCTAAAGAGTCTCATTGGATTGTTGTTAAAAGAATTATGAGATATCTTAAAGCAACAATATCAGTTGGACTGTGGTATCCCCGAACTGAGTCTTTTGATTTAGTAGGTTATACAGATTCAGATTATGCAGGATGCAAACTAGATAGAAAAAGTACTAGCGGGGGCTGTCAATTCCTAGGTTCAGCTTTAGTTGGTTGGTCAAGTCAAAAGCAACATTGTGTTGCTCTCTCCACCACTGAGGTTGAGTACATAGCCATGGGAGAGAGTGTGTCACAATTGTTATGGATGACTCACACATTGGAGGATTATGGATTTTCATATAAGAACATGCAAGTGCTATGTGATAATATTAGCACGATCAACTTAACAAAAAACCCAATCCATCATTCCAGAACAAAACACATTGAAGTGAGACATCGCTTCATTAGGGATCATGTAGCAAGAGGAGATATTATACTCAATTATGTTGAGTCTAAGGCGAATCTTGCTGATATTTTCACAAAACCTCTTCCAGAAAATGAATTTAGTCATTTAAGAAGAGAGTTGGGAATGTGTGCAGCTGAGTGAAAACTCTCCGTGATCATAAGGACAAATTCATAAGTTCAAAAGAAATGGGAAAATAATGTTTGGGTGACGTTTTGGGTGTATGCTTGTATATTTGGTTCTAATATCTCTGTGTATGTAGGGTTTTTTTTTAGCTGTCATGAACAGGGATATTACAACAAATATTAAGGAAAATTATGTCAAATTTTTCTTCTGGTGGTTTATATCTTTCTTTAGAAATGCACGACTGACATTTATCTTGCTAAAATATATTGTTAGTGCATTTGATAACCTAAGGGTAATGAATTCAGGGGGAGTGCTTCTATAAGCAACTTTTCTTTTTGGGTGTTTGCCAAAGGGGGAGAAGATGGGCTTTAAGCCTGAAATTAAAACTTTTGAAACTACACATCTATATCTCTTCTTTTTGCATATTAAATTTCGAATACGTTATATTGTGCTATAATTTCATCACCTAAACTTAAACCGTATTGTCAAACATCAAAAAAAGGGGAGATTGTTGGTGCAATCAGACCCAAAGGATGTTTTTGGTGATTAACAAGGGTTTAAGTCAAGGTGATAATTATGTTTTATCTCATACGATTGTTTGAGATGTATTTTCAGGAAATCTCTTGTAGGTCGAAAACTGGATGCAAGATTGATGAAGACCCGGACGTGGAGTCCTGGCAAGTGAAGACCCGGACGTGGAGTCCTGGCAAGTGAAGACTCGGACGAGGAGTCTTGGCAGTGAAGTCCCGGAGGCGTGGCCTCTTGGCAAGTGAAGACCCGGACGTGGAGTTCTGGCAAGTGAAGACCCGGACGAGAAGTCTTGGCAGTGAAGTCCCGGAGGCGTGGCCTCGGCAAAGGAAGACGACAAGGAGTCTTGGCACGGTCCCGAGATGATTCTCGGTGATGGAAGACCTATGAACAAGAATTCATAGGCATCGTAAAGGTGGTAGTCGAGGTGACGCCGATCGAACCCATCGCTTTGACGAGCAAAGAAGGTTGATTCATACCAGCCGAGGCGACGCCGATCCGATGCTTGGTTCAACCAAGCGCAGACGCAAGGAGGTGTCGATCGAGACGACAAACAAAGCAGATTCGATATATCGGGCCGAGGCGCCGACTGAGGTTATTTCTTACGAGCAGAGGCAAGCCACAGTCGGTTGATGTCTCGACTGTGGCCTGTATGTTCGTATAAAAACCGACAGCAGTCGAGGCGGTGACTTGACTAGAGCTTTGATCCAACGGAACAGACGCAAGGGACTGTCGACCGAGCTCGATCGCGTTCGCTCGCTTGGAACCAAAGCCTGCCAGTCGAAGCGGCGACTCGACTAGAGCTTTGATCCAACTGAACAAACGCAAGGGACCGCTGACCGAGCTCGATCCGCGCTTCGCTCGCTTGGAACCAAAGCTCGCCACCAAGGCATCGGATCATCGCCTCGACTGGACCTATGTTTTCAACGGAAATTAAACTAATTATGGTCCAAATTTTACCGTTGAAGTCATTAATAAATGCCAATTAATGCTCCAGTCGAGGCACCAGCCGAGGCGACTCGACTGGGCGGGCAGAAAAGCCCTAATCAGGCTCGAGCTATCAAGTATTCTGGGCTTATATATTTCAAAGTTAAAAAAGAAGAAAAAATGATATTTTCTGAAGAAATACACGAGGGAAAAAGCTTCTTCATTCTTAAAAGCCTTGATCATCCAACAGGAGTGTCAACGATTCAGCAAGCAAGAAGCATTTTCATTCACTCTCAAAATCGTACTGCTTTATCGCTTCTTCATTGTCTCTCGTAAGCTTTCTTGTAACGCGTTTACGATAAATCAGGTAAAAGGGTTTCTCCACCTTCGGTGTATCACTGAGAAGAAGAAGTTTATAGTGGTGGTGTGCATCACTAGAGCCGACGAGGGCTCAACCGTGGAGTAGGGACTTGTGTTTCGAACCACGTAAAATTAGTGTGTTTGCGTTTGTCATTTTTTTTTCTGTATTCGTTTTCTTGTTTCCGCTGCGTACTAATCATTGTAGAAGGGTACAACGAATCGAAAAGATGAGCGTAGCTATTCATTCCCCCCCCCCCCTTTCTAGCGACGCCAACGATCCTACATACCTCAGGTTTTGTGTTTACTTTAGGAGGCGGAGCCATTGTATGGAGGAGTGTCAAGCAGAAATGCATGGCGAACTCCACCATGGAAGCTGAGTATGTGGCAGTCTTTGAGGCAGCCAAAAAAGTTGTATGGCTCAGGAACTTCCTGATGCACTTGGATGTGATTCTTGGTTTGCCCAGAATTATCACAATTTATTGTGATAATAGTGGTGCAGTTGCAAACTCAAAGGAACCACGAGCCCATAAGGCAAGTAAACACATAGAGCGCAAGTACCACCTGATACGAGAAATCGTAAAGGAGGTAGAAGTTGTTGTCGCCTAGATTGCATCAGAGGATGACCTAGTAGACCCTTTCACTAAGGCCTTTCTAGCGAGAGCTTTTGATAGGCATGTGGAGGGAAGGGGAATCAGATGTATGGTAGTATGAGGACAGCATAGTCTTTTAGTATAAGTGGGAGATTGTTAAGATGTATACTGAAAAGTCTATCTTTTGTATGAACATCTTTATTTTGAAATAAGAATCACATGATCATTGTTTGCATTTTTATGGTTATGCATATTGTCTAATACATTACATTGTAGATAACATGGTGTGTGGTGTCACATGGGAGATCATGTTATCGGCTCCTTGTAAAGTATAAGTAAAGGCTCACAACCAAGATGACTTTGGACAAACCATTGGAATGGTTATAGTGTGATTTGGTATTGGTTTGTCTTGACCATAGAATCACACTAGTACACTTTGTGTGTGTTGAGCATGACCGACTTAGAGGTGATTCGATTTATTGATGACTATATAATCGAATCGGACCTCAGATATTATATTGTACATACTCTTAATCCCGATATAATAACGGGCACATATATTTAGTATTCATTTCTTTGATTTACCAATGGGCGAGATTTATAGATTAAATCGATAGACTCGGTAAGTTGGAAAATGATATTATTTATATGGTATGTCGTTGATTATAGGAGGAAACTGTGTCATATATATTAGGATGATAATGTCCCCTTGAGAAGATCATAAGGTTCATCATGTAAACCCTGCAGGTGGACTTGGTCCGGCATGATGAAAATGTTGAGTGGTACTACTCATGGAGTTAGATGTTGATTAATTAATGGTCAATAAATTAATTAATCGACGGACATTCGAGATCTTAAACACGGGGAGAAAATGTACATATAATATATGGAGCCCATATTATCTTATGGGGGTTGGTGAGGTAGATCAATGATAATCCTTTAGTGGATTGGATTATTATTAATGGATCAGACTTTATGTGGGTTTGATCCATGGGTAGCCAAGATCCAACTCCTCCTCATGGTTCCTATTGTAGCCTATTAACACCTCATGAAGCTTAGATCCAATGGATAGAAACAAAACTCTAGATCCAGAGGTAGAGATTAAATCTCTAGATCCGACGGTTGAGATTAAATCTCTAGATCCGACGGTTGAGATTAAATCTCTAGATCCGACAATTGAGATTAAATCCCTAGAACCAATGGTGGAGATTAAAACATGGCTTATCCCTAACTCTATAAAAGGAGGGCAAGGGGTGGGCGGCAACTAATGAATCCTAATTGAGATAGGATTAGGGTTTGGAGGCTTAGGGTTTTGGAGGCTTAGGTGGCACCAAATAAGGAAGTATTTTTCCTTTCTTCTTCTTCCTTCAAGGTGGCCGGCGTCCAACAGATTTTTCCAACCCTTTCCAGCCATTGGCCAACGGCCAAAGACCCTCTTCTCCTTCTCCTTGGTTGGTGGAAATAAGATTTAGGGCTTTCCCTGGGTGTCTTGGCCGGTTTCCACCTTAATCTCTTCTTCCTTCTTGGCCGGCGGCAAGCTCCAACATTGGATGTTGGTGGTTGGTTGAAAGAAGAAAAGGAGCTTTGTTTCTATTCTTCCTCTTGTTTGGAACGAACAAGGAAGGAAGATTGGCGATCTAGGAGCTTCAACTTTTGGTAGATCGTCGCTCACACGACGTCCGAAAGGAGGAAGGTCATACAATAGAAGATCGAGAGGTATATCGATTCTCCATTTTCATATGTTACATGTTTGTATTTGTTTTTCCAATTATGAGCATGATATATTCTGTTCGTGGATAAATAATACTTGGATACCAAACATAAACACGAAAGTCGGCGATCCGGACATCGTCTATTTCGCGGCTACTCGTAGAATAGAGGTTGGTCGCTTGAACAACAAGTTTGTTCAAGTGACCTCTCTAAACGAATAGCACGACGATGACTTGGTTGTTTGGGCAATCTCTTTTGTCTAAGATTAAATTTTTTTAATTCGAGGATATCGATGGGATCGCCATGAACAAGCGACTGAGGTGAAGTGGGAAGCGAAGTTTCCCCTCACGGATCAATGAAACCTAACCAACAAACTCATAATCCTAACATCTCATATGTGTCTAGGTGTATCAATACACCCGCATATCTTCCTAAAGTTTTGTGAGATGTGGGTTTTATTTTTCTCTTAACTAAGAGTTCATGCATTTTACCTAGGCATATCCAATTTGATTCCTTTATTCACGACATCAAATCAATGTCATTGTTCTTAAGTTCAATTTTATTACCCTCATGCATGAATAATTATCATGGCATAAATTTATTGTATAATTAAGGCATTTGACAATGATGCATTATGTCATGGCATAAAAATGATCCTAAGTATAAGTATGACATAATTAACCTAAGTCTTATCATGACATTATACAAAATCATATAAAACATGATGTCATGACATGACAAGACAAACAAAGCATGACATATATATAATACAAAGATATGTAAATACCTAAGTCTTAATTCCAATTGCTATTTTGTAAGATTATATTAACTTTGCCATAATGTCTAACTTCCCTCAAGCGTGCCAAAATCTAAAATGACACACTTTTGACTCTAATCTAATTGTGCCAATGATAATCCATCTTTTATTAATTTTTATAATTCTATTGGCACATCCTAAATTCTTTTAGAATCAATTTCTCTAAACTCATTTCCAAGGTATCACATTACCTTGAAAATATCCTAAATTGTCAACTCTACTATGGTTAGGTTAACTACCCATCCATTTAGGGTTGACACACCATAAACCCATCTAGCATGAAGGAATCTCGCTCATAAGAACTCAATATCTATTGGGGCTCCTTGGATTTACAAGATATTCGCTAGGGATGACTTCCCTTGATACCTTCCTAAAGACTCTCCTAGGCTTTGAAGTCTTGGTCATTGTGGTATTTTCAAGGTTAATCTTAGGGATAACTTCCCTTATAACCTTGTTGGTGGCTTTTCTAAGTTTCTTGAAAACCTTAGTCACTAGACACTTGTCATTGTCAACTCTAAGGATGACCTCCCTTGTGACCTTGATTTTTCTAGACCTAGGACTTGTTCCATAGTTAAATGGAATATTGTGGTAGGATCGTATTGATCCCTTGGACTTTGGTTTGTAGCCCAAACTTTTCTTATCCTTATATGATCCTTGCCTACCAATATCTAGACCTTGACCCTTAGACCCTAGAATCATGTCTTTCATTCTTTTTAGGGTCTTTTTTAATTTCTTAAGCTTTGACTTCAAAGCTTAATTTTCTAATTTCAATTGTCCAATTTTTGAATTTTCATTCTTTATTTGGGCATTTCCCTTTCTTCAAGGCATATATCTACCCTTCTTAGGGTTAATGCCTGAATTCTTATTATCCTTAGGTAGGGTAGACCTAGAGTTATCCTTAAGTCTAATATTATAAGATTTAGCACATAAATAAAAGTATTTGTTTCTACATTGGTCCTTAGGCTTACTTTCAAGCTTTTTATTGTTTATCATTTAGACAATAAACCTTATTACTAACATGCTTTTTATCATGACGTAAGGAAAAAGCACTATTAAATGTTACCTTAGAATTTGCCTTAGCTATGTGAAGTTCCTCCTTTGTCCTTTCTAGGGTGACTCCCCCTCGGACATTAGCTCTAGTAGTGTCCTTTTTGTTGACATTTGAAGCATACTATATGCTTACTCCTTGCTCTTGCGTATTAGGGATCCAACTTCCTTGACTTTTTCCTTGGCCTTGGGCACTTGAGTCATCTTCTTGACTCTTTTTGGGTATTTTCTTTGTAGTATCTTTGCTCCCTACACTCAAAGCAACTTATACAATCTTTATTTCTACGAATTGCATTTGAATTACCTAGTTCGGTTGTAGGGGACCCTTGAGCATGTTCTTCATCCTCTTCTTGCTCTAGCTCTAGTGTTGGTTGTCTATCCTCCCCCTCAAATTTTGAAGTGGAGGCTTTCGAGACTTCCTCTACCTCGGACGTTGAGCTATATTGTCAAACAATGGTCAAAACCATTGTCAACTCATTGTCAAACATCAAAATCTTACTCGAATCCCACTCAAGTTTGGTCAATCGTGACATGGCCCGATTGCACCAACAATTTTGTTATCTTTTCTTTGAGAAAAATGATTCAAAACCAAACTTGAATTTGTTTTAAAATCTATTTTTTGCTGTCAAATACTTAAATATTTTCTTTAATACTTTTTGATAAATATCAAAGGGGTAGTAAAGTGAAAGTTAAGAAAACAAGTTAAAACTTTAAAAAACTTGAATTTCAAAATTTTCCAGAATTTGTAATATTGAGAGGGAGAATTTCAACTTTAAAAACATACCCTTATTTATATATTGATTTCCTTAACTTTAACCAATGTTGTCATAGATTAAAAGAAGGAGATTATTGGTACATGGTCACCAAATAATCAAATATGGATTTTGATAATGACAAAGGTTCAAAGTTAAATTATATAGTAATCTAATATTATGTTGAGGTTGTATAGTAGGTTTGTCGAATCAGACTAAACAAAGAAGTCATAGTAATTAGGACCGCTGGTATGCTAGAGGGGGTAAATAGTAATTTTTTGATTTCCTCATTTTATAGTAATCTAATATTATGTTGAGGTTGTATAGTAGGTTTGTCGAATCAGACTAAACAAAGAAGTCATAGTAATTAGGACCGCTGGTATGCTAGAGGGGGTAAATAGTAATTTTTTGATTTCCTCATTTTGATTGCATTCGTATTCGTCTCTACAAAATGTTAGCACAATGGAATACAAATATAAACAAGAACAGAACACCACAATCACGACATAAGGATTTAACATGGTTTGAAACCCTAGTTCCTACTCTACGGTCGGGCTTTAGTGTCTACTCTACTAAACCTCGTCTCCTTCTCGACAACACGTCGAAGGTAGAGAAACCTCGTACAAAAGTTTTACAACTCAAGACAAACAAATACAAACAAAGAATGAATTACAAAAAACACTTTATAAGATTGCTTGATCACTTGAATGCTTTTGGTTGCTTTGAGATACCCTTGAAGGTCTAGAATGCAACAACACTTCTCTTTCAAAATCTCCCAAGAAATCACTGCGAAATCTTCCTTGAGCTCCTTCTCTTATAGGCTTCGCGTCAAGCTGATTTATGACTGTTACTACTCAATGGTAACTTCGCCATTCTAGGTTTCGCCTCGACTCAGCCCTAGTCAAGGTGCTAGTTGAGTGCTTCTTGCTTCTGACCTGCTGCTGTCAAGTCTCCAATTGATTGCTCTATCACAACAGTCGACTGCTTGTCAGAGCTACTATTTCTCACTTCATCCGACCACCCTTCATACTTCTCGAGCACATGTCAGTCGACTGCTCTTCCATAGCAGTCGACTACCGACCACCACTCAGGTTTCCTGAGCACCGCAATGTCGAGCATCGCATTGGACATCCCGAGCACACATCGATCAGTCGATTGCTCTCCAATAACAATCAATTGTCGTGCTCTCCAACAACAGTCAACTATCGAGCACCTTGGCTATTTCCAGAGCCGCAAAGTGTCGAACACTCAGTCTAAAAATCGAGCCCCATAGTAGGAATCAACTTCACTGAACCAGTCAAGTGGGTAAATCCTCTAGTCGATTATCACACCTCAAACATGAGGTTTAACCCAAGTATGATCTCCTCATACTTGATGCTTATCCTTAGTCTAGACCTAAGCATTCTAGCTACTTCCATCAGTCTCATGCCTCTAGGATTCATCCGAGTTCTCCACGGCTCGTTCATCCTTATACTAGCCTTCAAGTACTTTCATCAGCTATTGTTATGCTATTGGGTTTACCTTTGCAAAGAGGTTGCGCCTCCGGGACTTCCATTGTCAAGGCTCCACCCTTGGGTTTTTTCTTTGTCAAGTATCCATACTTAGTCTTTTCTCGCTTGCCTAGCATCCAATCAACCGTGGTCTGTTAGGACTTCTACTGCCAAGCTCGATCTTCCTGATCAGTTAGGTCTTCCCTTACCTAGTCATTCAATCACTCTTGACCTACTAGGACTTTCCTTGTTAAGCACGGTCTCCCTGATCTGCCGAGTCTTCCCTTGCATAGTCATCCAGTCACTCTTGACCTACCAAGGCTTTTCCTCTTCCCATGCCAAGTATCTATACTTGGTCTTTCACTACAAAGACTATACACTTGGACTTATACGACTAAGACTCCACTCTTGGACTTTCCATCACCAAGTCCCACTTGGATTTTTCCCTTGTTAAGTATCTGGTCAACCTTGACCTCCTTGACTTCACGCTCATCTCCATATGACTATGGATGTCTTATACCATCCCATAGTCATATTATACTCCATACTCAAATCTCATTGTCAAATATCAAAATCCTACTCGAGTCCCACTCGAGTCTGGACAATCGTGACCTGAGCTGATTGCATCAATAATCTCCCTCTTTTTAATGTTTGATAATACTTTTAAGTTAGGATAACTCTTAAGCCCAACATACTTCTTATGCCCAAGCATAACGGAGAGTTCCTAACTTCAGAATTTCAAATTTTGAAATTTTTAAGGTTTTGTGTATATTTGGGTTTATAAAACAACTTTATGCACTAAGCATCTTGAGCCTAACTTAAACTCTTCCATTTCTCTCCCTTTGACACATATCAAAAAGTTTATCATCTTCCAATGAGATTCTTCATTCTCTCCCTTGTGTTAAAATTCATCCTACATGCCTTCATTTTTCCTAGTGATAAAGTCTTATCACTAAATGAAAGCAACTCACCATTCGCCTCCTTTTTAATAAAAAGTCATCCATCAAGCCTTGATGAACAAACTTCCTCTAAAGGTTTGCTCCCCCTTGACCATTGCACCAACAATGTCTTTGAAGAGGTCCTGAGCCCATAGGATGTCTAAACAATCAAAATTAAGGATAAAAGTTCAAACTTGAACTTTAACCTCCCTTAAGTTTCAATTTTTACCCTTAATAACTCTCCTTTTCATTTTCAATGAAAATCTCGCTCTTCCAATGCTTGTCTAAGCATATCAAAAGGTTAGGAGAAGTTAACTAACCTAGGGTTGAAGTTTAATGGATAATTCAAACAAAATAAGCTAAAAATAGCTTGGATAGTTGACTGGAAGACCTCACAGTCGGCTGAAATTTGATTTTCAGAGTTTCTAGATTTTGCAATTTTTCAGACTGGATTTTGGAAATGCATAAGTAATTCTATGGGTTTCGAAAAATCATGAGATTTCATGCACACATTACTTATGTCAAACACTCTAGGGGAAAATAATTTTCTATGAAAATAACTTTTAAATTCAAAGAATGATACAAAGTTCAAAAGCATTGAAACCTTCAATGTTTTTGCCTAACTTGTACCAATATTATCAATTGTGGTTCCTATCAAAAGATAATCTTCACCAAAGTTTTTCAAAATGATTTCTAAAATATTTTCAAACCTTATATTGAATCATGGTCAATTGACTCAATGCATATGACTTGTACATTAGCTCTCCTCATGATTCATACCTATGATTTAATGAGTTCTAGTTCATTTTGATGTATCATTGCAAACACATGAACTTGACTTATGATCCTAACATCTCGCATGTATCTAGGTGTTTCAATACATACACATGTCTTCATTTGTTTTTGTAAGATGTGAGTTTTGTTTTTCCCTAAACTAAGAGTTCATGCATTATTATGTAGGCATATCCTATTTGATTCTCTTATCTTGGGACTTCAAATCATGTCATTTGTCCTTAAATTCATTTTGATTCATTTTAACACATGAATGATGATCATGGCATAGTAGATTGCATAATTTAAAATATGCGTCAATGATGCATGATTTCATAACATACTAAAAATCAATCTAAGTATTATCATGACATTATAAAATGAGCATATGAAACATGATGTGATGACATGTCATATGACAAATAAAGCATATTATATTTTATAATATCAAGGTATAAGAATACCTAATTTTAAATCTAATTTGCCACTTGCTATGATATCCACTTGTCATAATGTTTATCTAAATCCCTTAAGTATGCCAATACCCCAAATTTCACACACTTTTGACTCTAAACTATTTGTGTCAATTTTTGATCAATTTTTGTTTTGCATTAAATCCAATAGCACATCCTAAATTTTTAGGAGTAATCCCTAATTTCATTTACAAAGTATTAGAATACCTTGAAAATGTCTTAAAGTGTCAACCCTAGCTACTATAGTTAAGTTAACTACCTTTTCATTTTGGGTCAACACACCCTAAACCCATTTTGCATAAAGGAATCACACTCATAGGAACCCAAAATTGATTGGAGCTCTTTGGGGTTACAAGGTATTCACTGGGGCTGACTTCCTTAGATACCTTCCTAATGACCCTCCTAGGATTTTGGGAAAGCTTAGTTATTGAGATCTTCTCAAGGTTAATCCAAGGGATAACTTCTCTTGTAATCTCGTTAGTGACTTTCTTAGGCTTCTTTAAAGCCTTAGTCACTTGAGTCATATCACAGTCAACTCTAAGGATGACCTTCCTTGTGACCTTGACTTTTCTAGATCTAGAATTAGTTCCATAGTCAAATGGAACACTATGGTAGATTTCCTTGGACTTAGATTTGTGACCCAATCTTTATTTATCCTTGGGTAGATTTGGCCTGCCAAAATCTAGGTTTTGACTACTAGACCCTTTAATCGAATTTGTCATCTTTGCAAGGGGCTTTTCCAATTTATCAAGTCTTGACCTCAAGACTTGATTTTCCCTTTTAATACAACTACTTTTGATTTTTCACTATTTGTTTGGGTTTTCTTCTTCCTAGGCATATGTCTAATTTTCTTTAGATTTTTGCTTAGGTTGTCTTCATCCTTCCTATTCTTGGTAAACTAGGTTTATTCCAAAATGTCCTAATATTTTCCTTACTTGGTGTGGGTTTGGAGTTTATGAATCTAAAATTGTCCTTAGTCATATTTTCATGATATTGAGAACCAATATAATAGAATTTATTTCTAACATACTCTTTATTTTGATAAATTGAAATTGTATTTAAAATTGATACCTTAAGATTTGCTTTAAAGGCTCCCTCTATAATTGAGCTCTTTCCTTTATTCTTCCTAGGGTACCTCCCCTTTGAACATTAGTTTCAGTAGTGTTCCGGTTGATTACACGAGAAGCACACAATGTGCTCCTTGCCTTTGTGTATCATGGGACCAACCTCCTCTGACTTCTTCTTTACCTTAGGTCTCATCGGAACTTTTATCTTAACTCTTCTTGGGCACTTACTCTTGTAGTGTCCTTTCTCCCTATACTCAAAGTACATCATGTGATCTTTATTTTTAGAACATGCATGTGAGTTACCTAGCTTGGTAGGGGAACTTTGAGCTTGTTCTTCATGGGCTCCGGAGGTAAATGTTTCCTCTTGCTCTGGTGTCGATTGTCTATCCTCCCCCTCAATTGTTGAAGTGGAGGCTTCTATAACTTCTTCTACTCCGGATGTCGAACACCTCTCGACTTCCAAATCTTCAAGCTCTTGAGATGATGAGCATTCTTCTTCTACCTTGGACTCATCATCAACTTGGGTTAGCAAGGACTCTTCATGGAGCTTAACTAACTTGCTCCACAATTCGCTTGCATCCTTAAATTTTACTAATTTATACAAAATATGATTAAGCACCAAATTACTTAAAATTTTGATTACCTTGTCATTGGCTTGGGATCTTTGAACTTGATCCTCAATCCACTTGCTCCTTTTGGTGGGTCATCTTTTCTTGTTAGTAGGAGCCTTGACTATTAGGGTGAACCACTCTTCCATGTTCATTTGGAAGAATACCTCCGTTTCTCCCTCCATTGGTTGAATCTTCCAAGTCTGTAGGGCAGTGGAAATCGAGTGACGAGTCTAAAACCATCATTGAACTCCATTCGCTCTAGCTTTTATGCTCTCGCGATAGTGAGTTATTGAAGAGTGTCCTCACTTTGATACCACTTGTTATGACCACTGGTACGCTAGAGGGGGGAATAATGGTTTTTTAATTTTGTCATTTCAATTGCATTTGTGTTTGTCTTTATAAAACATTAGCACACGAAATACAAATATAAACAAGAATAAAAAACCACAATCACGACACAAGGATTTAATGTGGTTCGGAACCCTAGTTCCTACTCCACGGTCGGGTTTTAGTGTCTATTCCACTAAACCTCCTCTTCTTCTCGACAACATTCCAATCACCCTAGTTCCTACGCCATCGTACGGCGATAATAGCTTCGGCTGAGGTCGAGCTGTAAAAATAGTGATGATTTGATCCAGGACTTTGCCTTGTTAGATCGGAATGAATTTTTTACTTTCATCATCTTCAATAGTGAACTTACCTTAAACTCAACTCCTCTGATCCGCCACCACACAAGGATAATAGCTTCGATTGAGGCCAAACTGTAAAAATAGTGACGATCTGATCCAACACTTCGCCTTGTCAGATCCGAATGAATTTTTTACTTCCATCATCTTCCACAGTGCATCTACCTTGAACTCAACTCCTCCGATCCGCTACCGCACGAGGATAATAGCTTCAGCTAAGGAAAAGCTGTAAAAAATAGTGATGATCTGATTCAGGGTTTTGCCTTATCAGATCAGAATGAATTTTTTACTTCCATCATCTTCCAGAATGAACTTACCTTAAAGCCAACTCCTCTAATCCACCATCGCAAGGAGATAATAATTTCAGTTGAGACCAAACTGTAAAAATAATGATGATATGATTCAGGGCTTCGCCTTGTCATATTGGAATGAATTTTTTACTTCCGTCATCTTTCACAGTGCATCTACCTTGAATCCAACTCCTCCGATCCGCTATCATACAGGGATAATAGCTTCGGCTAAGGTCAAGCTATAAAAATAGTTGTGATCTAACTCAGGGTTTCGCCTTATAAGATCGGAATGAATTTTTTACTTTCGTCATCTTCCAGAGTGAACTTACCTTAAACCCAGCTCCTCCGATCCGCCAAGGCATAGGGATAATAACTTCGACTAAGGCCAAGCAGTAAAAATAGTGACGATCTGTTTCAGGGCTTCGCCTTGTCAGATTGGAATGAATTTTTTACCTCCGTCATCTTCAACAGTGAACTTACCTTAAACCCAGCTCCTTCGATCCTCCACCACCCGGGGATAATAGTTTCGGCTGAAGTCAAGCTATAAAAAAAGTGACAATCTGATCCAGGGTTTCGCTATGTCAGATTAGAATGAATTTTTTACTTCCGTCATCTTCAACAGTGAACTTTCCTTAAACTCAGCTCCTCCGATCCACCACCGCACAGGGATAATAGCTTCAGCTGAGGCCAAGCTATAAAAATAGTGACGATTTGATCCTGGACTTTGCCTTGTCAGATCGGAATGAATTTTTTACTTTCGTCATCTTCAACAGTGAACTTACCTTAAATCCAGCTCCTCCGATCTGCCGCCACACGGGGATAATAGCTTTGGTTGAAGTCAAGCTATAAAAATAGTGACGATCTGATCCTGGGCTTCACCTTGTCATATCAGAATGAATTTTTTACTTCCGTCATCTTCAACAGTGAACTTACCTTAAACTCAGCTCCTCCGATTTGCCACCGCATGGGGATAATAGCTTCGACTGAGGCCAAGCTATAAAAATAGTAGCGATCTAACTTAGGGCTTCGCCTTGTCAGATCGGAATGAATTTTTTTACTTTCGACATCTTCCAGAGTGAACTTATCTTAAACTCAGCTCCTCCGATCTGTCACTGTACGTCATATGATCCTTCGCCTTCTCCCGCTTTAAAGCTCCTCCAGTCACCGCCTGCCGCTGCAAGGATTCCTCCTCCTCCTTTGTCCCAACACTTCCCTTTCTTCATACTTGGAAAATGAAGGCTCTCCTAAAAAATGTCACCCTTCGACACCTGCGAGAGCAACAGGCTGAAGTCACCAGAGGGTCTGTTACTTCATCATCCTCCCTCCCAATACCAACCATCACCAATCCCCCTTCCACCGCTTCCTACTCTTCCTTGTCTCTTCTTCATCATCATCCACATTGGTTCCACCCGCCAAACAACCTTTCGACCTTACTCTCTTCTGTGTATTGTCGCCCACTCTTCCTGCTAATCCACCTATGATGAACCCTAGCCCATCCTCTTCTATCCCTCCGCTCCTTGCTTTTTCCCTTTACCCTCTTCGCATTTATTTTTACAGCTCAGTCTCAGTCATGTTAATATTTCAGGTCACTGGAACATGAATAATTTTCATCAGCCAAAGTAGAATCAGAGTTAAACTAGAGGAAGCCAGAGTTAAACGGGAAATGCACAGTGCTTCCTCTATGTGTCGTCGAAGCACCTACACATCGTCGGAGCAATTAGCACTATAACAGTATAACTCAACCCCTGAACTCGTCGAGATCGCTGCTATCGTCCCACCGACAGGATCATAGTCAGATTTCGACCAGATTGCAATCGAAATCCGACTGAATTTCCGTTGCCAATAGTTGTAGCATTGGCGAGCGCAATTCAATTGGATTTCGATCGAATCACGATCAGAATCCGACCATTCAATGGCGATGTCGAGCGGCAGCTCAGGCGATCACAGTGAGTTGTTGTGCATTCCGTGTTACTATGCTTGCTTATGTGCTTATGGACGTGCAGATATCCGTCGACTAGGATATCAAAATCTTTCATATATATCTTCTTGTTTTTTGCTTTGTTTTTTTTTTTTTGGTACTAGCATTAGGTATCCAGACCTACGATCCAATTAATCCTGAGGATGATCGATCATGCTCTACGGATCTCTAATGGGACATTAAGTAATTCCTAAATGAGATATACTCTATCGACTATCAAAATAAATCAAAAAGTAATTGCGTGAGCAACCTCAATAATTATAGTGTCCTTAATTTATCACCCTATATATTCAGAGGATTGAAAATCGAACTATAATTATAGTGTCTACAGTTATTGGATTGCTTTTTGCTTCTTTTGATTTGACAAACTCGATGACTTAGCATTCATTATCAAACTTTAATTATTGTAATTTGATTGACGCAACAAATGGACCAAATTTCCAAGACAAAAACAAAACAAAAATATCACATGAATAAGATTTCAATACTCTAAGATAAAGTTTGACTGATGCAATAATTTCGAAAACCAATCCTTCCATATTACCTCTTTGTCGTCTCACTATTTTGTTGATTAATGATGATAATAATCCAGAAGAATATTTTTTTTACAAGACTTCAAATGGCGTAATTGATACTCTCCCATATTACGTCTCTGTCGCGTCTATTTGTCAAGTAACGGTGACAATAATTCAGAAGGATATTATTTGACAAGAGTTTAAGATCTATTGAATTTTAAAAAATGTTCGCTAGCAGATTCATATAATTGGTCTATTGTAAGAGACAGATCGATGGAGACCGTTAGATTGATGATTTTAATTTTTTATAGAATTGTAAAGAAAGACGTCCATTATAAAGGAAGTCTTGGTGGATGAAATTAAACTTGACACTTTATAGTTGCATATATATTTTTTTTTTATTGACAATAAAGTATCTGAATCTTCGATCTAATTAATCTCTGAGAGCGAACAATTTTGTCCTACAGATCTTCATGACGTCTCACCAACAACTGAGTCGAATAAGATCGAAGCTCAAGTGACCTCCACTGGCTACCAAGAGTAAATCAGAGAAGTGTTCACAGTTTTTTTATGATTCAGTTCAAACTTCATAGTTGCATCATCCCTAAACGATGGTTCAACCACTACAACAAAAATGGAAATTAACGACGAAAAAATATCATCGCTAACACGAAAATTTCATCTGTAAATTAAATTTTCAACAAAATAATTTCGTCGCTAGAGTCGTCGTAATAAGCTTTTCGCAAAGACAAATTAGCGACTAATTAAGACTTTTTCGGTCGTTAATATTTTCAACGAAATAAAAAACATCATCAGAAATAAAACTTTCATCGCCGATATTTTGTCACTATTTTTCATTTTTCTTACAATGAACATCGAAGTCGTACTCCATCTACCGAATTAATTCTTAGACCTAGAGCCCTAAATGAATTTGTCATTGTACAATGTGATAATAGAGAATTAAATTGTATTCTAATGTAAAATACTTCTTCGTTTTTATCGATGTACTGTGTCCCAGGGCTAGTTTCATATATCCATGATAGTTTTATAATCATGTGTGACTCGCCCGAAATAATTGTTTATTTGATGTAGTGATATTCGACGTAGATAGAGTTTGATTAAATGGGTGCAAATATATGTATATTGACCTTTAACGTGTCTTCTAATTTGACGCATATCAACATGCTTACCCATAAAAAAAATAAAAAATAAAAAATCAACAAGGTCGAGACCCGTTCACCAAAAACTAAAAAAAAAAAAAAAAAAATTGGCTCCGTGACATTTGAAATAGCAACTTTTACCCTAAATTATTGCCATAGAGGTCATAGTGAAAAGGCTTTCAATATATTATTCGTACAAGAACTTAAATGAATAGTTCACCACCATCTTATTCAAGATTTTCATATGAAAATGATTCCAACTCTCGGGATAAATTTACTAATACAGTCATGATAAAGTTTGAAAGAGTAAGAGATCAATTTTTGAAAGTGACGATTAGACTATTGATGACTCCGTATTTCTATACTAGTCATTTGAAATCTGATTTATTCTCCTCCACACATATGGACAGCGAGGGGACCACTAATATAACGGCTCCATATTTTTCTTATAAAAATGATTCCAAATTAGCACCATTTTATTCAATATGTTCACAAGAACATGATTCCAAACATCTTGTTAAAGATCTCCATAGTTACTAGTGATTTCCGTTCACAATTTGGCCTCCGTCGACGACGATGACCTGACCATTCACGTAGCAAGACGAAGGGAGGCAAAGGAAGGCCACGGCGCCGGCCACATCCTCCGGCTCCCCCCAGCGCCCGAGAGGCACGCGATGATTCTCCCTCGCTACAAATTCCTCGTCTTGCAACAACTGCCACAACAAACAAATCCGTATTCATCAGCCAAAATCGATTTTTTTTTTCACCGTAATCCCCTCTTTTCTAGATAACAACAAGCTGCGTTCACTTACAGGGTCATTCAGTGGTGTTCTTATGTACCCTGGAGCTACACTGTTTGTTCTAATATTATCTTTGGCCCATTCACAAGCCAGATTTCTCGTGAGTTGATTCATCGCTCCTAAGCAAATTACATGGAAAAAGAGTGAAAGAGAGAAGAAGAAGATCTAAGAAAATAGTTCATCTTCCAAATGATTCAAGCAAATTCAATCAACACTATGCAAGAAATATAATACCTTTGGTCGATCCATACACAGACAGATTATCTTGGCCAACGAAGCCAGAGATGGAGGTGATGAACACAATACTGCCGCCTCCACAAGCCCTGAGGAGAGGGTAAGCGAGTTGGCTCAGGTGGAACGCCGATTCCAGGTTTGTGCTGATCAAGAACTTGAAATCCTCCAGGGTTTGCTCTATCGTCGGTTTGAAGACCGCCGTCCCTGCATTGTTAACCTGCAAAACGAAGAAGATTATCGATCGGTTAATTTCCGTGAGAATTCAGATTTGGTTTAGGGTTTAGAAGGGGAGAGAAAAAAGCGAGGGATTAATACCAAAATGTTGAGCTTCCCGTCGAATTGGGACTTCACCGTCGCCATGAGCTTCTCTCTCTCGCTCGGGGAGGATACGTCGCAGACAGATCCGGTGACCTTGAGCTTGGAAGCGCGCCATTGCTGTAGACACTTCTCCAACTCAGCTTCGTTGCGGGAGCAAGTGTGCACCGCCGATCCAAGTCTGGCGAGCTCCTCGACGATCGCATACCTAAAGCTTGCAGATCGATGAGTAGAAATATATATATCGAAAGAGATGGAGTATTCGAGGAATTAAGTACCCGATTCCCTTGGAGCCTCCGGTGACCAGAGCAGTCGTCCCGGCGAGAGACCATCTGTTTGTCTCGATGGGACTGGAAGTCTGTCCCTGCACGCTGCTCATGCTTCTATCTTTGGAAAGGAACTCCGTGAGGAGGAGCGCAGTTCAGAAGATAAGGATAGATAAGGTGCATCATTTTGGAAGCAGATAGACTTTTAAAATATTAAAAATTCAGAACACTGTATGTATCCAATTTTGGGAATTCAAAGAGACAATTATTGGTACTTGAATATCTTATCACTTGAAAGACTTTTGAAAATCGAATTATTTATATATATATATATATATAATTTTGATCCACTGCGCGTGTTACACTGTGTGATTCGTACGCGACAATATCTCTACTGTCCAATCAAATCGCGATTGTACAGTAACGAAGAATGCACAGTGTTTCTTCCGTGTGAGATTTCACGGTTGTGGGCTCCGATTCACCGCAAGCCAACCAGATTTCGACCGTGATCCAACCGACATCGAAGTCCGATCGGATCGCAGTCATTTTCGACTATGATTCAGTTGCTATCCGGTCAGACTCCGATGTTGATCGAATCGTGTGCGATCGGATTTCGGTCGAACTGCCATTGAATTTCGATCAAATCGTGATCGGAATCCGGCCTTCCACCAGCAAGATCGATGGCTTTAGGATGCGCGGTTACTTTGCATTTCTCATCTCGCAAAGTCGGGGCAAGGAAACAGTGTTCAACACATCAATTTTATATATATATATATATATATATATATATATATATATATATATAATTGATCCGTGCGTGACAGTGAGGAATACACAGTAACTGCACGCCCGACGTCGCTCGCAACCGTCGATGGGTGGCCGGATTCCGGCCATGATCTGGCGATGGTCCGACCGCGATCTGACCGAAATCGAAATTTGGTTGGATGGCGACCAAATTGCGGTCGCCAGTGGTCGCGTTGGCGGCCGCAATCGTGGTCATTTCCAGCCACGATCTGGTTGGAATTCGGTCGTGATTCGGCCCTGATCAGCTCGGACTCCGATGTCGACTGGATGGCGGCGAGAATCCGACTGAATTACGGCAAGATTATGGCCAAAAATGGCCGAGCTCCGGTGTCGACCGGATTACGGTTGGAAACTGTTGGGCTTCAGTGCCGATCGGATCGCGGTCGGAATTCGACCGACCAACGATGAAATCATGGGGAGAAGAAACATTGTGCATTCCTCATTCATTGTCCAATCGCGACGATCGAACAGCTGAAAAGCTATCGCGCACGAGCTGTGCAATCGCGGACGCACAAAATATCAAATTCGTCTATATATATATATATATATATATATATATATATATATATATATATATATATATATATATATATATATATATTACGATTTATTATGAATCACGTGGCTATTGTTCAGTGAAAAAAAAACAAGCAAAAATTCCAGTTTGAGTTGTGGCTTGATGATGAATTTAATGCAGGAAAAAAATTAATTTTAATGAATACGATAACAAAGCTGGCTCAGACCAAACCTCGACCCAATTGGTTCATATATTCACGGATCAAATGTGGAGACCAAGTCGACGTCATAAACAGTCCGAACTCGCTAGCCTTAACTGTCTAACTCTTATCGAGCCATACTGTGCCAGCTCAGTAAGCACCAAACCTTGTCCGACCGAGACACTCCACGCTCTAGCATAATAATTTTAACATTTTTAAAAAGATGTTGAATAAATTTAAATAATATGTTTTTAAATGTAAATATATTACATGTATAATATTTTGAACCAAACCGAACTAAAAAATAATTTATTTTAATGTGTAGTTACGGTATAATTACTGCACGTTGTAGTTAAATATTTTAATAATTATGTTATATATAGTAGCTACTTGTTACTACTGTAACAAAGTTAAAATAAAATTATTTTTGGCATGAAAAATATAATTAAAGGCTCTTTTGACTTTTTAAAAGTAAAAAATAAAACGATTTTTTAAAAATAATTATAAGTGTTTTTTTTTTTTTGCCCTTCAAACTATTTGATACAAATGGATCATATTGTTGCTCTTCGATTGGATTTTTCTAAATTTTGATAATGATAAAGATTAAAAGTTAAATTATATTGTTATATGATATTTTGTTGAGGTTGCCTAGTAAGTTTGTCGAATTGGATTAAGCAAAGAAGTAATCGAGACACCAAGTAAAGGATTCACGACCTACGACCTAGTCCAACATCTAAAAGAAGTTGTGGAGTTCAAAGTGTAGAAGGTAAAGTAGGAAAGTCCAAATCAATCCGAGGTTTAACAAAGGTAAACAAAATAAAATCTTGTGAGACGTGGTTATTAATGATAGAAGAATTGATGAGGTCACGTTCTCAAGTATGAGAACAACCTTAGGCATTGATTTGATTTAGGATTTTGAAGGAATGTCAAAGTTAAGATTAGACAATTGAAAGAATGTTATTATAGTTGGTTTATTATTGTGCTAACTCTGTGATGCAGAAAATTAACTATAGTTGGTTGACCGGAAGAATTCAAGCGATTGGTTGACTCTAGTCGACTAGCAATCTAGGTAACTGAACAAGATTCAGTTGATTAGAATAGAGATTAAACTCATCGGTTGAAACAAATCTGAATTAACCAGAGGAAGCCACATCAATATTCTAGACGACTAAAACATGTATAGTTTTCATCGATCGAAGTGGGATCAAAGTTAAACTAAAGGAAGTCACATCAACATTCCAAGCGACTGGACCGGATCTAGGCGCCTAAAACTCGATAAAATATAGTTGGGTTAGATCAGATCTAGATGGAATTGGAGGCATCTAGACTCGTCCAGAAAACTCTATAAAATAATCCTCGAATAGAGAGCTTCATATCTTAATTTCCAAGTACTTATGCTTTCCCCTCTCATATTCAATGCTTAATCAAAGTGTCGCACTGCTTCAACTCTAACCTTGTGCTCCATTTTCATCATCTCAAATATTTTTGCATCATTTTTTTTTTACCTATCTTTAAAGATCCATTGAATTTTAAAAAATCTTCGCCGGCTGACTCATATAGTTGGTCTATTGCAAGTCAATTTTTTTTTTTCGATGATTTTACTTACTACATACCAATTATATGCAACGATTACATCTATAATGCACTCGTAAAAAATTCAACAAAGTTGCCCGGAGACATCATCAGTTGACACGTGCTTTATATGTCGGAAAAAAAAATAGAAACACAGGAGCATTTAGATTTTATTGGTGGAGAATTTTTTATTTTTTTTAGAAAATATAAAATGATTTTTTTGTTTTCAGTTTTTCAGAAATATTTTTTTATTTTTTTGAAAAATAAAAAAAATTGTATTTTTTAATTTTTCAAAAAATGTTCTTTTATTTTCTGAAAAATAGAGATGAAAAACATCAACTAAATACATTTTTTTATTTTCTCAAAAAATAAAAACGAAAAATAAAAAAAAATGTATTTTTTAATTTTTCAAAAAATATTCTTTTATTTTCTGAAAAATAGAGATGAAAAACGTCAACTAAATACGTTTTTTTATTTTCTCAAAAATTAAAAACGAAAAATAAAAAAAAAAATTCACCTACTAAATGCCTATTATATTTTCAAATGTTGAGCTACGATCAAAATATGGATTCACATTGGTTGGAAGATGTCCATTATAAAGGTATTTTTATAGTCTTGGTTGGTGAAATTAAACTTGTATTTTTATAGTTTCATATATTTATCTTTTTTTTTAGTTAACAGCGAAATATTCAAATCTTTTATCCGATTAATCTCTGAAAATGATCAATCTTATCCCATGGATCTTCGGAATGTCTCGTCAATAACTGAGTCGGATAAGATCGAAACTCAAGTGGCCTCCACCGACAACCAAAAATAAATCAGAAAAGTACTCGTAGTTTTTTCACGATTCAATCCGGATTTGACAATCGTGACATTCTTGAACGATGATCGAATGTCAAAGTCGTACTCCGTCCACCAAACAAACTCCTAGACCCAGGTCCATCAAATGAATTTTTCTTAAATTCGTCATCGAACAATGTTGCAGCAGATGATCGAATTGCATTCTCGTGTAGAATACTTCTCCGTTTTTATCACTGTACCGTGCCCCTGCATTATAGATGCAGCGATTGCATCTATAATGCACTCGTAAAAAATTCAACAAGGCTACCCGGAGACACCATCAGCTGACACGTGCTTCATATTTCTGAAAAAAAAAAACAGAAACATAGGAGCATTTAGGTTTGATTGGTGGAGAATTTTTTATTTTTTATTTTTTTTAGAAAATATAAAATGATTTTTTTTTTTGTTTTCAGTTTTTCAAAAAATATTTTTTTTATTTTTTCGAAAAACAGAAAATTTTTTTATTTTTCAATTTTTTAGAAAATGTTTTTTTTTTCTGAAAAATAGAGATGAAGAACGTCAACTAAATACATTTTCTTATTTTTCTCGGAAAATAAAAACGAAAAAAAAAATCACCTACTAAATGCCCATTATATTTTCAAATGTTGAGCTATGATCAAAATATGGATTCATATTGGTGGAAGATGTCCGTTATAAAGGTATAATAGTCTTGGTTGGTGAAATTAAACTTGCATTTTTATAGTTTCATATATCTATCTTTTCCTTTTAGTTGACAGCAAATATTCAAATCTTTGGTCCGATTAATCTCTGAAAATGATCAATCTTATTCCATGGATCTTCGGAATGTCTCGTCAATAACTGAATCGGATAAGGTCGAAACTCAAGTGACCTCCACCGACAATCAAAAATAAATCAGAAAAATGCTCGTAGTTTTTTCACGATTCAGTCCGAATTCGACAATCGTGACATTCTTGAACGATGGTCGAACGTCGAAGTCGTATTCCGTCGACCAAACAAACTCCTAGACCTAGGTCCCTTAAATGAATTTTTCTTAAATTTGTCATCGAACAATATTGCAGTAGATGATCGAATTGCATTCTCATGTAGAATACTTCTCCGTTTTTATCACTGCATCGTGCCCCTGCATTATAGATGTTGCGATTGCATCTATAATGCACTCGTAAAAAATTCAATAAGGCTACCTGGAGACACCATCAACTGATACGTGCTTCATATTTCTGAAAAAAAAAATAGAAACACAGGAGCATTTAGGTTTGATTGGTGGAGAATTTTTTATTTTTTTTTAGAAAATATAAAAAAAATTGTTTTCAGTTTTTCAAAAAATATTTTTTAATTTTTTCGAAAAACAGAAATTTTTTTGTATTTTTTAATTTTTTAGAAAATGATTTTTTTATTTCCTGAAAAATAGAGATGAAAAACGCCAACTAAATATATTTTCTCATTTTCTCATAAAATGAAAATGAAAAATAAAAAAAAAATCACCTGCTATATGTCGTTTATATTTTCAAATGTTGAGATAGGATCAAAACATGGATTCACATTGGTTGGAAGATGTCCATTATAAAGGTATAATAGTCTTGGTTGGTGAAATTAAGCTTGCATTTTTATAGTATCATATATCTATCTTTTTCTTTCTTTTAGTTGATAGTGGAATATTTAAATTTTTTATCCGATTAATCTCTAAAAATGATTAATCTTATCCCATGGATCTTCAGAATGTCTTGTCAATAACTGAGTCGGATAAGATTGAAACTCAAGTGGCTTCCATCAACAACCAAAAATAAATCAGAAAAGTGCTCGTAGCTTTTTCACGATTCAGTCCGAATTCGACAATCGTGACATTCTTGAACGATAGTCGAACGCCGAAGTCGTACTCCATCCACCAAGCAAACTCCTAGACTCAGGTCCCTCAAATGGATTTTTCTTAAATTTGTCATCGAACAATGTTGCAACAAATGATCGAATTGCATTCTTGTGTAGAATAGCAGAGGATCGAATTGCATTCTCATGTAGAATACTTCTCCATTTTTATCATTGCACTGTGCCCCTGGAGACTAGTTTCATATATCTATATGTAAAAGATTATAATCACAAACCTAGCAATTTTCACCGGTCTGTCACATGGCTATTACAAGGTAGGTAAATCACGAAGGGCCCTATGAGCCTTGACGTGATAGTCAAAACACGTAGATATCCTCTGAATCTAAGAAAGAACTTTAACCTCCTCAAAAATTGATCAATATCATATCTATAAATATCATCGTGTCTTAACTATCACGCTATCACGTGGAAATTAATTTCATATATCTATTATTCATCATCACGTGTGATTCGCCAGAAATAATTGTTTATTTGATGAAGTGATATTCGACGTTGAGAGAGTGATTAATTAAATGGGTGCAAATATAAGTATATTAGACCTCTTCTGATTTGACGCATATCAACCTGCTTACCCATAAAAAAGATAAAAAATAAAAAATCAACAAGGTCGAGGACCCGTTCACCAAAACTTAAAAAAAAAATGGCTCTATGACATTTGAAATAGCAAATTTTACCCTAAATTATTGCCATAGAGGGCATAGTGATAAAGCTTTCGATATATTATTCATACAAGAACTTGAATGAATAGTACAACATCATCTTATTCAATATCTTCACGATCAGGCTACCGATGACTTCGCATTTCTGCGCTAGCCATCTGAGACCTAATTTATCCCTCTCCACATATAGAGGCAGCAATGGGGGACCGCTAATGTAGCGATTCTACATTTTTTCATATGAACATGATTCCACCCCCAGGGCAAACCCAGATGGTTAGCGCAGCCGTGTTAAGGTTTGAAAGGACAAGGGGTCAATTCTTGGAGGTGACGACCAGACTATCGATGACTCCGCATTTCTGCGCTAGCCACCTGGGACCTTATTTACCCTCCTCCATACGTAGGGGCAGTGGTGGAGGGCCGCAAATGTGACGGTTCTACTTTTTTTTTCTTCATATGAACATGATTCCAAATTAACACCATTTTATTCAATATGTTCTTAAGAACATGATTCCAAACAACATCTTGTTAAAGATTGTTTGAAAAACTCGTCGAAGTAATCAGGGAGACAGCAAACTGATATGAGCTCGTCGAGGCTAGTGTTCAACACTATCTCCGTAAAACGATATTGCTCCGCTCAGGTACTTACGGATAGCAGCAATTCGTTTCCAAGATACAACGACGATGTCTCGGAATAGTAGCACTATAAATTTCGAGACCGGCGAACCTACTCGTAGACTTTTTAGACTCTAGATGCAGAGGATGGATGGATGAGATGAGATGAGAACTTGAGTGAATGAGTTTGAGTTTGAGTGATTTTTTCCATTCTCTAGGGACCCTATTTATACTAGGTGAAGAGATGAGGTGTCCTTTGGTGAGTATAATCTGAGTCATTGGATGTAGAGGGTTGTAACCCTTCATCAAACCCTATCTCAGCCATTAGATCTGGATGATTGTAACCTTTTAGATCATACTTTGATCTCATCCGCCAGATCTGGATCCAGCGATCCAGTCAATCCGACGCTCCAGATCAATCGTAATCACCAGCGGTCTGATCGTGATTCTTCGCGATCAACACTACAGATCGCGCTACTCACTCTCTTCGTTCCAACGGTGGCCATCTGATTGCCCGATCGTGATCGAGTCCACCTCCGAAGTGCCATGTATACATGACACATCACCCGAGTGCTGCGTAAACCTTGCCATGTCACCCGGAGCATAAATTTAAGCTCCTCGATGCTCCTCGCGACGGCCGCGTAAGTCTGAAGTCGTAAAGCGCCCATTCGGCGTCGCGTGGCGAGTGGCGAGTGCGGCGAGCACCTGCTCGCCCATTGGATGAGAGTATATGTGCTTATTTGAGTTAACTCAATTAACTCATCAACACATATAAGGAAGTAAATCTTCTATGGAATTTCCAATGTGAGACTATTGTTCCCCTTACTTCTTTTAATAACTTTTTAGGCTGACTTTAACAATTAATTTCTCATTCACCCATAATCGGTTTTGAGCAAATTAATAGTCTAGATTCATCTACTCGAAATGTAGATTTCGATTTTGAAGTCAATTTAGACTTTCATTGATTGATGGCACATCGATTTTTCTTTTCAAAACCGTATATTGGTCTTTATAAGACCCAATATCTAATATCCCCCACATGAATGGAAATTAATGTGTGTATGCATGCTGACACTTTACGAGAGTCCAATCGATAAGTCAATGCATCGAGAGAGGTAGCTTGTGGCTTTGAACCTTTTGTAGTGGAATGCTATCGAGCATACTAGGCTGCGCAGTGAACATGATGTCTTGAACTGCTCAACTGTTTGTGTATACTTAGACAATAACACCCACACACGGACTTATCTCACCTACTTTTGGTTCTCATGGTTGGTTCCGTTTTGGCCATGGACACCATCTTGGATTCATGAGTGTTTCATTGAAGCGGCCTGTCTTCACACTCACATAGGTGACACTTCTATCAAGAGTATCCTACCATACTCCACCTTATAAAGGTATAGAAGTCATTAAAAGCATAAGCTTAACCTCACTACATGTGGTAGGACATCACATATTCATCCTAGGACTGGGATAGAGATAATATATCTCGTGTGCTGTAACACAACTTTTGTAACTTCGTTGTCCCATTGAACCAAGATCTTGGGATCTCCAATCAACAAGGTTGGGTTACCACTACAGTCATTTTAGTTGTAGATTTTTAATCTCATTCCTCTCGATGAGCATTATACTTGATCTCGATTTAGCCCCTTCGTAAGAGGATCTGCTAAATTATTTTTAGACTTGACATAGTCGATTGCAATCACTCCATTCGAGATCAACTGCCTAATGGTATTATGTCTACGACGTATATGTCGTGACTTACCATTACACATACTACTCTGTGTCATTCCAATCGCCGATTGACTATCACAATGTATAAGTACGGCAGACACAGGTTTTGTCCAGCTCGGAATATCTTCCAAGAAATTCCCGCGATCATTCGACTTCTTGGTGCTTTGTCTAGTGCTATAAACTCGGATTCCATAGTTAGCAGAGCAATGCACGTCTGTAGTGGATTTCAAGATCGCTCTTACCCGATTGTGAATACATATCCACTAGTGAATTTGGAATCTTTTGTATCTGATATCCAATTAGCATCACAATATCCCTCTAAGACAGCGGGATATTTTCTGAAATGTAATTCATAGTTCATAGTATATTTCAAATATCTAAGAACTCGCATCGATCTTTCGATGGGTGTCGTTTGGATTACTTGTAAAACGACTTAGTTTGTTAACTACACAGTCAATATCCGGACGTGTGCAATTTGTGAGATACATCAAGCTGCTTATTATCCGGGAATATTCTAATTGTGATATGGGCTCACCTTGGTTTTTTGCTAAGTGTTGACTTAGATCCATAGATGTTTTTACTGTAGAGAGATCGTATGCATTGAACTTCTTCAACATCGATTCTACATAGTGAGATTGTGTTAAAACTATCCCCTCAGATGTCCTGAGAATTTTAATTCCCAATATAACATCTGCTTGACCCATATCATTCATATCGAAATTCTTGGTTAACATTTTCTTTGTACTCATGATTATCTCATGGTTACTACCCATTATAAGCATATCGTCTACGTATAGACAGACGATTATATAACCTTTAGGTGTGTTTTTGACATAAATACATTTGTCACATTCATTTATTTTGAATTCGTTTAACATCATTATTTTGTCAAATTTCTTGTGCCATTGTTTAGGCGCTTGTTTTAGTCCGTACAATGACTTAACAAGTCTGCACACCTTTTCCTCTTTTCCTGGAACTATGAACCCCTCAGGTTACTCCATATAGATTTCTTCTTCCAACTTACCATTTAAAAATGCAGTTTTAACATCTATTTGATGTATTTCAAGGTCATACAATGTTGTAATGGCTATCAACACTTGTATGGACGTAATCCTTGTCACCGGTGAGTAGGTGTCGAAGTAATCAAGGCCTTCTTTTTGCTTGTACCCTTTGGCTACAAGTCTAGCCTTATACTTGTCAATAGATCCATCAACTTTATACTTGCTTTTTAGTATCCACTTACAGCCTAATGGTTTAACACCAGAAGGAAAGTCCACTAATTCCCAAGTATGATTATTCATGATGGACTCGATTTCACTATTGACTGCTTCTTTCCATAATGGGGCGTCGGAACTAGAGAGAGATTCACTCAATGTTCTTGGATCCGTTTCTGACATAAAAGTCATAAAGTTCGGCCCGAACGATTTCTCAACTCTAGCCCGTTTGCTCCGACGTGACTCTTCATTTTGATAGTCAATAGTCCTTTTACGACAATTAAGTTCAAAGACGTCATTGTTGTTAGAACTTCCGTTGCTATCAATTTGAATGTTTCCTCTTTTATTTGGGAATACATTTTCAAAGAATATCGCATTCCGAGATTCTATGGTTGTTCCCACATGAATATCAGGAATGTCTGACTTGTGAACTATGAAACGATATGCATTAGTATTTTGGACATATCCGACAAATATTGTATCGAATGTTTTAGGTCCGATTTTTATTTGCTTTGGCTTGGGTACTTCGACCTTTGTCAGGCACCCCCACACTTTCAAGTATTTGTACGATGGCTTGCGGCCTTTCCATAGTTCATATAGTGTTTTATCATTTTTCTTGTGAGGAATTTTATTGAGAATGTGATTTGCCGATAATAAGGCTTTCCCCCACAAGTTCTGGGATAAGCCTGAATTTATCAACAAGGCATTCATCATTTCCTTGAGTGTCCAATTTTTACGTTCGACAACACCATTTGATTGAGGTGAGTAAGGCGCCATTGTCTGATGGATAATGCCAGATTCTAAACAAAATTCATCAAACGGTGCACCATATTCTCCACCTCTATCGCTACGAATTATTTTAATTTGTTTATCAAGTTGATTCTCAACTTCTGTTTTATAGGTTCTAAAAGCCTCTAAGGCTTCGTCTTTACTTCTTAAAAGAAAGACATAACAGAACCTCGCGCAGTCATCGATAAAGGTAATAAAATACTTTTTACCTCTTCTGGTTTGCACGAATTTTAAGTCACATAGATCACTATATATTAACTCTAGAGGAGTCGTTGACCTTTCCGCCAAATGAAAAGGTAGTCTTATCATTTTTGCTTTCACGCACACTTCACATTTGTGTGTTTTCTCAACATCGATATTTGATAATAAATTTAATTTGACGAGACTTTTAGAGTGTTATTATTAACATGTCCAAGTCGATCATGCCATAAATTAAAACACTCGACAACATAGCTGGAAGCTTTTATTTTATTACCATCAAATTCACAGTGTACAGTCATTACAACCATCTTGAACAGACTTTGTTCTAAGTACCCTTTACCTACGAATACATCATTCTTCGTAAGTACAAAATTATTTGATTGGAACACTAGTCTGAACCCGGCTTTAACAAGTGCCGATCCAGAAACTAAGTTCTTTCTGATGTCGGAAACATGGAGCACATCAATAAGCGTTAGCTCCTTTCCTGACGTCATTTTCAGAACAACTTTCCCGAGTCCGACAATCGGCGATGTTGTGGAATTGCCCATATAGAGCTTCCTTCCATTTATCGGAGTATACTTGGAGAACATTGCCTTATCAGAACATATATAACGTGTTGCTCCAGTATCTATCCACCACTGCTTCGGGTTGTCCACCACCGTGTTGGTTTCAAACACGACTGCAGTGAGATCAAGCTCCATGTCGTCAGAAGTTGTGACCTGGTTCGCAACTTCCTTCTGACTCTTGGTTGGTTTCTTTGGGCATCTGCAGTCTTTGGACATGTGTCCTGGCTTTCCACAGTTGTAGCACGAGCCCTTGAATTTCTTGCAGGCCGAGCCTTTTTTGAATTGCTTGGTTTTGGTGTTCGGCTCGGCCAGTTAGACATCTAAATCTATAGTTAAGCTTCGTTCCTTTAGAGTCGAGAATCTTGATTATCCTCCTCTATTCGTAGCCTCGAGATCAGTCTTGAAGCTCCATCTCCTTTTGCTTATGCTTGGTAATTTTGAAATCCTTCCACGGCGGGGAGTTTTTCAATTCACACGCTACTGAGCGACTTCGTTAATCATGTCTTCGGCATCCAGATCATGCAATATCAGTTACATATTTTGGACTTGAGATGTCACACTCTTGGAATCCACCATTTTGAAATCCAGAAATCGGCCGACGATGAATTTCTTCAAATCGGCACTTTCGGTTTTGCATTTCTTCTCTAGTGATTCCCACAGAGATTTCGCCGTCTCTATCAGACTATACACGTTATACAACGTGTTGTCCAATGCATTGAGAATGTAATTACAACACAAGAAATCTCCGTGCGACCACGCATCGCATGCAGCCTTACTATCGGAATCATCTTCCTTAGCAGCTGGCGGGTCTTCACGCAAAAATCGTATGAGGTTTAGCGTTGTCAGATAGAACAACATCTTCTGCTACCATCGTTTGAAATCGGCTCCGTTGAATTTCTCCGGCTTCTCTCCGGGTGGAACAGATGTTGTGACTCCGGGTGAAATGGTAGTTGGAACGTCGTTGATCACGGCCATATCAGATTGCACCGATATCGTTTTACGTTTGTTGGATATCTTTGTCGAAATAATCGGGGAGACAGCAAACTGATATGAGCTCGTCGAGGCTAGTGTTCAACACTATCTCCGTAAAATGATATTGCTCCACTCATGTGCTTACGGATAGCAGCAATTCGTTTCCAAGATACAACAACAATGTCTCGAAATACTAGCACTATCAATTCCGAGACCGGCGAACCTACTCGTAGACTTTTTGGACTCTGGATGCAGAAGATGGATGGATGAGATGAGAACTTGAGTGAATGAGTTTTCCATTCTCTAGGGATCCTATTTATAAGAGGCGAAGAGATGAGGTGCCCTTTGGTGAGTTTAATCTGAGCCATTGGATGTAGAGGGTTGTAATCCTTCATCAAATCCTTTAATCTCAGCCATTAGATCTGGATGATTGTAACCTTTCATATCATACTTTGATCTCAGCCGCCAGATCTGGATCCAGTGATCCAATCAATCCGACGCTCCAGATCAATCGTAATCACCAACGGTCCGATCGTGATTCTTCGCGATCAACGCTACTCAATCTCTTCGTTCCAACGATGGCCATCCGATTGCCCAGTCAGCAGTCAGTCACCTCTCCATGCCCAACCGAGTGTCACGTAGGCACTGTCATGTCATCCAGAGCATAAATTTAAGCTCCTCAATGCTCCTCGCGACGACGCACGTAAGTGCAAAGTGCACCAACAAAGTGCCCATTGCGCACGTGCGCGCGCACGCGCGAGCACCTGCTCGCCCATTGGATAAGAGTATATGTGCTTATTTGAGTTAACTCAATTAACTCATCAACACATATAAGGAAGTAAATCTTCTATGGAATTTCCAATGTGGGACTATTGTTCCCCTTATTTCCTTTAATAACTTTTTAAGTTGACTTTAACAATTAATTTCTCATTCACTCATAATTGATTTTGAACAAATTAATAGTCTAGATTTATCTACTCTAAACGTAGATTTCGATTTTGAAGTAAATTTAGACTTTCATTAATTGATGACACATTGATTTTTCTTTTCAAAACTGTATATTGATCTTTATAAGACTCAATATCTAACAAAGATCTCCATAGTTACTAGTGATTTCCGTTCACAATTCGGCCTCCGTCGACGACGATGACCTGACCATTCACGTAGCAAGACGAAGGGAGGCAAAGGAAGGCTACGACGCCGGCCACATCCTCTGGCTCCCCCCAACGCCCGAGAGGCACGCGATGATTCTCCCTCGCTACAAATTCCTCGTCTTGCAACAACTGCCACAACAAACAAATCCATATTCATCAGCCAAAATCGATTTTTTTTTCACCGTAATCCCCTCTTTTCTAGATAACGACAAGCTGCGTTCACTTACAGAGTCAGTGAGTGGTGTTCTTATGTACCCTGGAGCTACACTGTTTGTTCTAATGTTATCTTTGGCCCATTCACAAGCCAGATTTCTCGTGAGTTGATTCATCGCTCCTAAGCAAATTAAATGGAAATAGAGTGAGAGAGAGAGAAGAAGATCTAAGAAAATAGTTCATCTTCCAAATGATTCAAGCAACTTCAATCAACAATATGCAGGAAATACCTTTGGTTGTTGAATACAGAGACAGATTATCTTGGGCAACTAAGCCAGAGATGGAGGTGATGAACACAATACTGCCGCCTCCACAAGCCCTAAGGAGAGGGTAAGCAAGTTGGCTCAGGTGGAACGCCGATTCCAGGTTTGTGCTCATCAAGAACTTGAAATCCTCCAGGGTTTGCTCTATCGTCGGTTTGTAGACCGCCGTCCCTGCATTGTTAACCTGCAAAACGAAAAAGATTATCGATCGCGGTTTCCGTGAGTATTCATATTTGGTTTAGGGTTTAGAAGAGGAGAGAAAAAGGAGGGGATTAATACCAGAATGTTGAGCTTCCCGTCGAATTGGGACTTCACCGTCTCCATGAGCTTCTCTCTCTCGCTCGTGGAGGATACGTCGCAGACAGATCCGGTGACCTTGAGCTTGGAGGCGCGCCATTGCTGCAGACACTTCTCCAACTCAGCTTCGTTGCGGGAGCAAGTGTGCACCGCCGATCCAAGTTTGGCGAGCTCCTCGACGATCGCATACCTAAAGCTTGCAGATCGATGAGTAGAAATAGATGGAAAGAGATGGAGTATTAGAGGAATTAAGTACCCGATTCCCTTGGAGCCTCCGGTGACCAGAGCAGTCGTCCCGGCGAGAGACCATCTGTTTGTCTCGATGGGTCCCTGCACGCTGCTCATGCTTCTATTTTCGGAAAGGAACTCCGTGAGGAGGGAGACGAGGAATGCAATGCAGAGGGTAAGAGTAGATAAGGTGCATCATTTGGGAAGCAGGCAGACTTTTATAATATTAAAATTCAAAACACTGTATGTATCCAATTTTGGGAATTCAAGGACACAAATTGTTAAATATCTTATCACTTGAAAGACTTTTGAAAATCGAATTATATTTTTTTTATTCACAATCTTATCATGTGGCTATTACTTAGTGAAAAAAAAATTCAGCCTAATTTTTCAAAAGAAATTTAGGTGACGTTCGTTGAGTGGGTCAAGAAAAATGGGACAAGAAAAATGAATTTGACAGTAAATTAAAATGAAAATAAATTTGACAGTAAATTAAAATTGAAATGAATTTAATAATTTTAACATTATTATTTAGTTTATAAGTTAAAATTATATATTATTGTCAATATTATTATTTGGGCGACGATGGTTGACAGTGGATCGGCGATAGTGATAGTGGTAGACTGGCGATGACAGACGATGACGATGGACAATCGACGGCGATGGACAGTGGCGATGGGCGACCGAAGGTGAACGACCGATGATCGATGACAACGACAAGCCATCGGAGGTGGGTGGCGGGGGGAGGTGGCGGTCGGCGACGACAATAGTCGACAAGCGACGGACGAATGATAGCAGGCGGGAGGCCAACAAAGACGGAAAACGCCTGTCGATCGACAGCAACGATGGATGATTTGAAGCAGGTGGACTATCGCTTCTTTCTCAAAGAAAGATAATCAAACAATTCTCAATCACGGTCCTTGCAGATCGGATCATCCATATAAGATATAAAAAAAAACTCTAGATATTTACTATCTTTCTCTTTGAATGAGATCTCAATTTCTACTTCAGTTTCATTAGATATTTTACAATTAGAATTCCTTTTTTTTCCGATCCACTTCCCTCACCTCCACCACCGTGAACTCCGATTAGATTCAGACACAGTACACTTTTAATTTATTGGAAGAACTCAAATATTTTCTTGAAACAACTCTCAAAGAGCTTTTTGCCTTTAGAAAGATATAGGAGAGAAACAATCAACGGACCAAAAAGATTCTTCCAATGTTTCATTTCCAAGTTCACTAGGATTCATAAGTATACGAAGAAGCCCCATCAAATAGAGATTTTTTATTTCGATTGCTTTAAACAGGATATGCAATAAGACTTATATTGTTTTATAATAATTTTACAGTAATACGAGTGACATGATCTACTGGCCACATGTATAACACAAACAGAATATTCATTCCTGCTCTAGATTACTAGATAGTTAAAAAGCTGAAACAGTAATATGTTCGACATCACTTTAACGACACTATGAAATATGTTGGCTAAACCTGACAATTTCTACAACCTCCATATGAAATAACTTAACACCAAATGCAGCAGCGCTAACCAAACAGTTACAGTTAATCGAAAAACTCTAAAAGGCCACAATATATGGAATGGACACTGGCAACTGAAGTCCACGACGGAGATCAAAACCTATCCAGCCTTACTGCATTCTCAAACTGTTGCTCAATGACACCGATGTCAAGATGCTGGCTCCTCGAGTTGTAATTTGCTGATGATTGCTGCTCGCGAAGCTTCGAAGCAAGGAAAGGCCGAGTCAAAAGGGAGAGCAAGGAGTCACGATCAGAGAGCATCGAACTAGACGAAAGCGTATTGTGTGCAGTCCGAAATGCATTTGATATCTTAGGTAGTTGAAACCAGCGGACTGTTCTAGCAGCATTTTCTGTTCGCTCAAAAGGATCCTCTATCTGTAAAGAAATTAGGTGAAAGATCATCGACTAGCTATAGACTGCGAGTGATCATTTCAAGAAATTTCAGCAGAAACATCAACAATATTACAATCAGGGGTGAGCTACGGTTGGGTCTTTTGTGTCGTCCTTCGTAAGTCGATATGCTATGATCCAAACCAAAAGTTCCAATATCTGAAAACTGCACGAGCAGATTAAATCTTGATCAATATCCCCTCCAGCTTTACTTTTGTAACTCACTTTATATAATCTCGAGAAAGACAATCCAGACCGCACCTTGTCGAAAAAGGAAAGCAAAAGGTGAGCAAGTGAGCTTCGGTTTCTAAAGCCGCTAGATCTGAACCTCTGTATATTTGTAGAACACACATCCTTAAATTGGCTCTCAGAAAGGCTACTCCATCCTGCAGTAACAAACAGTAGCAAAGACACATATTACAACGCTATCGCAAGTAATCTACTATCGCAAGTAAACTAAGGCCGGTATCATAATTATAGACGTGCAGCTATGCAAAAAAACCATAAGAAATAACGAAGTTACAAGGCTCTAGAAGATATATACCTTGATCAGAAATTCCATTTTTGTTAATTATTGCACGCAGTGGTGGAAAAATTGGTGGTTCACATGTCTAGTAAAGAAGAAGCAAAACTAAAACATAAGCAGTCTTGTAACCAAACCACACAAATGATTCTAGAAAACAATTTGATAACTGATATTGCATCAAGATATAAGTAGAAAAGAATCAGAGACTCAGAACTTTACCTGAAAATGGAAGATAACCAACAAACATATGGCATATGAATTTAAACTCCCAGACTTTGGATCATTGATATCTTGAGCTTTAGCCCACTCCTTCAACTGAGAAAAGCAATGGAGTCACATCACAGAGGAACCTAATAACAGCATAAAAAATCTTACAACGAATGCTGACCACTAAAACAATGTCGTGGAACCGGTCATCTATTTCAGATAGCCATTTGAGAACGTTGGACTTCATTACACCAAGATCATTGTTAATGGAGACATCAAAAGAAATATTATGCTGCCTGCTAATGTATTTAAGCAGAGGAACTCTTGCATTTGGAATGTACTCAACAGATCTAGCAAGACCTGAATCAAAGATAGCAAATAGAAATCATTCACACATTTTTGTCGTCGTGTTGAAGATTCCAGATAGACAATGAAGACAGTTTTAAAAATTTCCTATTTCCATATTTTGTTGTGCTTTTTTTCAATTTCAAAATAAGCCAACAATTGTAAAAAGTATACATCCATACAAATAATGAGTTATTACAGTATAAATTATTTCTTTGTGGGTATCTAGCTTTGCATGCTTTTCATTTAGCATCACCATATAAATATTATATATAAGAAGAATCAACAAAGCTGTGTTCATTATCTTAGTCCAAATTCAAATAGGGCTACTGTCCTAAATTCACTGGAATTTGTGCATGATTGAACTTCTTACAAAATGACAGGCCAACCTTTCCGATGGCCATGTTCAACGAGATGACAACAAACCCATTGGTTGATCAAAGTAATACATACAAAACGAAAGACTATTTTTAAAATAGTTTACTTAAATAGAAAAAGAAAAGCTAGCATAACCGACAACCTCTGATTCTTCACTTATGGCATCATCTCAGTCACCCTCTGGCCATTATCTTTTATTCTCCCATTCACTACAGCATTAGTCCCTCCTGTACCTAAGTACTGTCTGTCAATACTGACACGAAATCAATCCAGGTCATGAAGTTCGAGAGTGAATTTGGTATAAACACTGTAAGTATTACTGAGTGAGAATCTTAGCACATCAGTTGTCTTCACTACCAGGCCATCTCCTCTGTTTAAGAGGCATCGTTTGACTTTGCAAATTAATGTCGCAATCTCATATTTCTCTAACTTTCTACTTTATGTTGCATAAAGTGATAAGGTCTAGAGACAATCTTATCACTGTTGTTGCCAAAAGATCAATCCCGAATGTATCTTGGGGTAAGAGCTGGATAAAACCATCTCACCATATAATTTGTAGCAGAGACCATTTTCCTTCAAGTTTGAACTTTCTAACTTTATCATGTCTTGTTTAGATTTATATTATATTAATTGTTTTACTCATTTTGCTGTGTTAATCATCTTATATGCACTAAACTCTTGATCAAAAGCTATGTGCAAAAAAATTGACCTAATAAATAAGTGATACTAAAATAATAGACATCAATAGGAAACCAAAATTAGTCAAAATTTAAAAGTGAAGAGAATATTTAGATTCTCCTGATGCAAATTTTTTGATGGCATTATTTCAAACTTGTCCTTGCAAGAAAGCATGCAATATAATCATAGCAGCCAAATTTTCAATAAAAATTCAAATCATTATCAATACACTAATTCCAAAGTTGTGTTCTTTTCTGATGTACAGTTGATAGCCTAAGAACAAAAACCAACAGCTTTATTGTAAAAAAGAAGTATACAAAAAAATTGCCTACCAGTTCTTTGCAATTCTCGCATTATTTGCCTGAGACGATGTCTTTTCATATCTATGCTTGTATTGCCTTCATCAATTTGAACTGAAACATCTACATCACCCCATTTGGTGTAAAGGTTGGACACAAATGATCCAAAGGGCTTCACAGGTGACACAACACCTATAAAATAATTAGGTAGAATTCAGTGCAAACTGTGAGAACAAAATTTGGATACAATTAAGACAGTTTCCTTCAACAAAACTTGGTAATTAGACAAATTGCAAGGCAAGGATATACCTTGACTCCTGATTTTTTTTTTTTTTTGTCTAGGTACTAGACAAATTAACCCATCATATTCACAATAAACAAAAAACTTGCTATGTTTTTATCTGCAGATTAGATTGTGTTAATTGATAAATTAAATTTGAATCTTAATTTTGGAGGAAAAAACTTTAAAAGAAAATTAGAGATCTAAAGATTAGTGGAACAAAAAAAATGAAATAAATGACGTGTGATTCTAGTAGCAAGAAAGAAGCAATGGAAGTAGTTTGCCCCCATGGATGTGGTGTAATGGTAAAATACTCAGGGGAACAAATAAGATGTGCTCCAATTTATCCGGTAAACAACCCTAGGGGGAAGGTTGTCTACCTCTAAGATTAATCGGGCGAAAAACACTAGGATTATCACAAAAAAAAAGGATGAAATGATTATGATGAATGAACATGAAAACTCTGTAAGCAAAGCCTTAAAAAATTAGATGTCTAAAATAAAATCATTAAAATATTTTTTTGAGTAAACCATAGCTATAATATTTTAAAGTAATTCAACTAAAACAAAAGTAGAGAATATCTATTTTTTGGACAAGGTAATAATATCTATTTATAATTTTGGACGGTGTATTAATGTCGTCAAGTCATTTTGCATTTAATACCAACTTATTCTCCCATTAATTTTTTTTTCTTAAAGCAAAAATAGTGTTCCTACGCATTCTGTTGATAAATAGTATTGTCAGTTTATTTTAAAAAAACTTAAGAATATTTCAACCTTTTTTACTAATTAATCCAACTGCAAAAAAAGAATCCACTTTTACTGACTTCATTCCACATTATTAAATTTCTTGTCTTAAATATATAATAAGAAGATGCATAAACCAGTATTAATAGAAGTAATATTAGTACCAATATGAAAAATTTTAATTATTCAGAAGGACAAAAATGTATTGATTTAATACCAAATTATGATTTATTAAAAGTTATTGTTATTCAGGTAAACAATTAGGTAATTTTAAATTTTTTTATTTTTTAAAATATGATAATTGTAATACTTATGAATTATTAAATATTATTGTGCCATGAGATATTTATCGATTTATAATAGAATTGTAAAAATAACAATTGATTTTTATAACTGATTAGTATATACAATATTTTAATAAACTAAACATTCACACCCACAAAGCATTTATAACTGAATTGACTCTCACTACTAGAAATGGAAATATTAGGTTACAAACAACAAAGAAAATCATCGAGAAACTAGTATGGAATTCAAGTTTGAGTATGCAAGTGGTTGTAGATCCTAGAAACCATATAATCTCAAAAATTACCTTGAAAGGCTGTTAAACCTCGGAGACAAACTTCCAATTGATTAATCTCATTGAGCCGTTTGATTCGATCATTTTCCACTGGTTTTATCTCGACAAGGATGTCTCTAAGACAAATCTCAAGCGCACGAACTCTATTGTTGCTAGTTGATGAAGAACCATACGAGTCCATTAGTCAACAAAATTCTATGAATGCCTGCAATAGCTAAACATGATTGTTATCTATGAAGCAAAATACATGATCAACAAAGAAAGTTTGGGTAATTCTACAATTTAAACACCATTTTCTCTAAGAACAAGTGTACATAACAAGCAAACTATCAGAAATTACACTGGATATAACATTATGACCTTCGGTAAAAAAAAACATATTAATCGAGAGTAACTTGTCCATTCCCTTGGATATATTGCTGAGTGTTATTTGCGAGTTGAGACCTACAGCTCCAGTTTTGAAAGAGTCAATTAGCTCAGTAAGGAGACCATAATAATCCAACAAGAGTAAGGAGCACCGAGTTATCCTTTATAAAAGTCGACGAACAGAACATTCGAAAATTCCAAAAAAAAAAAAAAAAAAAAAACATACTTTGCGTACATTTTTTAGGTTTCAGCAGAAGATTTAAAAAGGCTCCAGCCAGAATAACAAGAGAATATTTCACATATAGAAACAGCTAATCACACGAAGAGATTTGAAGAGATCAGCTTTATCCGTTAAACCAAGGCATCCATACGAACAAAAAAAAACAGAGAAATGCTACCGGATAAAGGCAACGCCCAGCGAACCTTCAAAACCCTAAGAAAGAAAAGCACGATCCAGAAACACAAGAAACTCCACTGCATACCTCAATCTCTGTGACGATCAACAATGACGCAGGCCCAGAGAAAAGAGCACGTAGCAAGAGATCGGCGTCGAGGGGAGAGAGATTAGGAGTGTTCGCCGGTGAATCTTTTCAAATCATATCCCTTACAAATCAAACATTTATTGCCATTTTCTCCGTTTCTTTGCAGCTTCTTGGCATCCGTCTACTTTACTCTCTCTCTCTCCTTCTCTCTCACTCGGAACTCGGAAGTGAAGTGGGTTGCGACGTTGCGTCGACTTCAAGCTCCTAGGACGCGCTTCGACTCCAAAAAAAAAAAAAGAGCGACGCAACGAACGTACCCACTTTTTACTGGATATACATCGAAGGCTGTGGGTGTGGCCCACCCAGAAGCCGAGTCCCAGGAACGGAATTTGTGGAGCAGTTTGGGTTGGATGGAAGATTGATGATTAAGTATCGAAAAGTCTCAGGGGCACTTCGAGTTTTGGAATCTTCCAAAAAGTGCATTCTTACAATATTTTTTTTATTATTAAAAATAAATAAATAAATAAATCAAGCTGATTCAGTTGCACGAGGCCTAGCAGAGATTAGATAGCACCGCCCGTTCAGCCGAGCGATCACAAGGCCCAGGCCCAATTGCACGAGAGCCTCGGTCGCTCAGCCGGGAGCAACCACGTAGCTAGGCGCAGTCGAGTCAGTCACCTCGCTAAGGTCGTTGTGCAGTGGGATCACACGGCGAAATAGTTTTTTATTTTTTAATAAAAAAACTATTTAAAAAAATAATTGTCATTGACGTGGATATGACCTGATATATAGGACCAAACAATCATTAGAGGGATGAAATTAATAAGAATCCTACATGGGATCTTATATCAAGTTGGAGAATAGTGCAATTAGTAGGGTGGGAGAGAACAACTCGGAGAGAATTTAAAATCAGAGTAAACTGAGTCGGGAGGCAAAGATGACTCGGAAGGAGTTTAAGACCGGAGTAGATCGAGTCGGAGATGAAGACGACTCGGATCTAAGACTAGAGTAGATCGAGTTGAGACGAAGACGACTCGAGAATGATCTAAAACTCCAGAGTAAGTCAAGTCGGGGTGAAGATGACTCGGGAAGGATCTAACACCGAAGTATCCCGAGTCGGAGGCGAAGACAACTCGGAAAGGATCTAAAACCATAATAAGTCTAGTCGGAGGCGAACACGACTCATAAAGGGTCTAAGATCGGAGTAGGCCGAGTGGAGGCGAAGACGACTCGAGAAAGATCTAAGACTGGAGTAAGCTAAATCAAGGGCGAAGACGACTTAGGAAGGGTCTAAAATCGGAGTAGACTGAGTCATGAGCGAAGGCGACTTTAGAAAGATCCACAACAGAGATAGGTTGAGTCGGATGTAGAAACACTCGGAAAATCGGAGACAATTCAAAATATTTTCCTTCTTATACAGAGTATGAATACCCCCCAATGATTTGTCCACACGATGATTCTTATCCACTCATAGATCGTCACATGGAGATTTCTAACAAAAGTTGTCCTCTAATCGCCCAATAGATGCAATGGTCAAAGGATAACTTCAACATACGAAAATCCTTTCACAGGATATAAGGAAGGTTAAGAAAAATATTCTCTCTCAACTCTATGAATTTTTTGGTCTATCATTTTTTTTCATTTTTCTGTCTAACTTAAACATTGGATGGTTGAAGCCGAGAATACAGTGACGGTCTCTTGACACGTGTTAATATTGATAGGAATATTATTATGGTTGTAAGAACTCTACATCTTCCGAAGGCTCGATGAAAAGTACCTAAAACACGATCAATCAAATATGAAAAATGTAAAAAATTCCAAAACTTAAATCCGCCCATGATAATTTATGACTTATTTTTGCATAAAATTTTTAAAAAAATAATTAAAACAATAAGCCGCTTAAAACTTTAATCAAAGCTTCGATTAAAACTATTTTTTTTTTATTTACAAGTGATATCTAAGTTTCGCCCAACTAATTCACTTGATGAATCGATCTTGCTCTATGACCTCCGAAGAGTCTCCACCGGCCACAAGGGTAAATCAGGATGACACGCCGCCAAGTCGCCGTGAGGGATATGTACGTTAATTAGGGTCCGCACCCTATACCAATCCAGTTGGAAAACGGGAATCCATCTCCGCAACCCATAAGCGAATGGAAAACAACGAAATTCTTTCCGCAAACTACAGTCGACAGGGATCGAATTATAACTTACCGCAGAAATCGTCTAAGTTCTTATCGATACGCCGTTTCCTGACGGCTCAAAATTATGACAGATAAATTTTTTAACTCCACCGCCCTGATTAAAACCACTCTTTAAAACTATGCTCACGCCCTGATTTACTTGAACACGTGGATGAGGAATTGGATGAAAAAGATGGATTATATAAAAATCAAAATACTTTTTTTTTTATTTACTCGTTGTAAAAAAAAAGGCAAACCAATTAAAAAATCCGTCCGCTGATCGTATTTTTGGCATTTTTTTCATCCAAATTGTTGACGACCCAGTTGCTTTCGCCTATGCAGATCTTTAAAAACGAGAGAAGAATCGGGAGATCTGAGCCCTTGCTATAATGAGAGAGATCGTTTTGTTATATTTTTATTTCAATGTATTAATTTATTATTTATCTATGGGACTGATCGTTGATTAAAACGGTAAAACGGCGCATAAGTTGTGAACAAGAATAGATTTCAATATAGAATTTAAAATTTTCATTTGGATTTAATTTTTTTTATTATTATTTTAGTTAACAGTTTAAGGGATATAGTCTCTATAATTTATCTCCTTCATATTAACTTTGAAATTGACTGACGAAAATATTGAGAATGAACGGATCCTTTTACGCCGCAAAGAAAAACCCAAGTACCGGTTGGTAGACGTTTTTGTTTTTTTTTATTTTAAAATATCCTTTAGACCAGCACCTACAAATAAAGCATTATTAGTTAAAATGAACTAAATATATCATTTTATTCATCTATTGTATTTGGATAACCACTATTCATATATCGATAGTTCTAAATGTTGATTAAGTTCGTGCTGTTCGAATTATTACTTCTTCTTTTTTTTTTAATCTTTGTTGATGTTGCGATTAAGGATGAATTGTGAGTGTAAATATTAAATATGTGTAAATAGTTAAGGTTGATAGATAGGAGGTTATGTCTAAATACTACATATGTTTTTAGGATCATGATGTAAATGTCAAAATCGAAATGATCGACGACGATCATAGAAGTTCTTGAGTTACTCGACGAAAAGAGTGTTGTGTTATAAAGATGGAATGAAATAGGATTGACGACGAAGAGTTCGTCTCATAGACTATTTCGCCTTACTCTTTATCATATTCTTCGGCACCAAAAACAAATAACAAATTACTAATTGTCTCACTGATATATTCTTCAAAGTATACATAGACTTATTTTCTAATTATTTTCTCCATTATTTCAATACTTTAATCCGACCTCCTTTTAGACTAGAAGAGAATTCAACTATCATCGAATCTAAAATGATAGGATTTAACTGAGTGAATTTAGATATATATAGTTAGATATTGATCAAGCTCAACCAATCCTCGAATAGATATCCTTCCAAATTGGGAAAAAAATTTGGATGATTAATTTTTTATTCAAAGTCCAACAATCCAATGCACATATTTATCTAATTAGTATATTTGTTGATATACTATATATATTGATAATTTGTATCTTATAAATGTTATTTTTAAATATCTAGGAAATCTATTTTTAAAAATATATTCATAATTTTTTTTGTATTTTAAATTTTAATATATATTTTTTCTAATCTACTATTTTTTTTATATCTTCCTATTTGCTATACATTATTTAACCTTTTTAAAAATTATTTTTAAATATTTTTTTTGGTGAACTTGAACTCACTACAAAAAAAAAAAAAAAAAATCTTTTTTGCGACGAATTTTGCAACGAAATTTGTAAAAAATTTCATTGCAAAATTTTTTTGCAACGAAAAAATTTTCGTTGCAAATAATTCGGCACTAAATTTTGCAACGAAAAAATAAATTTCGTCGCCAAATTGCAACGAATAATTATTTCGTTGCAAAATTCGTCGCCAAATTTAGTAACGAATAAATGTTTTCGTCGCAAATTTAGCGACGAAAAAAAGATTCGTCGCAAATTTTTGCGACAAATAACACTTTTCGTCGCCGAATTCGGCGACGAATAATTATTTTCGTCGCCGAATTCGACGACGAATTATACTTTCGACGCCAAATTAGCGGCGAATAAATTTTTTCGTCGCCAAATTAGCGATGAATAAAAAATTTCGTCACCAAATATGCGACGAAATTTTTATTCGTCGCAAAACTCTCCCATCCATCGTCGGCCAATATAATGAAATTTGGCGATGAAATATTATTATCGTCGCCAAATTTGCGACGAAAAAAATATTCGTCGCCAAATTCTGATGAACGGAATTAACAAATAAATTTAAATTTAGCGACGAATATTTTTTTCGTCGCAAATTTGACGACGAGAATAATAATTCGTCGTAAAAATTGAACTATCGATCGATTAATACATCATCAACCAGTAGCTCAAATCGATCACGATCGATCGGCTATCGAGGCGTTACGTAGTCTTCTGATATGGCGATCGATTGATATGATCAGTCGACTGCCATATTGTAGATTTGTAGTGACGAATTATTTTTGTTGTCAAAATTCGTCGTCAAAATTCAAATTTTTTTTTTTTTGTAATGACTCATGCGTACAACATGCAGATGAATCTCTTAGTCAAACTTCAATTGGCGATACAAATCTTTTTTTTTTCTTTCTTTTTTTTTTTCTTCCTTTGTTTTGCCCAATTGGATGAATTAATGTACACCTTACCAAACGTTAATTGTTGTAATTTGATGGACGCAACTCATGGACCAAATTTCCAAGACAAAAACAAAACAACAATATCACATGAATTAGATTTCAATACTAAGATAAAGTTTGCTGATGTAACATGAATCAGATTTCTTTGTCGTCTCACTGTTTTGTTGATCAATGATAATAATAATCCAAGAATTCACTCACAAGAGTCAATTTTATGTCGGATGATGTATGCATCAACTGTTACATCCACAATGCACTGATTAATACAAAATTCAATAAGACTATCTATATATATGCTAGGGACCATCAACCTTATCCCATGCTTCGTATGTCGACAAGAAGAAACAGAAACTCAATACAGGAACACATTTTTCAAATGCGAAAGTACTGTTAATTATTTGTGCCGTTTGGTTAATCATAAGACTGCTTAATTAATTAATGATGTGTTAGTTTTGCTGCTTCTTTACAAGACATGCGTGGAATATATAATTAACAAAAAAGGAATTTCTGACGAAGGTATGTATCTTCTAGCTAGAGCCTTGTGACTTCTTTATTTCTTATGGCTTTTTCGCATAATTTGCATGTTTATAATTAATATTATGATACAGGCCTTTCGTTAGCTTATTAATTACACTCTTTACTCTCTCTGAAAATAGTAGATTACTTACGATAGCGTCATAGTATGCGTCCATTCCACGTATTGTGAGATTTAGAGTTTTTCGTTCAATTTTAATTGTTTGGTCAGCGCTGTTATATTTGATATTAAATTTTTTTAATTGACATCATATATTCAATTTTTTTATCTGATTAATTAAAAAAAATGATCAATTTAAGCAGACATTCATTAGCTCCTTTGAATTCCATGCAAGGCGTGTCTAAATTCGAGACACATCTCATTGATTACCAACCCCCAATTTGACTGTCGGTCCATATACTTCTTATAAATAAATAAATAAATTATTGATTCAAAAAATAGGCCAGGCACAAAAAAAAAGAGAGGACATTTCTACTGAGAATAGTTATAAAATGATTTTAAGCAATTTAAAATAATTTTAATATTTTAAAAGTCTGTCTATTTTCCACATCGATGAGCCTTTATATCTTCTCTTACCTTCCGCGCTGCACTCCTCGTCTCCCTCCTCGCGCGCGGGGTTCCTTTCCAAAGATCGAAGCATGAGCAGCGTGCAGGGACAGACTTCCAGTCCCATCGAGACAAACAGATGGTCTCTCGCCGGGACGACGGCTCTGGTCACCGGAGGCTCCAAGGGAATCGGGTACTTAATTCCTCGAATACTCCATCTCTTTCCATCTATATATTTCTACTCATCGTTCTGCAAGCTTTAGGTACGCGATCGTCGAGGAGCTCGCCAGACTTGGATCGGCGGTGCACACTTGCTCCCGCAACGAAGCTGATCTGAAGAAGAGTCTGCAGCAATGGCGCGCCTCCGAGCTAAAGGTCACCGGATCTGTCTGCGACGTATCCTCCCTGAGCGAGAGAGAGAAGCTCATGGAGACGGTGAAGTCTCAATTCGACGGGAAGCTCAACATTCTGGTATTAATCCTCCCCTTTTTTCTCTCCCCTTCTAAACCCTAAAACAAATCTGAATACTCACGGAAACCGATCGATAACCTTCTTCGTTTTGCAGGTTAACAATGTAGGAACGGTGGTCGCCAAACCGACGATAGAGCAAACACTGGAGGATTTCAAGTTATTGATCAGCACAAACCTGGAATCGGCGTTCCACCTGAGCCAACTTGCTTACCCTCTCCTTAGGGCTCATGGAGGCGGCAGTATTGTGTTCATCTCCTCCATCGGTGGCTTCATTGCCGTAGATAATGTGTCTGTGTATGCATCGACCAAAGGTATATATTTCCTGCATATTGTTGATTGAATTTGCTTGAATCATTGGAAGATGAATTATTTCTTAGATTTCTTCTTCTTAAATTCTCTCTCTCTTTTCCATTTAATTTGCTTAGGAGCGATGAATCAACTGACCAGAAACCTTGCTTGTGAATGGGCCAAAGATAACATTAGAACAAACAGTGTAGCTCCAGGGTACATAAGAACACCACTCGCTGGCCCTGTAAGTGAACGTAGCTCGTTGTTATTTTGAAAAGAAGGGATTATATATCAGCAAAAAAGAAAAAAATCGATTTTGGCTGATGAATACGGATTTGTTTGTTGGGGCAGTGGGTGCAAGACAAGGAATTTGTAGCGAGGGAGAATCATCGCGTGCCTCTCGGGCGTTTGGGGGAGCCGGAGGACGTGGCCGGCGTCGTTGCCTTCCTTTGCCTCCCTTCGTCTTGCTACGTGAATGGTCAGGTCATCGTCGTCGACGGAGGCCGAATCGTGAACGCAAATCACTAGTATAGTAGCTATGGAGATCTTGAATAATTACATCAGTGAAACTTTATCTTATAGTATTGAAATCTGATTCAGATTTTTGTTTTTTCCTTGGAAATTTGGTCCATGTGTTGCGTCAATCAAATTACAACAATTAACGTTGCGTAAGGTGTATAAATTCATCCAATTGGCCAAATCAAAGGAAGAATAAAAAAAAAAAAAGAAGATTCGTGTCGCCAATTGAAGTTTGACTAAGAGATTCATCTGCATGTAGGCTCGACACTATGTACGCATGAGTTCAAGCTCACCAAAAAAATATTTAAAAATAATTTTTTAAGCTCTCCAAAAAAATATTTAAAAAGGTTAAATAATATAGCAAATAGAAAGATATAAAAAAAATTAGTATATTAGAAAAAATATATATTAAAATTAAAAATACAAAAAAATTATGAATATATTTTTAAAAATAGGGTTTTTATTTAAATATATATATATATATATAACTCATCCATAAGCATCGTGAGCATCTTCATTATCCATCGTCTGATCATTTGAGTACTATAGTCTAGTCTTTGAACTCTAAGGTATCGGACGATGGATAATTGAGATGTTGATGAATGCTCATGAATGAATTGTGTATGACATTATATGTATATTATAAATGTTATATTATACAACTCATGCGTAAGCATCTATGAACACTTTATTATTTATCGTTCAATTTCCTAAGATTCAAGTATTGATTATAATGCACACTGGATCCCCTAAGATTCAAGAATGTTATGCTATTGTGTATCATCCAATCCCCTAGAATTCCTATATATGATAGGACGGTGAATAACAGAAGTGTTCAAGAATGAGTTGTGTTGGGGATATATATATATATAAGTGTTACCCTATACAACTCATTCGTGAGCATCTCTATTATCCATCATTTGATCCCCTATGATTCAAAAATTGGACTATAGTGCAAGCACAGTAATGGAAAAACACACATTATTTTTCCTTATCGGAGAAGAGAACTGCGATGACCGATCGACATCACTGTCGAGCGGCCAAATTTCGATTGCAATCCGATCAGAATCCTACTGCGATCCTATACTAGACTTCGAGCCTGGCCGAGGTTCGGTTGATTGGTTGATCGGTTGGTTGGACAACAACGACGGTGACCCCCGACGAGTTTAGGGGTTGGGTATAGTGTTCATCGGAGAAGAACATCGTGGGCAGGAGTATTGTATATTCATTATTTACTGTGCAATCCCGTGAATTGGACAGAAATCGAATGACTCACAGCGTGTCGTGCATGAGTCACACAAGATAAACTACATAGGAGATCATATATATATATATATATATATATATATATATATATATATATATATATATATATATATATATATATATATATATATATATATATATATATATATATATATATATATATATATATATATATATATATATATATATATATATATATATATATATATATATATATATATATATATATATATAATTCGATCATGGCGCCTGCGTCCATACGTGCTGCGCGAAACTGCGTGAAACAGTGATTTCACTCACGCAGTTATTGTGAACGATGAAATCATGATCACGGTCTTATATATATATATATATATTATTTTGTTGGACTTTGAATAAAAGTAGTCATTCAATTTATTTCTAATTTTTAAGGATGAGCTACAGATATGAAGAAGACTCAATATCTAGCGATATCTAATTCACCCAGTTAAATTCTATCATTTTAGATTTGAGCGATTATATTGTTGGATTCTCTTCTAGTCTAAAAAGAGGACGTCGGATGAACCTAAAGTATTAAAATAAATAAGTATATGCGTGTATACTTTGGAGAATATCTCAGCGTGTCAATTTGTTTGTTCGTTCGTTCTTTGTACTAGAGATGAAGATAGGACAGGGCCAAATAGCTTATGAGACAAACTCTTCGTAGTCAATCCTGTTTCATCCCATTTTTATAACCAACAATCTTTTAGTTCAGCAACTCAAGATCATTTCGATTTTGACAAATTAAATACATCACGATCCTAGCTAGCTAGGACATGTGTGGTATTTAGACATAACTTAATTAAATACTTTAATTTACACCTATCTATCAACCTTAATTATTTACACCTATTTAGTACTTACACCCACAATTCATCCTTGAATCACAGCTCGAGATCAATTAGGAAATCCTTTTCTTATTGCAGCATCAACAAAGATAATCAAAAGTAATAATTCGAACAGCACGAACTTAATCAATTGCCTTTGCGATCGATTTAATCAAGTGGTCCGAGGGCAGAGCCAAATTCATATTTATCCGAGTTTCAGCGAAGCCCAAATCATTATACGGTGCAATTGATTATTTAATTAAGAAGAATTTTCTATAAATTGTATAAGAGATCATTTTCTAATTTAATTAATTAATACTAAGTTTTTTTAATCAAATCTCATATTTAGTTTGGGAATTCTTTCTTTTTTTTTCTTTAAAATTTTAGCCTTCAAATTCCTAGCTAGCTCCGCCAGTGAGGCAAGCGACCATGTTGAAGTTAACTTGGTTGACCAATCAAAGGCATCGCAAAAAAAGGGTGGCTTGAATCAACTTAAATCATTACCGGATTGAAAGCCAACTCTGAGCAAGAACAGCTGAGGCTCTTGTCCAGAGTCTAATTTTTTTTTAATTTATAAGAAAAATGATTCAATTTCTGTAAAACTTTTTTTTTAACACTTCTTGGAGGGTCGTTAGAGGATAACAATTATAGAGAATCTTCACGTGGATGACTACTTATTTGGGAATTATTATTAGACGGGACAACTATGAGGTATGATGTGATAGACATTATAAGGGATTCCGTCTGTGATTTTTAAGTCTTGCTAGTGAAAACTAAGTGATCAAGAAAAGTTGAGAATCAGTAGTCCTCGAGAAAACCAATAATATTCAAGATAATTAATAAGACTTGAGAGAATCAATAATATTTGGGAGAATTGATAGCCTTCGAAAGACTCAGTAGTACTCGAGAAATTGATAGTACTCAAAAAGTTTGGTAGTATTCGAAAAATTGATATCGTTTGAGAAAACTAATTGATAGTGATAAATCATTATTTGAAAATACCGACTACCATCGTAATATTTGTTATGCCCTTTTATACTTTTTCTTTTTCGGACAACAATAACTTTAGAGCGAGAAATGATGAGTTAATTGAGTAAGTTAAATGTAAAATAAAAATAGTCATCGAAATTATTATTTAAGTTTGATTTTTGTTTTTCATTCATATCGAACTCATGTTTGAAATTCTAATATTTTTAAATGTATTTAGTTGATTAATAAATTTATTTATTTAAATAAATTCATTGTTTATTTACGAAGATAGTTCACAGTTTAAGAACATTATTCACAAATATTATTTTCATAATTTTTTATTATGAATATTCGGATATTAACTTGTATATGCAGTGAATTTATCTGGGATCCATTGAATTTCAGATAATGTCTACTTCAGTTACTGTCTGCGACGAAAGCTGGTAGACAAGAGCTTACTTTTACCGGGAGTTTACGGATCCAACTGCTAAATAGCGGGAAAATGACGGTGATACTCGACTTGTTTAACAAGCTTCGCGTCGCGCTGTGCCAGGCGAGTTTAAGCGACCTGTACGAAAGAGAAAGGGCAGAGAGAGAGCGAGAGAGAAGGAGAGCGAGGAGGCGAAGGAGACCATGGTGCCGAAGAGGAGGAAGACGAGAGCCACTGCTCCGACAGCGGGTCTTTCGCCGCGGAAGACGAGAAGCGTCACTGCCGGGAAGAGAGTGGATCCTCCTCCGGCCAAGAAGCCGAAGCCTTCGTCCAGCCGGGAGCCCAAGAGGGCGAGAGGTGGCTGGAGAAAGGCCGAGGACGCGACGGCCAAGGAGAAGACCTCCGATGCTGAAGAGGCGCCGGTTTCTCCGGCGGAAGAGGATGATTCTGCCGCCGTTGTGCAGTCGAAGCGACCTGTACGAAAGAGAAAGGGGCACGGAGAGAGAGGGAGAGCGAGGAGGCGAAGGAGACCATGGTGCCGAAGAGGAAAACGAGAGACACTGCTCCGACGGCGGGTCTACTGCCGCGGAAGACGAGGTGCGTCACTGCAGGAAAGAGGGCGGATTCTCCTCCGGCCAAGAAGGCGAAGCCTTCGGCGAGAGGTGTTGCTTAGGATTTGAAAGTACACCTAAAAATACACACACAACGTTAACATGCAAGTAGAATTAGAGCAAGAATAAATAATTTTTTGAACATTTTATTACAACGATTGATATTCAAATACACATCTTTAAAACTCTTTAAATAAATTATAAAGTATGACTAATTTTACTAATTAATCCCACAAAAAAAAAATTTATTCTAATTAATCATATGGAAAAAGAAAAATTTATCTCAATTAATCCTATGAAAAAGAAAAATTTATCATAATTAATGCAGAAAAAAACGTGACAAAAAAAATATGATCACTATTTATCATGTCTGGATTATTTGTTCACACTACCCCTCCTAATCATGACATGATTCTAAATCACGGACGCTGAGTAGTTGTCGCATGACAGCTAACTTCACTCCTGACAATGCTTTAGTTAAAACGTCGGCTCGCTGTTCTTAGGTATTAACAAACTCAACCACAATCTGTCCCTTCTTAACACATTCTCTGATAAAATGAAACCTTGTATCTATATGCTTGCTTCGACCATGGAATACCGGATTCTTCATGAGAGCTATGACAGATTTATTGTCAACAAACAAAATTATCAGCTTTGGCTTTACACCAGTTAATTCGCTAGCAAGGCTCCTTAACCACAAAGCATGATAGACTACAGTTGTGGCTGCTATGAATTTTGCCTCACAAGATGAAAGCGCTACTGTTCTCTGTAAATTCCAGGACACCAAACTTTCATTAAAATATAAAGTCATTCCACTTGTGTTTTTCCTTCCATCGAGATCGCCAGCTAAATCACTGTCCGAGTAGCCGAATACACCAACTTCCTAGGGTTCCTTTATGTAAACAAGTCCAAAGTGGATTGTACCTTTCAAATACTTGAAAATTTATTTGATCACCTTTTGATGCATGATTGTAGGTCTTTCCATGTATCTGCTCGTCATTCCGACAGAATATGACAAGTCCGACTGTGTGTGTAGCAAATATCTCAGACAACCAATGATGAGCCTATACTCTATGGTGTGAATTGGAGTCCCTTCCAAGTCTTTATGCAGTTGTGTCTTGGGTTCCATTGGATGCTTTGTGGCATTACAATTTGTCATCTTGAATTGAGATAGAATTTTCTTAGCATAAACTGATTGTTTAAGTAAAAATCAGCTCTTCTGTTGCTCCACTTCAATCTCTTCTTCGTCAATACCAACCACTTCCTCAGTGTTGGCATAGATATCGACAATGGATATAAAATGGACTGACCCTTCATGAGACTCGGGTGTGTTTGTTACTGGAGGCGAGGTAGCTGCATGGGCATTCGATGGTGGTGTAGATGGACTTGACGCTCTTGGCATGGGTACTACGGCTGTTGCCGGTGGTTGGATATCTTCCGCCCCTACCTCAACGTTTGCTCAACAATCACCTCGCAAAGCTTGTTCGACTGGGGCAATAGTGGCACACCAACTGTCAATTTCTTCTCACCCAACAGCTTAAAGTCATAGAAATTGACATATCCGAGCCTTGCATGTCATAACTAGATTGGGTCTTCTAGGCTTGCTAGGAGACATGCTTGCTTGAATGTCTTAAAGGTTTTCTTGTACAAGTGATTTTGTGTTCGCTTTACCAGCATCAAGAGCTTTCCGCTCCTATCAATCACCTTCATGGTATCTCCTTCCATGTGCACCTCATTTTCAGTTTCTGTCAATTGACCAAGACTTATGATATTACTATAAAGTTTCAGAATGTAGTATACCTTGTAGAGAGTCTTCTGATCGTCATTCTTGCATTCGAACACAACCGTCCCCTTGCCCATGATCTCAATGGTTGATCCATCGCCAAACTTCACCCTCCCGGTGATGGTTTCATCTAGTTCTTGAAACTTCTCGTGATGGCCAGTCATGTGGTTGTTGGCACCGTTGTCAAGGTACCAGACGTCTTTATCTTCTCCTTTCTTAACGCCGCGGTACATCTTCGGTAGCAACCTTTCTTCACTGAGCAGAATGACATCTTGCCGCTCACGGCTAGTGTGAGACTCCTCGTGGGACACGATCATCATCAGTGCTGGCTCTTCATCGGTGGCGCACTCTTCATTGGTGGCGCAAGTGAGGTAAGCCTCATCATCACGACGCTTGTTGTAGCACTCGGACACATAATGCTTTATTTTCTCACAATTGAAACACTTTATATGTCTCTTGTCACGAGTGCTTCTGCCGTTATCGCTAGTGCCTCTTGAATTGTCTTGGCATGGCGTATCACGACCACGACCGCGCCCTTGCCCACGCCCATGCCATTTGCCACGACCAGGGCTCCTGGACCCACACCCCTTGCTTCCTGACGAAATATCCTCATTGCTCTCCTTCTGTCGCATTTGCCATTCGGCATGAGTAAGTAGGAGTTCACCTTCAGTGTCGTTGGTGTTGACGCGTAATCGTAGTGTTCGTTCCTTATACACCTTTAGTCGTCCTATAGTCTCCTCAAATGGTATTGTCTCAAGGTCGTGGAACTGCTCAATATCGCAACAATAGGAAAGAATCTATCAGGGACATAATCGAGCAATTTCTTTACCAAAGAGGAATCTTCAAATGTGACACCAAGAGTGGAGAACTTGCTGCTCATGACGCTGAGTTTGCCAGCAAACTCGTCAATCGTCCCGGTTTCCTTCATCCGGAGGGCATCGAACTCGCTCTTCAACGTCTGTACACGTGCCTTCTTCATCCAGTCACTACCAAGGTACCTCATCTTGAGGTTGTCCCAGACTTCCTTCGTAGTCTTCTTTTTTACGATCTGAAGAAGGATGTCTTCAGGGACACACTGCAAGATGTATGCTTGTGCCTTTTTGTCCTTCTTTGCATCCACCTGGGCTCCTTCCACTAGCTCCACCGCCTCCCAAACTCCCTGGGCATCAAGAATTGCTTCTGTCTTTATTGCTCACACAGTATAATTGTGAAGGCTTAACATCGGATAGGGAAATGACATTCCGCCATTCTCCTTCATAGAAGCTTGTGGGAAACCCGACATTTCGTGGAATCATGGATTCTTGGGTGTTATATACAATCGAGGCTCTGATACCAAATGTTGGCTTAAGATCTATTGACAGTACACCCAAAAATATGCACACACACTAATATTCAAGAGAAATTAGAGCGAGAAGGAAATAACTTCTTGAATATTTTATTACAACGATTGATACTCAAATACACCTCTAAAACTCTTTAAATAAATCACAAAGTATGACTAATTCTACTAATTAATCCCACGAAAAAAGAAAAATTTATTCTAATTAACTCTACGGAAAAGAAAAACTTATCCCAATTAATCTTACGAAAAAAAAAAACTTATCACAATTAATATAGAAAAAAAAACATGATAAAAAAAAATTGATCACTATTTATCATGTCCTAATTATTTGCTCAAGAGGCGGCAGAAAGGCTGAGGACGCGACGGCCAAGGAGAAGACGTCCAATGCGGATGAGGCGCCCGTTTCTCCGGCGGATGAGGATGGTTCTGCCGCCGTTGTGCAGTCGAAGACTGTAATCATCGAGGCACGGTGAGTGTTCCTACTTACTATTGCAGAAAAGATGATTTCTGGTAAGGAAAAAAGGAAAATCGGGCAATCATTTTTTTTTTTTGCTTAATTATAAGAAATCTTAAAAGTTGTGGAGATTTATAGACGATTTTGTTTCAATGCGCTAAACAAAAACAAAGTAAAAGTTTGTATTTGTTTTTTTTTTCTTTTACTTTGAATGATGTCAAACCTGAAAATTTGAGGACAAGTGTTGCAGCCTCTATGATGTAGAACGTCTGAGTTATGGCCTCCCTTTATATTAATCCTTAATTGAAGTATCATGAAAGTGTTGTTTTGATTTATTTTCCATTAAGGACCATGGTTGGTAAAATATGTTTGAACACAAACAATGTAATTGTGAATCGAATGTAATACATGAATTGCTTGGGGCCTTAGTATGGAGTTCTTAAAACAAGGTGCCTTGTTAAAGCCTTTTTAGATAGTAGGGCCTTCTTAGTGTTTTCTCCTTATCCCTTTTATAAACAATGCATTTTCTTTCTGCAAGATTTCTGTCAGGGGCAAATGGCCCTTAGAGGTTCTTGTTATTGAATTACTCAAACAAGACCTTTTTTTTTTTTTTTTTTTTAACTTGTGAACTTAGGATAATATCTAAAAGTTCTCGTTTCAAATAATGTTTAGTTCCGATCTTTTTTGAAGGGCAAATGACCCTTAGACGTTCTTGTTTTGGTTTCCTTGGAAGGACTGAAAGAAGTAAAGGTTTCCTTCCGGTCATGGTCATTTCCTTGTATAGGCAGAAGGAGGGAGGAAAAAGATTATATGTTAAACTCTGTCAAAAATATAAAACATAAGCCCAAAATAAATAATTTTATTTATCCTTATAAATTAATATAACCTTATATTAACTTTATTTTAACATATGTTAAAATGAATATAATTTTATTTAAACAATGTTAAATTAAGTTGTTTATTATATTGTTCTGTTTTAGTTCGAAATATGTTATGATTAGTTCACTTAATTTGTTGTCCCTAGTTATCTATGTGAGTCATTAGGTTAAAATGAAAAAATTTATATGATTGTGATATGAATGATCACATTTTATGGTTCCAAGTGTTGGATAGTAAAGGTGTCAAATGGGTTGTGCTGCCGACTTGTCATGATTTAGGTTGGGATCCCAGCCCTTCTTTGTTGGCCCTAACATGATTTGGACCGAGATTAATTTTCTTTTATTGACTCCGGCATGGATCATTGAACTCGGTTGTGCTAGCTTGGGCAGGGTCTAGTTAAACCTGGCCTCGTCAGCTTTGACTATGACCAGACATGTGTAAATCTGGGGTGGGGTTCTGCACAACCCATTGACACCCCAACTAGCTGGAAAAAGTATGCACAAGATGGAGCAAAAGCTAAGGGCATTGAGATGAATATTTGGAGTTATTAGACCATCTTCAATGGATAACCCCTTTATATCATTTTGGTGTAAAGGATATACCATTTGTTCTTCAATGGAGACACTAAGGCTGCGTTTGGTAGGGCGTAATATAATCCAAGTTATAATGTAATCTAAATTGTAATGGAATGCAATATAATCTTGATTACATTACTATGTTTGGATACAAATTGTATGTAATTTTGGATTACAAAGGTCATTACATTCTTTTGTTTGGTGTCCATTACAAAGATGATAGGAATGGATCGACGACGATGACGGCGGCCAACTAGCGATCGACTGGTCGGTCGACGACCGATCGACGACTGACTGCCGGTCACCATCGATCGTCGACGACCGACCGCTGCCGGTCGTCGGCCGATCACCCGCCGTCGCCGTCGATCGACGAGGCTGCCGATCACGCGACGCTCGACGGCCGGCCGACGCATCGGTCGTCGGCCGATCACCCGATCATGCCGTGGCGATCCGTCGATCGGCCGCCGCCGGTCGCCGGTCAACCTCCGTTGATTGCCGACCGACCGACCGACCGCCGTCGATCGCCAAACACAGCCTAAATCCCATTTGCATGCAATAAATCACATTTGCATGCATGTAATAAATCACATTTGTATGCATGCAAATGTAATTTATTGCATGCAAATTGGAAGCTTGTAATGTAATCTGAATTACCTAGGTTTTGGTTTGTAATCCAGATTACAAAACTTTAGTGCCTTTTGTAATCCAGATTACATTACATTACAGCTCTAAGACAATAACAAACAAAGGAATCTGCCTTGTAATATAATCTGGATTATATTACAAGGCAAATTACGGCATACCAAACGTAGCCTAAAAATTACATCAAAATGGTGCAAGTGGCGCTTTACTATTCACTTGCATCATTTTGGTACAAATACGATTTATTTTAAATAATTATATTATAATATTAAATTTATATTTAAAATATTCTTAAACATTATAAATTAATATTATTTAACTCCGGCCATGATAAGTTAACCTTATCGTGGCCGGTCCCAAGCCCGGATAAAGGAGGAGGGTTGCGTTAGGTTGTCAGCCAACGTTAAACTAAGGCAAATGTTCAATGTATGGATCAATCAAACTATTGTGCTAATGCTAGGTTGTTCTCCGGAAGGAACACGTTACAGGATCCGACTGTAATGTCTTGGCAAGGACCGCTACATTTTCAGAACTCGGGTGCAATGAAAAATATGCTAGAGTTCACGTTGCAGGGTCCGACTATAAAGTATCGACAAGGACCGCTACATCTCCATGAGAACTTGAGTGTAGTGTTAAATAAGCAAGAGTTCTCATACCATAGGTTGGATAAGAACAAATATTATAGAAAAACTAGTAGTCTAAGATTTGGTACATGGAACATAGGAACCCTCACTGGTAAAACAATGGAGATAGTAGATACGATGATTAGAAGAAAAATTAATATTGTATGTGTACAAGAGACAAAATGGGTTGGTGAGAAGGCAAAGATGATAGAGAACTCGGGTTTTAAGTTATGGTATATAGGCAAGAGTAAAACAAGAAATGGAGTGGGTATTATTGTTGATAGTTCGTTAAAGAATGAAGTTGTATGAGTAATTAAAAAGGGGGATAGAATTATAGCTCTCAAAATAGTAGTGGAGAAAGAAACTATAAACGTAATTAGTGTATATACACCTCAAATAGGATTAGATGAAAATACCAAATTAAGGTTTTGGGAGGACTTGAATGAAGTATTACAAAATATTCCGTCAAATGAGATGATTTTAATAGGAGGTGATTTAAATGGGCATATCGGAGTGAAAAATGACGAATATGAGAGGGTGCATGAGGGTTATGGGTTTGGAACAAGAAATGAAGAAAGTAAAACTATATTGGATTTTGCAATAGCATATGATCTTATACTAGTTAATACATTTTTTAAGAAAAGAGAAGAATACTTAGTCACGTTCAAAAGTGGAAATAATAAATCACAAATTGACTTTCTTATGGTTAGGAAGAGAGATAGAAAGATTTGTAAAAATTGTAAGGTTATTCCTGGAGAAAGTTTAACTACTCAACATAGGTTAGTAGTATTGGATATACGCCTCAAACATAGTATTAATAGAAAGAAAATATACACGACCCCTAGAATTAAGTGGTGGAAGTTAAAGGATGAGAAACTAAATATATTTAAAGAGAAGGTAGGAGTACAAGTATTAGATGACATATACAGTGACCCTAATACGACGTGGGATAAGATGGTATCAAAATTGAAAATAATAGCTAAGAGTGTACTTGGTGAGTCAAAGGGACATGCACCACCAAGTAAAGAATCTTGGTGGTGGAATGAAAAAGTGCAAGAGAAAGTCAAGGAAAAACGAATAACATATAAGAAATTAAATATTTGTAAAAATGAGGAAAATTTGAAAAAATATACAATAGTCAAGAAAGAAGCTAAGAAAGCAGTGAATGAAGCTAAGACTGAAACTTTTGAACGGTTATATCGAAAACTAAATACAAAAAAAGAGGGAAAAGACATTTATAGAATAGCTAAAGTATGAGAGAGGAAAACAAAAGATCTTAATCAAATAAGATGTATTAAAGATGAATGCAATAGGGTACTAGTAAATGATGAAGAAATAAAAGAGCGGTGGAAGAGATATTTTTATCAACTTTTTAATGAAGGTTTAGGAGACCAACTTAATTTAGGTAATTTAAGTAGGTCAAATGAGTATAGAAATTTAAATTTTTATCGTAGAATTCAAATTTCAGAAGTAGAACAAGCTTTAAATGGAATGCAAAATGGAAAAATCGTTGGACCAGATGATATTCCGATAGAGGTATGGAAGTGTTTAGGGAAATAAGATATTGAATGACTTACAAAATTATTTAACATGATATTGAAAACAAAAAGGATGTCTGATCAATGGAGGGTAAGTATCCTAATTCCCTTATATAAGAATAAGGGAGACATACAAACTTGTGAAAACTATAGGGATATTAAACTAATGAGTCATACAATAAAATTTTGGAAAAAAGTAATAGAAAAAAGATTAAGGAAAGAGACCACGGTTCTCGAAAATCAATTTGGATTCATGTCAGGAAGGTTGACAATAGAAGCTATACATCTTTTTAGACAACTAATTAAAAAGTATAGAGAGAGCATGGTATTCATTGATTTAGAAAAAAACATGATAGAGTTCCAAGAGAAATAATATGGAGAATTTTAGAAAAAAGAGGTGTTAGTGTAACATATATTGAACTAATTAAGAATATGTATAAGGAAGTAACGACCAGAGTGAAGACTTCAGGTGGATTAACTGAAGCATTTCCAATAAAGATAGGGTTACATCAAGGATCAGCTTTAAGTCCCTATCTTTTTACACTAATTATGGACGAACTCACTGGACACATTCAAGACACATTACTGTGGTGCATGTTGTTTGCAGATGATATTGTTTTAGTAGATGAGACACGTGAAGGAGTAAATGTTAAACTAGAATCTTGGCGGGAAACACTAGAAGTGAAAGGTTTTAAGCTTAGTAGAGTAAAGACAGAATATATGGAATTTAAATTTAGCAATATTAGACGTAATGAGACAAATGTTAAGATAAGAGATGATGAGTTATCTGAAATTGAGAGCTTTAAATATTTAGGATCATTTTTGCAAGATGATGGAGGGATTGAGAGAGATGTCTAACATAGAATACAAGCAGGATGGTTGAAATAGAGGAAAACATCGGGTATTTTATGTGATCGTAAATTGTCTTTAAAATTTAAAGGGAAGTTCTACAAAACGGCAATTAGACCTGCTATGTTATATGGAGCTGAATGTTGGGCTACGACTCGAGCATATGAGCAAAAGATGAGAGTTGCAGAGATTAGGATGTTAAGGTGGATGTGTGGACATACGAGGATGGACAGAATAAGAAATGAGAGCATTAGAGAAAAAGTTGGTGTTGCATCTATTGAAGGAAAGTTCTGAGAGACACGTTTAAGGTGGTACAGACATGTACTTAGACGGTAAATAAATGCTCCAATTAGGCGATGTGAAACGATACCAAATATTCAAATCAAACGAGGAAAAGGAATACCAAAAAAGACTTGGTTAACAACAATAAAACAAGATAAAATTTATTTAAATATAGATGATGATATAGTAGGGGATAGAGTCCAATGACGTAGAAGGATCCATATAGTCGACCCCACCTAGTGGGATAAGACTTTGTTGTTGTTGTTGTTGTTTATTATAAATTAATATTATTTAATTTAATTGAATTTATTATGTAAATTTTATATATTATAAATTTATATTAGTTATTAACTTAAATATGATAATTTTGATAATTAAGGTTCATAATGATGTATTTTCAATAAAATATTATTTGTTTTGATAAAATATTTAAAATATTTTATCTACCTTAATTATTTAAGATTGTGTATTGTCTTTAAATAATAGTATGTCTACTAAATTATTTCCATCAAAATTAAAAAGGAATATATTAATATTTATTTTCTTATAATTAAAAATATAATATTATAAAAAATTAGTTATTATGTACTTTAAAAATATTAATTTTAATAATAATCATGATCACAATAAAAATATTTAACAAATTAATATGTATATTGAAATTAATATGTATGTTGAATAATAAATTATAAGATGAAAAAAAAATATTCTTTTTAAGCTGCGTTTGGTAGGATGTAATGTAATCCAAGTTGTAATGGAATGCAATGTAATCTTGATTACATTACTATGTTTAGATAAAAATTGTATGTAATCTTGAATTACAAAGATCATTACATTCTTTTATTTGGTGTCTATTACAAAGACAATAGGAATGGATCGACGACGATGACGACGACGGCCAACCGGCGATCGGATCGGTACGGCGATCGACGATCGACCGACGAGTTAAGTCGTCGGTGATCTTCCGCCGATCATCTATCGGCCACCCGTCGATCCGGTGGTCGGCCGTGCCGTCGATCGGCCGTCGTCGTTCTTGTACGATCGTGGCCGATCGCGCCGATCATGACTAATCTATTTGCATGCAATAAATCACATTTGTATGCATACAAATGTGATTTATTACATTTAAATGGGATTTACGCTTGTAATGTAATCTGGATTACATAGATTTTGCTTTAGTACCTTTTTGTCAGGATTACGATTCTGATCTGATTTTAAAACGATGTGAATAAAGGAATCTACTTTATAATGTAATCTGAATTATATTATAGATTTACGGCATACTAAATGTAGCTTTAGTGTAGAAAATGGTGTGTATTGGTTGGAATTGAAAAAAAAATTAGTGTTGGAATGATATTAAATTGGTGTTGTAATGAAGATTTTATGGTTGGAGATGGTCCTAGGCGTAAAATAGGAAAAAATAGTACTATAAAAGGAAATAGCTGTATTCCCAAAATTAGTTAAATAATTGTCTCTTTGAATTCCCAAAATGGTATCCGACACTGTTCTGAATTTTAATATTTTAAAAGTCTATCTGCATCCAAAATGATGCGCCTTATCTATTCTTATCTTCTGAACTGCGCTCTTCCTCACGGAGTTCCTTTCCAAAGATAGAAGCATGAGCAGCGTGCAGGGACAGACTTCCAGTCCCATCGAGACAAACAGATGGTCTCTCGCCGGGACGACTGCTCTGGTCACCGGAGGCTCCAAGGGAATCGGGTACTTAATTCCTCGAATACTCCATCTCTTTCGATATAAATATTTCTACTCATCGATCTGCAAGCTTTAGGTATGCGATCGTGGAGGAGCTCGCCAGACTTGGATCGGCGGTGCACACTTGCTCCCGCAACGAAGCTGAGTTGGAGAAGTGTCTACAGCAATGGCGCGCTTCCAAGCTCAAGGTCACCGGATCTGTCTGCGACGTATCCTCCCCGAGCGAGAGAGAGAAGCTCATGGCGACGGTGAAGTCCCAATTCGACGGGAAGCTCAACATTCTGGTATTAATCCCTCGCTTTTTTCTCTCCCCTTCTAAACCAAATCTGAATTCTCACGGAAATTAACCGATCGATAATCTTCTTCGTTTTGCAGGTTAACAATGCAGGGACGTTGCTCTTCAAACCGGCGATAGAGCAAACCCTGGAGGATTTCAAGTTCTTGATCAGCACAAACCTGGAATCGGCGTTCCACCTGAGCCAACTCGCTTACCCTCTCCTCAGGGCTTGTGGAGGCGGCAGTATTGTGTTCATCACCTCCATCTCTGGCTTCGTTGCCATAGATCATGTGTCTTTGTATGCATCGACCAAAGGTATATATTTCCTGCATATTGTTGATTGAATTAATTTGCTTGAATCATTGGAAGATGAATTATTTCTAATTAGATTTCTTCTTAAATTCTCTCTCTCTCTCTCTTTCCATTTGGTTAGGAGCGATGAATCAACTCACGAGAAATCTGGCTTGTGAATGGGCCAAAGATAACATTAGAACAAACAGTGTAGCTCCAGGGTACATAAGAACACCACTCGTTGACTCTGTAAGTGAACGCAGCTCGTTGTTATTTTGAAAAGAAGGGATTATATATCAGCAAAAAAAAAAAATCGATTTTGGCTGATGAACACGGATTTGTTTGTTGTGGCAGTTCTTGCAAGACGAGGAATTTGTAGCGAGGGAGAATCATCGCGTGCCTCTCGGGCGTTTGGGGGAGCCGGAGGACGTGGCCGGCGTCGTTGCCTTCCTTCGCCTCCCTTCGTCTTGTTACGTGAATGGTCAGGTCATCGTCGTCGACGGAGGCCGAATCGTGAACGCAAATCACTAGTATAGTAGCTATGGAGATCTTGAATAATTAAGAAGGTGTTTGGAATCATATCGTATTTTGTTTTTTTATTGGAAATTTGGTACATGTGTTGCGTCAATCAAATTACAACAATTAACGTTGCGTAAGGTGTATAAATTCATCCAATTGGCCAAATCAAAGGAAGAATAATAATAATAATAAAAAGATCCGTGTCGCCAATTGAAGTTTGACTAAGAGATTCATCTGCATGTAGGCTCGACAATGTACGCATGAGATATATATAAACACTAGTATGTTGAGCGCCGCTCGTTGCAGGACAAGATGTCATCCGTTCGCGATTGAAAAATACACATTATTTTTTCTAGCGCGCGATTTCACCGTTGTGGGCGTCAATTCACCGATGGTCAATTGTAATCCAACCGCGATCCAATCAGATTCTGATCGGATTACGATCGAAAATGATCACAATCCGACCGACACCAAAGTCCGATTAAATCGCGATCGGATTCCAACTGGACCGACGTTGGACTCCGATCGGATCGTGACCGGAATCTGACCTCCCGCCAGTGAGTGCGAGCGGCGTCGGGAGCATGATTACTATACATTTCCCTCGTCGTGCACGAGTCACACAAAACAGATGCTCAACATATCAAATATATATATAATCGTGATCTTCTACACAACTCATTCATAAGCATTCGTGAGCATCCTCATAATTCATCGTCCGATCATTTGCATACTATAGCTCAATTCTTAAACTATAAGGGATCGTGTTGGTGCAGGGGAACCTAAGTCGAATATGTATTTTGATTATGACAAAAGACGCAAAGTCAAGGATATATCATTATCTCACGAGCTGAATCGAGTGTGCAGAAAAGTGTTAAAGCTAGAGCTAAAGGCTAGCGACACCCGGAGGGAGCCGCGGTGGTCGGGCGACACTCGAGTGATTTCGGAGGAAGCTGAAGGAATCGAGTGGAAGGCCAGAAGCGAAAGCGACATAGTAAGTATCGAGGTAAAGCTCGTGTGTGTGAGAGTAAGAGAGGTCGTATCCTTCTTACGGGGATGATCTTAAGCGTAGATCCGACCAAAGACATCCTATAGATAGTCTAGGTCGAGATCAGACGGTCGGCGACCGTCGAAATAATATTTTTGTTAAGCTAACTTTGCTTTGCAGCTAGCATCAGTCGATTGCCAGCTTGGAGGACTCGACTGTCGTCAATCACGATCGGCTTGCGATTGACTGACGATGACGCCATCGACGATGATGATGACCATCACCGATCGATGGTCAAGGATCAGCCTCGAGGAGTCAAGCTTTATCACCATTTTTCAAGGAGTCTTGTGCCCAATTCCTATTGGTTGAAGACTCATTCGATGAAGGGCTCAAATGCTATAAAAGGAGGGTTTATCCTAGGGTTTTTCATCAATTCAAAAGCTTCCAAGTGCTTCCGGTATGCTACGAGTCTCCGACATTCCTACGACGAAGCTCTGCAGACACGACGACTAGGGTTTCATCTTTTCATCTACGAGTCGTCGGTATAATCTTAGTTTAATTTCATTCTGTACTTCTTTTTTATTGTGGTTTTATCGTAACGAGAAGAGGGGGAGTGTCCCTCTATCTCGAGTCTCTTTCGTAGTTTTTGTATCCGATTAACTCCTACCTCTAACGAGGAGGAGTTCATTAGTGATTTGCCCTCCGTGCGTGATCAAGAATCACTAGGGCCTTGGAGTAGTAGCCGAAGGCTACGAACCAAGTAAAAAATCTACTTGCCTCTTTTATTTTTTTTATTTATCTTTTCGCTGCACTTAATTGCTTTGAAATGAATTCATACGAAAAAGTTTTATCGCTATTCACCCCCCGTCTAGCGATCCGCTTCGATCCAACAGATCGAACGGTGAATAATTGAAGTGATTATGGGTGGTCACGAATGAGTTGTGTAAAAGATCATTTTCTATATATGAGAAATGATCTCCTATGCAATTTATCCTATCCGACTCGTGTGCGACACCGTGAGCCATCCGATTTTCATCCAATTCATGGGATTGTAGAATAAATAAGAAATGCACAGTACTCCTGCACACAACATTCTTCTCCGATGGACACTATATATACTCTCAACCCTTGAACTTGTCAAGGTCACTGTCACCGTCATCGCTGTCGTCTAACCACTGGCCGATGGAACCTCAACCAGGCTCAAAGTCTGGTAGGACCATGGTCGGATTTCGATCGGATTGCAGCCGGAATCTAATCGCTCGATGGCGATGCCGATCGGTCATCACAGTCTATTCTTCGATGGAAAAAAATAATGTGCATTTTTTCCATCTGTGCTTGTACTATAGTCAAATCTTTGAATCCTAAAGAATCGAACGATGGATAATAGAGATGCTCATGTACAGATACTCACGTACGGGTGCTTATGGATTAGTTCACTTAATTTGTTGCCCCTAGTTATCTCTGTGAGCCATTAGGCTAAAATGGAAAAATTTATATGATTGTGATATGAATGATCACATTTTATGGTTCTAAGTGTTGGATAGAAACCGTGTCAAATGAGTTGGGCTGCCGACTTGTCATGATTTAGGTTAGGATCCCAGCCCTCCTTTGCTGGCCCTAACATGATTTGAACCGAGATTAGTTTTCTTTTATTGACTCCGGCATGCATCATTGAACTCGGTTGTGCTAGCTTGGGCAGGGTCTAGTTAAACCTGGCCTCATCGGCTTTGACTATGACCAGGCATGTGTAAATCTGGGGTGGGATTCTACACAACCCATTGACACCCCAACTAACTGGAAAAAGTATGCACAAGATGTTGCAAAAGATGAATATTTGGAGTTATTAGGCATAAAATAGGAAAAAATAGTACTATAAAAGGAAATAGCTGTATTCCGAATTGATGATAAAACAAGACAATTATATTAGGTGAACTGTTTTAGTGATGGAATCTAGCAGTTTCGAGTTTAGAATCTTCAACCAGGGTACTTCGAATTTCTTGATTTCTACATATTTCACTTTGCTCTAACTTAGAGAGTTTTATGTCTTTCTGTATATTTTCCCTTTTATGTGTTGTCTTCTTTTTTTTTTTTTACTTAATTCATGTACGCTTTTGTTCTTATTCATTTCTCTGATAACTAATTTTTCCAGTAAGCAATGCAATTCTTTCAAGACAAGGACCATACAAGGTAAGGAAGTGGAAAATGCTGTTCCTGGAATCAATGTTTCAATCAACCCTGACAAAGTATGTTTCTCTGCTTCAGAGCATTGCATATTTTATGTTTCAATCATGGCTAAACTTTCATTTTGTTGCTTGCTCCTGCCTTTCTTAACTCTGCGAGCGATAGTTTATTGATAGGCATGTTTGAATATTAAGATGTAGGAAATTAGAAGCTAAATACTTACATGTGCAGTTATTTATCTAGTTTTATGGAACTTATATTGTCTGCATTGGATATGAAGGATCATCTTTTGCAGTTTGTACAAGTTTGGTTATGTTTCAACAGAACAGCTAACATGCAATTCGCATTGTAAGGGTCCATTTGTTTTGCCTAAAATTGCTTGTCTGTGAATTTGTTGTTGGTTTTTTTTTTGAAGAACCTTTGCAGGGAAACCGGATTAGGTTTTCTTGTTTGGTCGTGTCATGAAAAAAAAATATTTTCTCTTATTACGTCCTTTGCTTTTCCATGATTTCTGTTTCCTTGCGAACAGTTAGCATTGGTGGAGTTAGGGCCAACCCTTCTCAGGTCGATCGAGCTTGGCTTGCTCCATCTTTCGCCTGCTTCATCCTCCGCTTGTTTTGCATGATTGAGCTCTGCCTATTTGATCCTTGCTTTGTTTGATCGCCCTTCTCTTGCTCATCCTTGCCTGCGTATGGAGGTGGGGTTGATTGGCTCGCTCAAAATGAGAGTTCAACATGAGCACCTTTTTATATATATATATATATATATATAATTTGTATCTCATAACTGTTTTTTTTTAAATAAAAAAAATCTAAAAGTCCTATTTGGTTAAAATATATTCATAAATTTTTCTGTATTTTAAAAATAATATTTTTTAATTTTTGATTTTTTTTTTTCTAATCTACTAATTTTTTATATTATTTAACCAGCTTATTATTATTATTATTAAAATATTTTTGGGTGAGCTTGAGCTTATGCAGACATAGCTCAAGCCTACGCGTAGACGAATCTCTTAATCATCCTCAATCGGTGACCCGAATTTTTTTTTCCTTCACTTGCCAAATTGGATGAATTAGTACTCCTTACAAAACTTTAATTATTGTAATTTGATTGACGCAACACGTGGACAAAATTTCCAACACAAAAATAAAACATGAATTAGATTTCAATACTAAGATAATATGCAAAATGAATCAGATTATTTTGTCATCTCCCTGTTTTGTTGATTAATATTGATAATAATAATCCAAAAATATTACAAGAAACAGATACTCAATGCAGGAAGTGTGACAGAAGCACTTCACATGCGATCGGGAAATATTTACTTGTTAGGCTCTAGAGCAAATTCAGATGGCTAATACTTCCGTGTTAAGATTTGAAAGAGTAAGGAATCGATTCTTGGAGGTAACGATCAGACTATCGATGACTCTGTATTTTCTGCGCTAGCCACTTACACCTGATTTATCCCTCCCTCTTTACACATAGGAGCAGCGGTGGAGGAGCCGCTAATGTGACGATTCTACATTTTTGGAAAATATTTACTTATTGTCCCCTCGGGATGGCTCTATGATAAGTACAATGTGACGCTTATGAGGATATTCGGATTCGAAATCAGACGAGAGATCTAAATCCCCCTGGGATGAAATACCCTTCCTCGTGCTTACCACCGAGTTAATGGACCAAAAGTCCATCCGCGATTTACCTCTCTCACAATGGCCGAGGGGTCAATCGGTGAGGGCCGCTAGATTGGCGATTCCAATCTTTTGCAGGAAATATTTATTTGTTCCCCCTCCCCCCGAGGATAGCTCAATGGTAAACACAAGATGACACTTGCAAGGATGCTTGGGTTTGAAACCAGATGATCGAGGGGTCTAAAACTCCCTGTGTTGAAATATTCTTCCTTGTGTTTACAACCAAGTTATGGGCCAAAGGTTCACCTCACGATTTACCTCTCTCACAATGGCCGAGAGGCTGATCGGTAGGGGCCACTAGATTGACAATTTCAATCTTTTGTGGGAAAAATATTTACTTGTGAGAAAAATATTAAGAATCTACCCGAGATATTATAGAGGAAGTCATAGTTAAGTGAAGACTCAACCTCTAATTACAAATTCTTTCATGATTCGATCATGTTTGACTGGCGAAAAATAGGTGCTAGGTTGTTTGATGCAGTGAGATTCGACATAGAGAAAGTAGTTAGATTGATGCAAATGCATGTATATATTGAACTTGAATGAAGAGTCCAACACAATCTTAATCAAGATCTTCATAAGAACATGATTCCAAACTAACACCATCTTAATTATTCAATATATATATATGGTCATAATTAAGAACATGATTCCAAACACCATCTTAATTAATTATTCAAGATCCCCATACCTACTATACTAGTGATTTCCGTTCACAATTCTGCCTCCGTCGACGACGATGACCTGACCATTCACGTAGCAAGACGAAGGAAGGCAAAGGAAGGCCACGACGCCGGCCACATCCTCCGGCTCCCCCAAACGCCCGAGAGGCACGCGATGATTCTCCCTCGCTTTAAATTCCTCGTCTTGCAACAACTGCCACAACAAACAAATCCGTATTCATCAGCCAAAATCGATTTTTTTTTTCACCGTAATCCCCTCTTTTCTAGATAACGACAAGCTGGGCTCACTTACAGAGTCAGCGAGTGGTGTTCTTATGTAACCTGGAGCTACACTGTTTGTTCTAATGTTATCTTTGGTCCATTCACAAGCCAGATTTCTCGTGAGTTGATTCATCGCTCCTAAGCAAATTAAATGGAAAAAGAGTGAAAGAGAGAAGATGAAGAAGAAGAAGATCTAAGAAAATAGTTCATCTTCCAAATGATTCAAGCAAACTCAATCAACACTATGCAAGAAATACCTTTGGTCGATCCATACACAGACAGATTATCTATGGCAACGAAGCCACAGATGGAGGAGATGAACACAATACTGCCGCCTCCACAAGCCCTAAGGAGAGGGTAAGCGAGTTGGCTCAGGTGGAACGCCGATTCCAGGTTTGTGCTGATCAAGAACTTGAAATCCTCCAGGGTTTGCTCTATGACCGGTTTGAAGATCAACGCCCCTGCATTGTTAACCTGCAAAACGAAGAAGATTAGCCATCGGTTAATTTCCGTGAGAATTCAGATTTGGTTTAGGGTTTAGAAGGGGAGAGAAAAAAAAAAGGGGGGGATTAATACCAAAATGTTGAGCTTCCCGTCGAATTGGGACTTCACCGTCGCCATGAGCCTCTCTCTCTCGCTCGGGGAGGATACGTCGCAGACAGATCCGGTGACCATGAGGTTGGAGACGCGCCATTGCTGCAGACACTTCTCTAACTCAGCTTCGTTGCGGGAGCAAGTGTGCACCGCCGATCCAAGTCTGGCGAGCTCCTCGACGATCGCATACCTGAAACTCGATCGATCGAGATGAGTAGAAATAGACGGAAAGAGATTGAGTATTCGAGGAATTAAGTACCCGATTCCCTTGGAGCCTCCGGTGACCAGAGCCGTCGTCCCGGCGAGAGACCATCTGTTTGTCTCGATGGGACTGGAAGTCTGTCCCTGCACGCTGCTCATGCTTCTATTTTTGGAAAGGAACTCCGTGAGGAGGGAGACGAGGAGTGCAGTGCTGAAGGAAGATAAAAGGCTCGTCGATGCCGAAAATAGACAGACTTTTAAAATATTAAAATTCAAAACACTGATTTATTTGCTTATTCTCCTTACATTTTATTGCACCCACGTTTCTTACTATGAATTTTTTTCTTTCTATTTTTAATTATTTATTATAAAATATATATGAAAAAATAAATGTAGAATGCCATTGTATGTTTAATTAAACTGCCCTTATATTTAGTTATAATTAGAATATTATTATATTAAAATATATTTTATCATTTTATTAAAATTATTTTAAATTGCTTAAAATCATTTTATAAGTATTCCTATTAGCTAACTATCCAATTTGGACACGCCATTGGAATTTTAAAATCGAATTATATTTTTTTATACACAATTTTTACCATTTTATAATGAATCATGCGGCTATTATTTCATAACTAATTTAATAAAGTATTTTTTTTTTCTAAAAAAAAAGTAATTTTAATTTATAAGATGAGAAAGCTAACTTACACCAAACCTCCGTTTGGTTCATTCACGGATCAAATGCGGATCACAAAGAACTCGCTAGACTGGTTAATTATTCAAAATAATTTTAAAAATCAGTCTTCTAATCAAACCACACCAATGATTCTAGAAAATAATTTGATATTGCATCGAGAAATAAGTAGAAAAGAATCACATACGACTCTTCTTCTTCTCTAAATTTGATTGATCCATTCATTTAACATTTGCCTTAGTTTATCGCTGACTGACAACCTAACACAACCCTCCTCTTTTATACGGACTTGGGACCGGCCACGATACGGTTAACTTATCATGAACGGAGTTACTCTTCTTCCCTAAGTAGAATCATAAATTATAGAATGCTGGATTATTGAACCGCCATCTACGAATCAATAGCAAACGAATCTTATCACAATATAAAAAAAAAATTGTAAATCTTCCGGATGTCTATTTTTTTACCGTGTTAGTATTAGGTTTAACAATATATTTTCTGTGATTTATCTCTTTCATGTTGATTGTAGAATTGACTGATGAGCATACTGAAGACGAACGAATCGTCTTTTGCACTAATATAAAAAAAATCTTACAACAAATCCGGAGCACTAAAATCATGCAGCAGAAACGGTGATCTATATCGGATAGCCATTTGAGAACGCTGCTTGCTAATGTATTTAAGCAGAGGAACTCTCAACATATTTAGCGCGCGAGACCTGAAACAGAGAGAGCAAATAGAAGTCACTCACACATTTGTATCGATGCGTTGGAGATTCCAGATAGACAATGAAGATAGTTTTTAAAATTTTCCTATTTCCATATTTTGTTGTGCCTTTTTATTCAATTTCAAAATAAGCCAACAATTGTAAAAAGTATACCTCCATATAAATAAATGAGTTATTACGGTATAAATTATCTCTTCGTAGGTATCTAGCTTTGCATGCTTTTCATTTAGTATCGCCGTATAAATATCATATATAAGAAGAGTTTAATATATTTTCTGTGATTTATTTTCTTTGTGATTGTGAGATCAATTGATAGAATCAACAATGCCGTGTTCATTGCCTTGCTCCAAATTCAAATAGGGCTAGCTACTGTCCTAAATTCATGGGAATAACCAAATTTTGAGATGTGACATTATACATATACTTAGCAAGAGATCTCATATATATACAAGAGTATGATCAATAGAATTAAGGTCACAATTAGGAGTTGGATTATATTATATGTCCTTTTTTTTTAAAAAAAAAAAGAACTCATGCATGAACAACTCTATACCGATTCCATAGTTCCATGATCTGTGTTCCATTCAAAGATTTAAAGGTAGTTAAAGAATTGATTCACTTTGAATTGCCCTTCCAAAAGAGCTGTTTAGACTTGAGCTTTTTAAAACAACTCACTGACAAGGTACGTAATCTTCTTCTTATTTTACTGCTAGAAATGTTAGTTTTCTGGGAACTTGCTTTTCGAGTGAAACTTCAAGCATTCCTATTTATTAATTCTAAATTACATATTTATTTCAAGATGATATAAACTATTTTTAAACGTAGTTTACTAAAATAGAAAAAAGAAAAGCTAACATAACCTCTGATTCTTCACTTAGCTTGCGGTGTCATCTTACTCACCCTCCGACGATTATCCTGTTATTCTCTCCCATTCACTGCAAAGTTACTCCCTCCTATACCTAGAACTGTCTGTCAATCATTTTTGATAAAAAAAATAAAAATAAAATAAAATAAAATAAAATCATCAATGTAACGGTCCTCTATCGATTCATCCTAAGACGATAGTAATTAAAGAGGTTAATCACCGAGATCCTTGATCTCGATACGATTTATTGATAAGTAAGGTAGAAGACTAGAATCCAGTATAGATATTTCCACCCTATTAAAAACAGAATTAAACTCTTATTCATTTTTGTAAATCTATACCACACTTTCCAATCGGGAAATCAATCTAGATCATGAAACTGGAGAATGGATTTGATAAAAACACTAAATATTTTTAAACATGGTAAATATATATCACTGAGTGAGAATCTTAGTACATCAATTATCTTCACTATTAGCCATCTATCCTATAGGGTGAGTAAAAGTTCGATTAAATCAAATAAAAGATGCAGATCGATCTCGATCGAATTTGTACGTAGCGAAGATTGTGAGATTGTAACTACGAATAAAGATTGAGCAGGTGAGAAAGAAAAATGACCAGAAATTTTTTTGTTGGTAATTTTAGCATCTAATCGAGATTATCATAAACAGAATTAAAGGAAGAAGAGAAACCGTAAAAATTGAAAAAAATACTTACAACTTTTTTGTATACTTCTTTTTTACAATAAAGCTGTTGGTTTTTGTTCTTAGGCTATCAACTGTACATCAGAAAAGAACACAACTTTGGAATTAGTGTATTGATAATGATTTGAATTTTTATTGAAAATTTGGCTGCTATGATTATATTGCATGCTTTCTTGCAAGGACAAGTTTGAAATAATGCCATCAAAAAATTTGCATCAGGAGAATCTAAATATTCTCTTCACTTTTAAATTTTGACTAATTTTGGTTTCCTATTGATGTCGATTATTTTAGTATCACTTATTTATTAGGTCAATTTTTTTGCACATAGCTTTTGATCAAGAGTTTAGTGCATATAAGATGATTAACACAGCAAAATGAGTAAAACAATTAATATAATATAAATCTAAACAAGACATGATAAAGTTAGAAAGTTCAAACTTGAAGGAAAATGGTCTCTGCTACAAATTATATGGTGAGATGGTTTTATCCAGCTCTTACCCCAAGATACATTCGGGATTGATCTTTTGGCAACAACAGTGATAAGATTGTCTCTAGACCTTATCACTTTATGCAACATAAAGTAGAAAGTTAGAGAAATATGAGATTGCGACATTAATTTGCAAAGTCAAACGATGCCTCTTAAACAGAGGAGATGGCCTGGTAGTGAAGACAACTGATGTGCTAAAATTCTCACTCAGTAATACTTATAGTGTTTATACCAAATTCAATCTCGAACTTCATGACCTGGATTGATTTCGTGTCAGTATTGACAGACAGTACTTAGGTACAGGAGGGACTAATGCTGTAGTGAATGGGAGAATAAAAGATAATGGCCAGAGGGCGACTGAGACGATGCCATAAGTGAAGAATCAGAGGTTGTCGGTTATGCTAGCTTTTCTTTTTCTATTTAAGTAAACTATTTTAAAAATAGTCTTTCGTTTTGTATGTATTACTTTGATCAACCAATGGGTTTGTTGTCATCTCGTTGAACATGGCCATCAGAAAGGTTGGCCTGTCATTTTGTAAGAAGTTCAATCATGCACAAATTCCCATGAATTTAGGACAGTAGCCCTATTTGAATTTGGACTAAGGTAATGAACACAGCATTGTTGATTCTTCTTATATATAATATTTATATGATGATGCTAAATGAAAAGCATGCAAAGCTAGATACCCACAAAGAAATAATTTATACAGTAATAACTCATTATTTATATGGAGGTATACTTTTTACAATTGTAGGCTTATTTTGAAATTGAAAAAAAAAAAAGCACAACAAAATATGGAAATAGGAAAATTTTTAAAACTGTCTTCATTGTCTATCTGGAATCTTCAACACGACGACAAAAATGTGTGAGTGATTTCTATTTGCTATCTTTGATTCAGGTCTTGCTAGATCTGTTGAGTACACTCCAAATGCAAGAGTTCCTCTGCTTAAATACATTAGCGGGCAGCATAATATTTCTTTTGATGTCTCCATTAACAATGATCTTGGTGTAATGAAGTCCAACGTTCTCAAATGGCTATCTGAAATAGCTGATCGGTTCCACGACATTGTTTTAGTGGTCAGCATTCGTTGTAAGATTTTTTATTTTATTAGGTTCCTCTGTGATGTGACTCCATTGCTTTTCTCAGTTGAAGGAGTGGGCTAAAGCTCAAGATATCAATGATCCAAAATCTGGGAGTTTAAATTCGTACGCCGTATGTTTGTTGGTTATCTTCCATTTTCAGGTAAAGTTCTGAGTCTCTGATTCTTTTCCACTTATATCTTGATGCAATATCAGTTATCAAATTGTTTTCTAGAATCATTTGTGTGGTTTGGTTATAAGACTGCTTATGTTTTAGTTTTGCTTCTTCTTTACCAGACATGTGAACCACCAATTTTTCCACCACTGCGTGCAATAATTAACAAAAATGGAATTTCTGATCAAGGTATATATCTTCTAGAGCTTTGTAACTTCGTTATTTCTTATGGCTTTTTTGCATAGCTGCACGTCTATAATTATGATACCGGCCTTAGTTTATTTCACCCTTTACTCTCTCTGGAGATGGTAGATTACTTGCGATAGCGTTGTAGTATGTGTCTTTGCTACTGTTTGTTACTGCAGGATGGAGTAGCCTTTCTGAGAGCCAATTTAAGGATGTGTGTTCTACAAATATACAGAGGTTCAGATCTAGCAGCTTTAGAAACCGAAGCTCTCTTGCTCACCTTTTGCTTTCCTTTTTCGACAAGGTGCGGTCTGGATTGTCTTATCTCGAGATTATATAAAGTAAGTTACGAAAGTAAAGCTGGAGGGGATATTGATCAAGATTTGATCTGCTGGTGCAGTTTTCAGATATTGGAACTTTTGGTTTGGATCATAGCATATCGACTTACGAAGGACGACGCAAAAGACCCAACCGTAGCTCGCCCCTGATTGTAATATTGTTGATGTTTCTGCTGAAATTTCTTGAAATGATCACTCGCAGTCGATAGCTAGTCGATGATCTTTCACCTTATTTCTTTACAGATAGAGGATCCTTTCGAGCGAATGGAAAATGCTGCTAGAACAGTCCGCTGGTTTCAACTACCTAAGATATCAAATGCATTTCGGACTGCACACGTACAATAAGCTTTCGTCTAGTTCGATGCTCTCTGATCGTGACTCCTTGCTCTCCCTTTTGACTCGGCCTTTCCTTGCTTCGAAGCTTCGTGAACAGCAATCATCAGCAAATTATAACTCGAGGAGCCAGCATCTTGACATTGGTGTGATTGAGCAACAGTTTGAGAATGCAGTAAGGCTGGATAGGTTTTGATCTCCGTCGTGGACTTCAGTTGCCAGTGTCCATTCCATATATTGTGGCCTTTTAGAGTTTTTCGATTAACTGTAACTGTTTGGTTAGCGCTGCTGCATTTGGTGTTAAGTTATTTCATATGGAGGTTGTAGAAATTGTCAGGTTTAGCCAACATATTTCATATTGTGTCGTTAAAGTGATGTCGAACATATTACTGTTTCAGCTTTTTAACTATCTAGAGCAGGAATGAATATTCTGTTTGTGTTATACATGTGGCCAGTAGATCATGTCATTCGTATTACTGTAAAATTATTATAAAACAATATAAGTCTTATTGCATATCCTGTTTAAAGCAATCGAAATAAAAAATCTCTATTTGATGGGGCTTCTTCCTATACTTATGAATCCCACTGAACTTGGAAACGAGACATTGAAAGAATCTCTTTGGTCCTCTAATATCAAAAGGTTGATTGTTTCCCACCTATATCTTCTTAAAGGCAAAAAAGTTTTCTGAGAGTTGTTTCAGGAAATTTTTTGAGTTCTTCCAATAAATTAAAAGTGTATTAATTGGAGTTCACGGTGTTGGAGGTGGGGAAGTAGATCGGAAAAAAAGGAATTAGTTGTAAAATATCTAATGAAACCGAAGTAGAAATTGAGATCTCATTCAAAGGGAAAGATAGTAAATATCTATATTTTTTTTGTTTTTTTTTAATCTTATATGGATGATCCAATCCGCAAGGACCATGATTGAGAATTGTTTAATTATCTTTCTTCGAGGAAGAAGCGATAGTCCATCCGCTTCTAGTTGTCCATCGTTACAGTTAATCGACAAGCGCCTTTTGCTTGCTATCACTCGTCCGTCGCTTGTCGACTACTCGACTATCACCGTCGTCGACTGCCACCTCTCCCCGCCACCCACCTCCGATCGCTTGGCGTCGTCATCGATCATCGATCGCTCGCCTTCGATTGCCCATCGTCGTCGATTGTCCATCATCGTCGTTTGTCATCACCAATCTATCACTGTCGCTACCGCCAATCCACTATCAACTATCGTCGCCCAAATAATAATATTGACAATCATATATAATTCTAATTTATAAACTAAATAACAATGTTAAAATTATTAAATTCATTTTCATTTTGATTGACGCGCTCGAACGTCACCTAAATTTCTTTTGAAAAATTAGGCTGAAATTTTTATTTTTTCACTAAGTAATAGCCACGTGATTCATAATTAAGCGTAAAAATTGTGAATAAAAAAAATATAATTCGATTTTCAAAAGTCTTTCAAGTGATAAGATATTCAAGTACCAATTTGTCTCCTTGAATTCCCAAAATTGAATACATACAGTGTTTTGAATTTTAATATTATAAAAGTCTGTCTGCTTCCAAAATGATGCACCTTATCTACTCTTACCCTCTGCATTGCATTCCTCGTCTCCCTCCTCGCGGAGTTCCTTTCCGAAAATAGAAGCATGAGCAGCGTGCAGGGACCCATCGAGACAAACAGATGGTCTCTCGCCGGCACGACTGCTCTGGTCACCGGAGGCTCCAAGGGAATCGGGTACTTAATTCCTCGAATACTCCATCTCTTTCGATATATATATTTCTACTCATCGATCTGCAAGCTTTAGGTATGCGATCGTCGAGGAGCTCGCCAGACTTGGATCGGTGGTGCACACTTGCTCCCGCAACGAAGCTGAGTTGGAGAAGTGTCTACAGCAATGGCGCGCTTCCAAGCTCAAGGTCACCGGATCTGTCTGCGACGTATCCTCCCCGAGCGAGAGAGAGAAGCTCATGGCGACGGTGAAGTCCCAATTCGACGGGAAGCTCAACATTCTGGTATTAATCCCCTCCTTTTTTCTGTCCTCTTCTAAACCCTAAACCAAATATGAATACTCACTGAAACCGCGATCGATAATCTTTTTCGTTTTGCAGGTTAACAATGCAGGGACGTTGGTCTACAAACCGACGATAGAGCAAACCCTGGAGGATTTCAAGTTCTTGATGAGCACAAACCTGGAATCGGCGTTCCACCTGAGCCAACTCGCTTACCCTCTCCTCAGGGCTTGTGGAGGCGGCAGTATTGTGTTCATCACCTCCATCTCTGGCTTCGTTGCCATAGATCATGCGTCTTTGTATGCATCGACCAAAGGTATATATTTCCTGCATATTGTTGATTGAATTAATTTGCTTGAATCATTGGAAGATGAATTATTTCTAATTAGATTTCTTCTTCTTAAATTCTCTCTCTCTCTTTCCATTTGCTTAGGAGCGATGAATCAACTTACAAGAAATCTGGCTTGTGAATGGGCGAAAGATAACATTAGAACAAACAGTGTAGCTCCAGGGTACATAAGAACACCACTCGCTGGCCCTGTAAGTGAACGTAGCTCGTTGTTATTTTGAAAAGAAGGGATTATATATCAGCAAAAAAAAAAAAAATCGATTTTGGCTGATGAATACGGATTTGTTTGTTGGGGCAGTGGGTGCAAGACAAGGAATTTGTAGCGAGGGAGAATCATCGCGTGCCTCTCGGGCGTTTGGGGGAGCCGGCGGATGTGGCCGGCGTCGTAGCCTTCCTTTGCCTCCCTTCGTCTTGCTACGTGAATGGTCAGGTCATCGTCGTCGACGGAGGCCGAATCGTGAACGCAAATCACTAGTATAGTAGCTATGGAGATCTTGAATAATTAAGATGGTGTTTGGAATCATGTTTTGTTTTTGTCTTGAAAATTTGTTCCATGTGTTGCGTCAATCAAATTACAACAATTAACGTTGCGTAAGGTGTATTAATTCATCCAATTGGCCAAATCAAAGGAAGAATTAAAAAAAAAAAAAAAAGAAGATTTGTGTCGCCAATTGATGTTTGACTAAGAGATTCATCTGCATGTAGGCTCGACACTATGTACGCATGAGTTCAAGCTCACCAAAAAAATATTTAAAAATAATTTTTCAAGCTCACCAAAAAAATATTTAAAAAGGTTAAATAATATAGCAAATAGAAAGATATAAAAAATATTAGTAGATTAGAAAAAAAATATTAAAATTTAAAATACAAAAAAAATTATGAATATACTTTTAAAAATAAGGTTTTTTTATTTTTTAATATATATATATATATTTCTGTATTTTATTTTATTTTATTATTTTTTTAATCTACTAATTTTTTTATGCCTTTCTATTTGCTATTTTATTTAATATTTTTTAAAGTATCTTTTGGGTGAGCTTGAGCTCATGCTGACATAGGGTCAAGCTAGGCTACATGCAGATGAATCTCTGAGTCAAACTTCAATTGGCGACACGAATCTTCTTTCTTTCTTTTTTTTTTTATTTTATTCTTCCTTTGATTTGCCAAATTGGATGAATTAATTAATACACCTTACGCAACGTTAATTGTTGCAATTTGATTGACGCAACACATGTACCAAATTTCCAATAAAAAAACAAAAACCCGAATCAGATTTCAATACTATAAGATAAAGTTTCACTGATGTAACATGGAGCAATAATTTCCATAACCAATCCGACCATATTACTTCTTCGCCCGTCTCACTATATATTTTGTTGATCAATGATAATAATAATACAGAAGGATATTATTTTATAAGACTTCAAATCGCATCATCGATCCCACCATACTCCTTAATTATTCGTCGTCTCTATTTTGTTGAGTAACGGTGACAAGAATATTCCAGAATAGTTTAAAGATGTATTGTATTTTAAAAAATCTTCGCCATAATTAATAAATATGATTTTGCTTACTGAGTTACTGTATAACATTAATCTTCGCAATTACATTAACCCACACTGAACTCATCAAAAATTCAACAATTCTGCCTCCATAGCTAACTACTAGCTAGTGATTTCGACGCCATCATAAGAACATGATTATTCCAAACTAACACCATCTTAATTATTCAAGATCTCCATCGCTACTAGAGATTTCCGTTCACAATTCTGCCTCCGTCGACGACGATGACCTGACCATTCACGTAGCAAGACGAAGGGAGGCAAAGGAAGGCAACGACGCCGGCCACATCCTCCGGCTCTCCCAGACGCCCCAGAGGCACGAGATGATTCGCCCTCGCTAAAAATTCCTCGTCTTCCCCAAACTGTCACAACAAACAAATCCGTATTCATCAGTCAAAATCGATTTTTTTTTCGCCGATAATCCCTTCGTTCTTTAATTTCTAGATAACGACAAGCTGCGTTCGCTTACAGGATCAGCGAGCCGTGTTTTTATGTACCCTGGAGCTACACTGTTTGTTCTAATGTTATCTTTGGCCCATTCGCAAGCCAGATTTCTCGTGAGTTGATTCACCGCTCCTAAGCAAATTAAATGGAAAAAGAGTGAAAGAGAGAAGAAGAAGAAGAAGAAGATCTAAGAAAATAGTTCATCTTCCAAATGATTCAAGCAAATTCAATCAACAATTAATTATATGCAAGAAATACCTTTGGTGGATGCATACAAAGACACATTATCTCCCCCAACGAAGCCAGAGATGGAGCTGATGAACACAATACTGCCGCTTCCACAAGCCCTGAGGAGAGGGTAAGCGAGTTGGCTCAGGTGGAACGCCGATTCCAGGTTTGTGCTCATCAAGAACTTGAAATCCTCCAGGGTTTGCTCTATCGTCGGTTTGTAGACCACCGTCCCTGCATTGTTAACCTGCAAAACGAAGAAGATTATCCATCGGTTAATTTCCGTGAGAATTCAGATTTGGTTTAGGGTTTAGAAGGGGAGAGAAAAAAAAAAGGGGGGGATTAATACCAAAATGTTGAGCTTCCCGTCGAATTGGGACTTCACCGTCGCCATGAGCCTCTCTCTCTCGCTCGGGGAGGATACGTCGCAGACAGATCCGGTGACCATGAGGTTGGAGACGCGCCATTGCTGCAGACACTTCTCCAACTCAGCTTCGTTGCGGGAGCAAGTGTGCACCGCCGATCCAAGTCTGGCGAGCTCCTCCACGATCGCATACCTAAAGCTTGCAGATCGATGAGTAGAAATATATATATCGAAAGAGATGGAGTATTCGAGGAATTAAGTACCCGATTCCCTTGGAGCCTCCGGTGACCAGAGCAGTCGTCCCGGCGAGAGACCATCTGTTTGTCTCGATGTGTCCCTGCACGCTGCTCATGCTTCTATTTTTGGAAAGGAACTCCGTGAGGAGGGAGACGAGGAGTGCAGTGCTGAAGGAAGATAAAAGGCTCGTCGATGCCGAAAATAGACAGACTTTTAAAATATTAAAATTCAAAACACTGATTTATTTGCTTATTCTCCTTGACATTTTATTGCACCCACGTTTCTTACTATGAATTTTTTTCTTTCTATTTTTAATTATTTATTATAAAATATATATGAAAAATAAATAAATATAGAATGCTATTATATGTTTAATTAAACTGCCTTTATATTTAGTTAAAATTAGAATATTATTATATTAAAATATATTTTTATCATTTTATTAAAATTATTTTAAATTGCTTAAAATCATTGCCTTGCTATTATATAGAATGCTATTATTTGGAGCAAGGCAATGCCGTGTTCATTGCCTTGATCCAAATTCAAATAGGGCTAGCTACTGTCCTAAATTCATGGGAATAACCAAATTTTGAGATGTGACATTATACATATACTTAGCAAGAGATCTCATATATATATAAGAGTATGATCAATAGAATTAAGGTCACAATTAGGAGTTGGATTATATTATATGCCCTTTTTAAAAAAAAAAAAAAAAAAAGAACTCATGCATGAACAACTCTATACCGATTCCATAGTTCCATGATCTGTGTTCCATTCAAAGATTTAAAGGTAGTTAAAGCATTGATTCACTTTGATTTGCCCTTCCAAAAGAGCTGTTTCCGTAATGTGTAGACTTTGAGCTTTTTAAAACAATTCACTGACAAGGTACGTAATCTTCTTCTTATTTTACTACTAGAAATGTTTTAGTTTTCTGGGAATTAACTTGCTTTTCGAGTGAAACTTCAAGTATTCCTATTTATTAATTCTAAATTACATATTTATTTCAAGATGATATAAACTATTTTTAAACGTAGTTTACTAAAATAGAAAAAAGAAAAGCTAACATAACCTCTGATTCTTCACTTAGCTTGCGGTGTCATCTTACTCACCCTCCGACGATTATCCTGTTATTCTCTCCCATTCACTGCAAAGTTACTCCCTCCTATACCTAGAACTGTCTGTCAATCATTTTTGATAAAAAAATAAAAATAAAATAAAAATTGTCAATGTAATGGTCCTCTATTGATCCATCCCAAGACGATAATAATTAAAAAGGTTAATTACGGAGATCTTTGATCTTGATACGTCGAAAGATTAGAATCCAGTATAGATATTTCCACCCTATTAAAAACAGAATTCAACCCTTTTCATTATTGTAAATCTATACCACACTTACCAATTGGGGAAATCAATCAAGATCATGAAACTGGAGAATGGATTTGATATAAACGCTGAAGATTTTTAAACATGGTAAATATATATCACTGAGTGAGAATCTTAGTACATCAATTATCTTCGCTATTAGCCATCTCCTATAGGATGAGTAAAAGTTCGATTAAATCAAATAAAAGATGCAGATCGATCTCGATCGTATTTGTACGTAGCGAAGATTGTGAGATTGTAACTACGAATAAAGATTGAGGAGGTGAGAAAGGAAAATGACAAGAAATTTTTTTGTTGGTAGTTTTAGCATCTAATCGAGATTATCATAAACAGAATTAAAGGAAGAACAGAAACTGTAAAAATTGGAAAAAAATACTTACAGCGGTTTCGTAAGAAACTTCTCGTGTCCAAGGAAGAAGATGCTGCTCTCTGTCTGAGGAACAATCACAGCGAAAAGCTCCTACTTTTCCACGAGACAAATTCCGACCGTGCCTTGGTGTTCACTCTTCTCTCGACAACACTCCGCTCGAACAACCTTTCGGCGTTAAACCTCTGAACCCTCTCTTCTTTGGACCACACCCCTTTATAAAAGGGGTGTTCTACTGCTGCGCTGCAGCACCGCCCCGAGCGGTTTACATCTCTCACTCGTCCAAAGTATGTCACATACACCAATAAGAGGTATTTAGTCATATAGACTAAATAGAGCCGGAGTCATTAGTCTCAAATGACTAATAGAAGTATCCAGTCATATAGACCAGAATCGTGTCGGAAACCATAGTCTCAAAAGACTAATAGAACAGAGATCAATAGTCACAAATATCATTAGAACAACCAATTCATATTTAGGAAAATAGCTCGTGCGACAGCAAGCACACTGAGCAATCCAATGCTATGAAAGTTGTTACACCTTACATAACTGCTCACAGAGCGATCAATGCTAAGAAAAGTTGTTACGCCTAACTTAGTCGCTCTTTAAATGGTGTATAATCATTCTCTGAATGATACGTAGTCACTCACCTGATGACCCATTGTTATCCTCCAGGTAGCTCCCAGTCATTTACCAGGTGGTACTTAACCTTTCTCCTGATGGTACTTAACCGTTTTCCTGGATATAATATCTTGCTATTTGCCCAGATTAAATAATCTCCACTTATATCAATATGAACATCTCTAATCCCTCATAATAACCATCAAATCAAGAGCATGTTCTATATTCTCAATATTCACAAACATTTCCATACATAACAGAAATAGATCGACCAGCGAATAATTTTCAAAGGATGTAAACTTATTTAATCTTCCTTTTTAGTGTGAATCCATTCATTTTAATTAGTCGCTTGCCTAGTCATATTCCATAGACTGAATCATCCATAGTCAATAGGTTTACATGCTAAAGTAGCGGACCCTAATTAAAACTTCAAGCAGACATCTAAATAGTCATAAAGGGCAAATGTTGAGATCAACATATAATCTCAAAGGTCTTACATAGTAGAGAAACAGAGATCCTTTCTCCTACTACCCTTATTGTCGCCTTAGCACATGTGGTATGAATCACATGTTACGATGTCATCCTCTTTATCAATAAAGAGCGCATGTTTACCTCAACATCGTACAAATTTTGATCCAGATATTTCAAATGTCTAATCCTGAATTCAACGTATGAATTCCAATCTGGCTCATAAACAGGTATAGTAAATGGTGGGACCATTTACTTCAATCACTTTTCTTAAATGATTTTATCTTGATATATATATCAAGACGACGCCAACTTATAGGTACGTATCCTATACATATAGCTTTCAAAACTATCATATAAGCAATAGTCTTACCCCTATTCGTACATAATAAACAGAGATGATTGTCCATGTGAGAGGATCAATCACTACCTGTCAACATACTCACCGAGATCTTATCAGAATGTAACATCACATACACTGAATAAATTATGGCTGACATTAAAGAACAATCAAATTACAATATCCGATTGTCATTACAAAATTGTTACATTCTACGAAGTCTCATAGACTTTACATGCTCATTAAATAACTCTCTAGTCATTTGTTTAGTAAAATAATCTGCAAGCATAGCTCGAGTAGAGATATATTCAAGAATAACCTTCTTATTAGCAACAATATCTCTGATAAAGTTGTACTTTATAGCAATATGCTTGCCCTTGCTGTGATATTTGGGAATTGGGATCATTGGAAAAAGCTATAGCTGATCGTCACAAAGAGATAGTCACTGACTTTCACCGTCTTGAATCTTCGGATGCTTGAACCTCCTTAACTGCATCCGCTTCTTGTACAACAGCCGAACATGTCACATATTCAGCTTCCTTGGTTGATATGGTCACACAGGCATGTTTCTTGCTGTTCCAAGAGATGACGCCACCATTCAACAAGAACACATAGCCTGATGTAGATTTTCTATCATCCAGGTCCCCAGCTCAATCTGCATCTGAATATCCCTTCAGACTCATATATGATCCTTGATAACATAGACTGTAATCTGTCGTCGCTTTCAGATATCTGAATATCCTTTTCACTGCCTTCCAGTGTCTCTGTCCTAGGTTTGACTGGAAACGACTGACTAAGCTAACAACATAGCTGATATCGGGACGAGTACACAACATAGTGTACATTAAACTACCAACAACACTGTCATATGATTTTTTATTCATCTCGGCTATTTCATTAGGAGTTTTGGGACTTATACTCTTGCTCAGAACAGTACCTTTCACAATAGGTGTCTGTTCACTGTTACAATTAGACATGTTGAAGTATTGTAACATCTTATTTATATAAGACTCTTGAGACAGACCCAAAAGTCTCTTAGGTCGATCCTTGATGATCTTTACTCCTAAAATATATTCAGCTTCTCCCATATCTATTGTGTCAAACTATGATAAAAGTCACTTTTTGACTTCTATCACAAAATCTATGTCATTTTCTGCAATCAACATATAATGATAAAATGACATACTTTCCTTTATCCTTCTTCAAGAAAATGCAATGATCCTCATTGATCATTTCGAAACCATAAGATAAAATCACTTCGTTAAATCCTATGTTCCACTGTCTTGATGCTTGTTTTAGCCCATATGTAGATTTCTTCAATCTATATACTTTATTTTCTTGGCCTTCAGCAACGAAACCTTCTGGTTGGACAATATAGATTTCCTCATCAAGCTCACCGTTAAGGAAAGTGATTTTTACATCCATCTGATGTAACTCCAAGTCATAATGCGCTACTAAAGCCAAAATAACTCGGATTGACACAAGCTTTACTATGGGAGAAAATGTCTCCTCAAAGTCAATACCCTCCAATTGGGTAAATCCTTTTGCAACTAGATGAGCTTTATATCGGTTAATCGATCCATCAGCTTTCCTCTTTATTTTGAGAATCCATTTATTCCCAATAGCCCTTAGGCCAGGAGGAAGATCGACTAACTCCCAAACATGATTCTTAATCATTGACTCCATTTCTTCAACCATTGCAACTTTCCACTTTTCTCCAGCTCTAGAGCTTAAAGCTTCCTTTACTGACTGAGGTTCCTCATCATCAACAGGGAGTGACATCATTGCCTCATTCTCAATATCAAACCTCTTCTTAGGTTTGATCTTACGAACATTTTTCCGTAAGTTTGGCTGATGAGAAATCACCCCGTGATTAGGCAAAGTACTCCCACTGGGTTGACTAGTTCCAGGCATCCCACTAGACACATGTCCAGTTGATAACGACTCTTCCTCCTCAAATAGAGGAACTGTCTTATCAACTTCACCTCTAGTTGGGAACTCAGTTTCAAGAAAAGTAGAATCTCTCGAATCCAATTCTATCTGATTGCTCACCTATGAAAATATAACCTTTTGAAGTATCAGAATATCTTATAAAGATACACTTCTTACTTCTATGTCTTAGTTTTCCATACTTGTGAGAACTGTCATGAACATAGGCAGTCGACCCCCAGGGTCTCAGATTTCCCAAATCTGGTTTTGTCTGTCCAACATTCATATGGAGTAGATGAAACTGACTTTGAAGACACTTTGTTAAGTATATAGGCCGCAACTAGTAATGCATCTCTCCAATAGGAGATTGACAAATTAGCATGTGTCATCATAGACCTAACCATTTCGAGAAGAGTCTTATTTCTTCTCTCAGCAACCTCATTTTGCTGTGGAGTTTCAGGGATCGTCAGCTGTCTGATAATCCCTTTATCATTATATATTGTCTTGAATATATCAGACGAATATTCTCTTCCACGGTCAGTGCGTAAAGTCTTAACCTTACGTTCCGTTGGATTCTCAACTTCGTTCATATAACGAATGAAGCAATCCAATGCTTCAGATTTGTGAGAAATCAAATACACATAACCGAAACGAGAGAAATCATCAATAAATGTAATGAAATAGGAAGCTCTATGTCTAACCCTCACATTCATTGGACCACAAATATCCGAACGAATCAATTGCAATGGTAACTCTGCCCTGATAGCCTTACCGAATGATTTTCTAATTGCTTTTCCATCAAGACAATGCTCACATACAGATAAGCTAATCTTAGCTCGAGAGCCCAATAAGCCCTCTTTAGCTAACCGATTCATGCGATCTTGTCCTATATGTCCTAATCTAGCATGTCAAATATTATCAGTTATTTCTGCATCACTAGGAAGAGCAATATTTGAAAAATAATTATCAATCGCACAATTGTCATTTTGTTCCACATCAAGAACCATAAAACTATTCGTTAAAAAATCATAACCGATTGACACTGAGTCAATCTTGAGTTCAACACACTGATTGTAAAAATTTATACAATACCCTAAATCAAGAAGTAACAGAAACAAGATTCCTCCGAATCTCAGGAGCATACAAGACATCATGTAGAAACAATGTACTTCCACCCCGAAGGTTAAGTTTGCAAGTGCCGACTCCTTTGACTTCGACTCTTGCATTGTTTCCTACATATATTCATTTGTTGCCAGCTGGTATCCGACGGTACTCCACATATGTAACTTGCTCCCGAGCTACATGGTTGGTTGCTCCCGAATCTATAATTCACAAAGGATAAGAATCAACCAACAACACAGAAGTAGTAACAAAATGCTCAGAAAACAGACTAGAAGTTACCTTTCTTGGCTCGGTACACTCCCGAGCATAGTGACCCTTCTTGTCACAATTAAAGCAAGTTACCTTGCTTTTAGGTTTCTTCCCCGTCTTCTTGTTCTTCTTCTACTTGATTGAGTCTGTCCCACTTGCAGCAACAACTTCTTTCTTCTTTCCCTTCCCCTTCTTGAACCATCTCTTTTTCTTGGATCCAGATGATCCGGTGAGCAATGACCCAAGTAGGCAGCCGCCGAAATCCTTGTGGATTCTACTCTCTCCGCCTTTAGTTCAACATGACATGAGACATCAACGAAAGTCTTAATACTCTCGCTGTGAGTAAGGGTCTGCTTCATGGTCTCCCAAGAATCTGGAAGGGATCGAATGACTGCCTGAACCTGTTGTTCATCTGTCAGCTCGTGACCGGCAGTTCTAAGCTCCCGAATCATATTCGACATCTCCCTGAGATGTTGAATCATAGTGACATTCGGATGCTTCTTGTAGCTATCGAACTTGATCGTCAGCTGTCGAAGCTTGCTCAGACTAACTCCACTGTACTTGTCCTTAAGGGCAACCCAGACAGCATGAGCTAAAGGATACGACTCATACTCAAAAATTAGGTCATCAATCATTGAACTAATCAAGATGCCCTTAGCAGTGGAGTCTTTCTTCTTCCATGCCTTGTAGGCATCAATATCTCGTCTATTTTGTGCAGTTGGACCATCTACAAGTTCTACCATGACCTGATTTACAGCCTCTAGAACTTCTTGTTCCTCAAGAACATACTGTATCTTAAGGTGTCAGATCTTGTAGTTATTCCCATTGAGTTTCTCACCCTTATTGAGTTCAGCTATGATGTTTTTAGTTGTCGTAACCTAACATAAATAAACACATTATTTAGTTATTCAGTGTATGATTTTATGTATGCAATCTACAAATTGACTCAATGTAAATTCGATTTAATTTACAAAATCAAGTGACAATCCAATTCCCACTCATCATTTGTATGTTCCAATCGAATCGACTTTGATCAATTACATTACATACATTCCATCTTAACATGATATTATTAAATAAACATTTCATTTAAATTGTACTCAATATGAACAAATCAAAGAGCAAAAATATCATTCATCATGTAGAGTTGACAACATAAAATGAACATTTCATTAAATTAAACTTGCTGTACATTGTCAACACATAACAAAGATAACCCTACTAAGAATGTTACATATAACATTCTTCCTACTCATAACTGAAAAAAAAACTAAACAACTAGATAGATAATCATTACTCCCACTAGGACAAACACTAGTGCAGTAATGATCCAAACATGCCCAATCTTCTTGGGCTGAACTAGGGCATCCCCACCAAGATGCTCTCAAGATGATGCCAGGATGCAGAATCTTCCGAAGGACACCTTTGAAGCGATCCAAAAAGAAAGATTCCATCAGGGTCCTCTTCCGAATCTTCCTCTAGATCTTCACGATGGACCTCACAGTCCTCATAGTGAAGTAACTCAGCACATAATTGGGTATAAGAGACGCGTCCCTCATAGCACCTACAGATCTGATGCGCTATGTCACTCAGGTGCTGTGGCAGTGAGCGAACCAGAGCCCAAATTCTGTAATTCTCCAGAATCGAAAACTCCTGCATCTCCAGTCTCCAGAACAATCTATCAAGCCTCCCGATGTGCCACCCAACTCCATGAGTTGAGTCATACTCTATTCCCTAGATAGCCTCTCTCAGTCGATTACGCAACACATCACGTCTAGTCATAGTGGTAATCATCCGTGCAATCTGAAAAAAATTGAAATTAATTAAGTCAACTCAAAAACTGACAAACCAGTACACTTACTGGCTTAATTCAATTTATATATTGGCATAGAACTATCACAATAAATCAAGAAATAAATTTCCTTAATTTTATAGAGAACCGTCGACAGACTTACTTAGACCAGTCAATTGGTATTTTTACCAATTGACTATCATCTAAGTTTAGTCAACTAGTACCATGAAAACTCAAAATTGACCGTGAGAGTCCAAACACTACGCAATTTGCTCCGAGTACCTCAGGCACTCAAGCAATATGCATAGTATTCTTTCTCATCGTTCCTAGGCATCAACTCTAGTTCATTTGGTCTATCTCTAAGTTGTTTATATCAAGTCCTAATTGTTCTAAACAATTACTTGATTATTGAGTCATGAGTTAAGTTGACCAAAGTCAACTTTAGCAAGTTAGTCAATACCGACTTCTGAGCATTGTGTTTAACTTAGCCCGATCCAAATTTGACCATAATTGACTCAGCCAATGTCAAATCATGCTAATCAACGCCAATCTGGACAAATCCAGTTCGGTCAAGCATGATTAAGTCGAACCAAATTAGAATTGTCACGCCCCGAGGGAGTCCCCGCCAGACAAAAATCCGACAGCATCTCCCCTGTACGGGTGACAATATCAATTTTTATACAAGGCCTACACGGCCACTATACATCGGTCAACACGACCGGAATCATACCACAACACACGCAGATAATAATAAGGCCTCAGGCCAACAAATCTAGGTAAATAAAAGTCTACACTAACTAGACTTACCCCTTCTGTCATCTGGGCAGGAATACCCAACCAAACCAATCAAAATAAGATCCGACCAATGGTCCACAAGGACCCCAAAAAAATCCACGAGTATATATAAATCCAATTCCAAGCCTAAACATATCTTCTATACAAAAATCCAAATCATAACTCATACAACTAATAAACTGTCACTACGAGGGGGGGATATGGCAACTGGACTCTCCTGACAGCTTCATCCTGAAATAAAAATAAAACCACGGGGTAAGTTCAAAGAACTTAGCGGATACTAGTCGATATGAATAGTAAGAAATAGCTAACAATACTAATCATGCCAGTACAGTCTCATAGATATGGTAAGCAAGAAATAAATGCAAAAGGACTGTACTCACCTGAGTCTCCTACCCTGATATAGGAGCATGTGCCCTACTATAAGAGATAAAGTCATCACCATATAAGAATATGAATCCTGTATGCATGTCAATCATATGCAACATCCAAGACATCAATACAATAATGCAGCAAACACAATACAAATGCAATCCGTGCAAAATGCATGCCGTGCCAATGATATGGTCACCTCGACGCTACGGCCCGCCTACACGCGCGATGGTGAAGCCGAGTGGGTAGGGCTATGACAATCGCACTCGCTCTGCCATCGCTTGCTCTGGTGGCCAGAGTGGGAGGATCTTTGTCGGAGTACACCTATCCTCCCGCCAAACATAGTGGGAGCTAAGCTCTCATCTCCTGTCATAGACCGGGAGGAGGGATCCACGCCCTACCACGCGCTGCCTCGTCGCTACCGTGAGTGGACCGGCGAACTGTGACAGCTCGCACACACCCTCCTCGATGTACCACTAACCCATGAGTGGCGGTGTGTGCGAAGCCGTATGGCCAGCGGGCTCAACAATAATGGAACCCCGTCCAGCCAGCATGCAATCATGCAAGATGGTGCATGATACTAAAGCATGTAAATCCTACTCAAAATATCTATCCGAATAATATGTACAATCAGTATGTACATATCCCTAATCCAAGTACTATTATCCAAATAAAACAGGGAGATATAATCATATCCTATCCAATGCATGTATCAATAGGCACAAAAACATACTAGGCATATAAACATGAATATTATTGCATGCTATCCTAACTAACATATCAACTTGACTATATCTAAAAGATAAGTCAAAGTACCCGCCTGATAAAATGTCCATGAAAAGAACCAAATCGTCACGGTAGTGAACTCGCCTCGGATCAAACCTGCATACAGCATAACTATTGTTAAGCACTAAGATACGATCCATCGTCAAATCAAATCCTAAGCCGATTTCGGACATAAACCAATTAACCCAAATGCTTAATAAAATCCCGGTCACATCCCACCTAATATAACTATCGTTTCATCCAATTAAGCAAATATGATTTTACAACCCCTATAATCATGTTTATCATATCCAAACAAAATCGCACAGCCTGTTCTATTCACCAAAACAGCCCAAACGAGTCCTCTCCTCTCATTCACAGCAACTTAAATGACCAAACCAACTCAAACTCGTAGTCAACTCCATAGATCAAGAATCCAACTGCATATAACCAAAATTAACCACCATATGCACAAAGAAAAGGAGCGAGATCATGCTTAGATTGAAACCTCGCGGCGTGAACCCCCTCCTAAAATGCACCTGTTAGCCGGAAAACCATCGCTCAAACACCATCCCTTTGCTCGCGACCACCGGACGAGGCGCACTTGTTTAGAAGAAGGGCCTTTACCCGAGCCTGGCGGCGTTACGCCTCAAGCCGAACCTCCCACCGGATAGATGTCGGCGGCCGAAGATGAGGCGGCGCGCTCAATGCCAGCGTCGATGGCGAGTAATGCGCGAGCCGCCCGGCGCGCTTGCAGAGGAAGAGGGCCATCGGCGGTTCTGTGGCAGAGGAGGCCGGCACGTGCGGCGGTGGACGGCGCAAGGCGTGCGCGCGATGCGTTCGCGTGAACAGTGATGGCGGCGCGGCCTCGTGTCGGACGGCGTCGGCTCGAGGAAGAAAGGCATCGTCGACGAAGAAGAGGGCGCTGGCGTCGGGCTGCTGGCGGCAGACGCGAAGAAAAGGTGGTGGCGGTGCTCGCGGCGAGGAGAAGAAAAAGGCTCGTGCGTGGAAGGGAATAGTTCAAAGAAAATAGAAAGATAGAAACTTAGGGTTTCCGGTTTAGGTTAATACCCCTTAAATAATGCTTATCTACTTTATCCCCGTAAAAGTCTCGTACGGAGTCCGTTTAAATCCAGAAAAATTTCTAAAATTTCCTTAAAATCCCGAAAAATTTCCAGGATTATTTCCTTAATTATTTGGCCATTCAATTTACTATTTTAAATTTTCCAGTATTTAACATTCTCCCCCACTAATAAAAAATTTGGTCTCCAAATTTCCTACTCAAGTACTAACCAGCAATGTCACACTGCTCAACTCAAGTACTTGGGGAAAACCACACATCAAGCACTAAGTGGGGTACTGAGCTTGAATCTTTTCCTCAAGCTCCCAAATAGCGTCCTCATCTCTGAGGTGACTCCACCCGACCTTGACAAGTCGCACAACCTTGTTCCGCAACTGTCGTTCCTTGAAATCCAAAATCCGTACCGGAACCTCTACGTAAGTAGCATCAGGTTGAATGGAACCTGATACATCTGATAGAATGTGTAGAGTCTGACATATACTTCCTCAGCATGAACACTTGAAACACATCCGGATGCCGACCAAAAGCGGTGGTAGCCCTAGGCGGTGGCGGCTGCTCCGTGCTCTCAAAACCTCAAACCAATGTATCTAGGAGCTAGCTTAACTACGAAGGTTCAATCTCTTCACCCCTTTTGTGGGTGAGACTCGCAGGAATACATGATCACCAACAGAGAACTCCAAAGGTCTCCGTCTACGATCTGCATAACTCTTCTGGCGATCATGTGCCTCTGCCATCCTACGTCTGATAGTACGGACCAACCCTGTCTCCTACTGAGCTCTATGGGTCCTAGCAACTGGTCCTCCCAGTTGCCCCCGAAATCCATAACACAGACCCCGGAATCCTCTAGTATCTAAATGGTCCGCTCGGTGTCCATCTATCTGCGGATGAAATGCAAGATTACTAAAGCGGCATGCCTAAGGCTGCTGCGGACTACCAAAATCGAGGCGTGAACCGGGGATCTCTATCGATGAAATGCTCAAAGGGACACCATGAAATCTGATGATCTCCCGACGATATAACTCTCCGTCAATCGATCCTAAGAGTCGGTCTTCTGAATCGCTAAGAAGTGCGCTGATTTGGTTAGTTGGTCTACGACCACCCAAATCGTGTCATGGCCTTGACGTGTCCTAGGCAAACCTCCACAAAATCCATAATGAAATACTTCCACTTCCATTCCGGAATCGGAATTTCCTGAAACATCTGTTCCTTAAAATAATGCAACTCCGGAAACCATTATCCTCCTCGAAGTCAGAGACGGTAGTCCATCTACCGTCCAAAATCCACTCCACCACACACTCTACAAGTGCGTGGAAGGCTATCGTGACCAAACTTCCTTGTTACCACCATTCGTGTTCCAGCTACTCTATAGTAGCTATCCAGTAGCTAGCCAAAACTCCATGAGCATTTCTGCTCCTCACCTCTTCTAAACAATATAATAACTGCGAAGTCCGCGTCATAAATATATGACAACCCATCTCGTAGTTCCTCATTTGACGTAAACACGGGATACGTCTCGATCAACTTAATCAGAAACGCTCCATTCTCTGAAACATTGCATCCGCATACAATACCCTTCCTTCCACCCGAGAATGATCAAACCACACGGGTGTAAAAGTCAATCATTGTCTGAGCTGTGAAACTAATTTCACAAGCTTTAGACCAAATAAATTCCATCACCAGTCAGCGGTATAGTACCACTAGAACATTCTATCCATATCTATGGTAATAATCAAATCAATACCAAAAAAAAAATCATCATCTACGGTGGCCGAGTGCTCAACTCCAACTACCACCATCACAAATGATCCAATCGTGTCCAGAATACACGATTTCCCAAATCCCTGGACGACTAAGTCAATAAGTCTAATAAGATAATCAAAAGCTCAAACAATTCATACCAAGTATGAAATTGTCATCGCTACACACATGTATTCTCTTTACTCTAAGCTGATGATATAAAAATCATCACAACGACAATGATAATTGTAGGACACCATGTCCCTACAATATCATCACACCAATCACCAATCAATCCTAGAGTATATATAGGTATCCTATAGCTGATCTAAATAGATCATATATATCCACAATGAAGGATATTCATTTCCTTCTACAGCTACCGCATTCTATCATCGATAATCGATGCATAACCTCAAAGGTTCATCTCTCTTTTAACAAAGAGTTCCGGATCTTTTCTGGAAGAAATTCTGGGACAGATAAATGTCCGCTCCAATACCTCCTATAATAAGGTAAAACGAGCTTTCATCGTCTTAACCAGTGTACGCATACACGCCTTATCCATAACCAAATCACTAATAGTAGGGACTGATATTTTCTGAGGGTTTACTCCTTGACCTTCAAATGGGTGACTAGCAGGCCAAATCCCTAGCTTCCTAATTCGACATCAGTCGGCACCTCTAAAGAATCCGTACCTCTGAAATCATCATTAGATTCCTCAAGATCAATACGTTATCGACCTCGTCCCCGACCATGAGTAGGGACAATTTCACTAAGTCAATAGTTTTCCTAGCCACAAAAGTACCGTAACTACTAAAGACAATACTTTTCCTATAGCTCAGAGATATCCTTCAGCTTGCTTGGTCTCAAAACACGAGAACTCCCAAAAATCCAAGGAAAATAAAATCCTCGAAACACTAAACCCGCAAACCAAAACCAGAACCAATAAATTGTCACGTCAGGCATATCCGCTATCCAAATGACAAGGAGCCCTTAGTGACAATATCCGAAATCCATGGACCCAAATCGGTAAAAACCTCGAAATAATTATAGAAGTATAAGTATTTCAATAGCGCATGCATGCGACTAAACATATATCAATCAAAGTAAAATAGTTTTATGACCCCCAAATCCAATTGCGAAAAATCCAAAGTGCATAAATAAAATGCAATACCAATAAAGTAAACAAAGCGGCATCTCGGCGATGCGGGACAAGCTGCAATGAACTCTCTCGAGCGACTCAAGGTAGGTCAACATGACACGTCCTCCATCGCTAACCTAGAGGATAAATGAGGAGGGGATAAGTACAACCACTCTGTGGATGTATAGACAATAGTGCATAATCATAATGCACATAATGGAAGTCACGAGGAACAAGCTAGAGTAACCCAACCTCTCGAGTACCAATATCGATGCAACTAACCTAATCAGCAGATAATAAATATACCGCAACATACACAACCACTGCAACAAGCGGTGCATCCGATACCACCACGATAAAGTCTCGTGGCTCTCACAAAAAGGAAACTATCTATGAGCTATCGAACGTAACCCATGGCCGACAATCAATAGCACTTCACGCTAACTATATGCTACCACGAATGAGACTCGTGGATAGACAAAGCGTATATAAATATCTAATTATCGATCGCAGTTAGCATACTATCACCAATAGGTCGCGTGAGCGATCATCCTAGGTTGTTAAACCTCGGGTTATCCAATACATCCAAAGATAAATGACCATTATCGACGCCGACAAAGATCATCGATCAATAATTAAACCCATGGAGGCGGCCTTTAGGGTTTCAACACCTCTAATACGAAATGTTTATCAAATACGATAAAGATCATCAACTTATAAATAAATAAGTCGAAATGATTAAATCTAGCCTTCCAACCCTTCTAACATAAACGGTTATCAAGGTCGATCAAAATCATAAATCCACTAATAATCACGTCGAGACGATTAATCATAGGGTTCGCCCCAACTAACAGAAAATGCCTATCAAGGCCAATAAGGACCACAAGTCTACTATCAAGCCCTTCAAGAGGGTTAATCCCAAATTATATCGTTCTACCAGTGCAATCATGCATGCTACAACATGCTACCACGAATAAATCTCGTGGGTACTTAAGATGTAAAGTAGCTATCTAGCTACAGGCGTCATACGAATCCGATTATCACCAACTCCGAACGAATAACACAAAAATATAACCTTACAGTAGGTCATCTCACCCATGATTGGGAGATATAGTAAGGATTAATTGCATCCTAACCATACAAACTCTACTAGTCCGATCACCATATCACTGAAATAGTAAATGGATAAACATATACCAATATGCACATCCGGGTTATTACACCTAGGGTTTCCACACCTAGGGTTCTACTAATATTGTTTCATTCCTAAGATCTGCTCCTACCGAATAACCTTATCTAAGTTATTTTATCTCTACTAGTCTTAATCATGGTGTCCACCGCAAAAACACAGAGTCATATAAACATATAACAAGCTGTCTAATAAACGACAGCATAGTCCTACTAATGGGAATCAATGGCTGAAATTAATTAGGGTATTACTAAAGGGTCATGCCAGAACAAAGTCAATGCCAGAACAAAGTCGAGGCAATATATAAATAAAGCATCAGATGTTTATATATACTCTAAACTACATAAGCTATGTAATCATGTCCTCATACCTTCTACGAATTTATCCATCTTAGTCATATTATTCAACTAGTCTAATAATCCTAATACTAGTCAAATCCTAAGAGGTAAACATCTACCAATACATCTTATCATTTATATCACAATGATAACTAACTACGTATAGCAGTAATAGCAGTTAATAACCATATGCTAACGATAAACCAGCAACCTAAAAATCTAACAGTCTAACAGATATCAAGTTAAAGCAATACTAGATAAAACATGATATCACCGCATAACCAAATATAACCAATATAAATATGTACCAAATCTAGAAAATTTTCTAGAATTTATTTACGTTAGTATGCGGAGATGTCCTGCCGCCACAAATCCCCATATTGACCTCGTCACATACCTCAATTTCGAAACATAAAAATCGTGAAACTGCATAACCCGAAAATACCCAGCTTAACTCGCCAAACTTGGCGAACTCCATAAACCCAAAGACCCTAAGGAACTCGAAACCTACGCTCGATAAATAAATTGTCACGCCGAGGAGTCCCGCAGACAAAAATCCGGCAAAGATCTCCCCTGTACGGGTGACAATATCAATTTTTATACAAGGCCTACACGGCCACTATACATCGGTCAACACGACCGGAATCATACCACAACACACGCAGATAATAATAAGGCCTCAGGCCAACAAATCTAGGTAAATAAAAGTCTACACTAACTAGACTTACCCCTTCTGCCATCTGGGCAGGAATACCCAACCAAACCAATCAAAATAAGATCCGACCAATGGTCCACAAGGACCCCAAAAAAAATCCACGAGTATATATAAATCCAATTCCAAGCCTAAACATATCTTCTATACAAAAATCCAAATCATAACTCATACAACTAATAAACTGTCACTACGAGGGATATGAAACCGGACTCTCGACCTTCATCCTCGAAATAAAAATAAAACCACGGGGTAAGTTCAAAGAACTTAGCGGATACTAGTCGATATGAATAGTAAGAAATAGCTAACAATACTAATCATGCCAGTACAGTCTCATAGATATGGTAAGCAAGAAATAAATGCAAAAGGATTGTACTCACCTGAGTCTCCTACCCTGATATAGGAGCATGTGCCCTACTATAAGAGATAAAGTCATCACCATATAAGAATATGAATCCTGTATGCATGTCAATCATATGCAACATCCAAGACATCAATACAATAATGCAGCAAACACAATACAAATGCAATCCGTGCAAAATGCATGCCGTGCCAATGATATGGTCACCCCTGACTAGACCTGGCAAATTTGGACACGACACGAAAATACGACACGAATACGATCCGCTTTTTTCGTGTATGGATCGTGCATTTTCGGATTCGTGTCTATTTCGTGTCTATCCGTTAGATACGTAAAAATTTCGTGTCGGATTAGTGTCTTATCTTCTGGATCCGTTAGATCCGTTAGACCCGTTTACTTTTTTTTTACTTAAAAAAATCTAGACATGAAAAGGAAAGAATGAATGACATTTGCATAATCTCTACAAGTTGCAATCTTTGAAATTCATTTTATATTTTTATGATAATTTTAGGATGTATATTTTATAGTCATTCACTTATAATTTAGCGTGGATTGTGGGATTGTTAATTTTGAAAGCTCATTGGTTTAATTTATTACATTATCGTGTACTTATGAATCCTTTTGCGTCTATTAGTATAGATCATGTCTAATAATCTATTTTATACTTTTTTAAGTTATTGCATTTTCGTGTAATTATGGGTTATTTTGTGTCTATTGGTTCAGATCGTATCTTGCAATCCGTTTTACACATATTTTTTCGTGTCTAATGGATCGTATCGTGTCTATCCGAAATTAAGCGGTTCGTGTTCGGATTGAACCCATTGACACGAAAAATTAAACGGATTGGATATGGATTAACATTTTCAGATCGTGTCTAGATCGTGTCAAGACACGAATCCGATCCATTATCCGATTTGCCAGGTCTACCCCTGACGCCAGTCAGCCGCCTCACACGCGATGGTGAAGTCGAGTGGGTAGGGCTATGACAACTGTGCACTCTGCCATCATCGCTTCCCGAGTGACCGAGTGGGCGGATCTTTGTCAGTACACCTATCCTCCCGCCTCTAAACATAGTGGGGAGCTTAAGCTCTCATCTCTGGTGTCATAGACTGAGGAGGGATCCTCGCCCGCTACCACGCTGCCGCTGCTACGAAGCTACCGGCGGACCGGAGCTCGACAGAGCAACCGTGACACACCTCCTGATGTACCACTAACCCATGAGTGGCGGTGTGTAGTTATGTAATCGTCAGCGGGCTCAACAATAATGGAACCCCGTCCAGCCAGCATGCAATCATGCAAGATGGTGCATGATACTAAAGCATGTAAATCCTACTCAAAATATCTATCCGAATAATATGTACAATCAGTATGTACATATCCCTAATCCAAGTACTATTATCCAAATAAAACAGGGAGATATAATCATATCCTATCAAATGCCTGTATCAATAGGCACAAAACATACTAGGCATATAAACATGAATATTATTGCATGCTATCCTAACTAATATATCAACTCGACTATATCTAAAAGATAAGTCAAAGCACTACCGATAAAATGTCCGCAAAGAACCAAATCACACATCATGAACTCGCCTCGCGGATCAAAACTCGCATACAAAGATAACTATTGTTAAGCACTAAGATACGATCCATCACAATCAAATCCTAAGCCGATTTCTGACATAAACCAATTAACCCAAATGCTTAATAAAATCCCTGGCCACATCCCACCTAATATAACTATCGCTTCATCCAATTAAGCAAATATGATTTTACAACCCCTATAATCATGTTTATCATATCCAAACAAAATCGCATACCGCTCTATTCACCAAAACAAATTTCAAACGAGTCCTCTCCTCTCATTCACAAGAACTTAAATGACCAAACCAACTCAAACTCGTAGTCAACTCCATAGATCAAGAATCCAACCGATATAACCAAAATTAACCACCATATGCACAAAGAAAAGGAGCAGATCATGCTTACTAACGAAAACAACAAGAACCCCCTCCTAAAATGCACCTCGTTAGCCGAAAGCTTCAAACACTATCCCTTTGTCTACGATTTACCACGGACAGGCAAAGACACTTGTTTCCAAGAAGGGCCTTTACCCGATCGACAACGACGCGCTCGCTTCTCGTCAACCTCCCACCGATAGATGTCGAGCAGCCAAGATGAGGAGGCGGCCGCAAGCTCCAGCCGCGCTGGCCGATGGCGGTGTAGTAGCGAAGGCCGCGAAGGCTGCAGAGGAAGAGGGCCATCGGCTTCGCGGCGAGGAGGCCGTGACGCGGCGGCGAGGACGCGCGAAGGCGCGCGCTGGCGCGCTCGCGAAGGATGGCGCGCTGGCTGCGGTCGACGCGGGCCGAGGAAGAAAGGCATCGCCGACGAAGAAGAGGGCGCCAAGGCCGGACGCGCAGACGCCAAGAAAAGGTGGTGATGTGCTCGCGCGAGGAGAAGAAAAAGGCTCACGAAGGAACCGCCAAGGGAATAGTCGCGCAATGGGAAAAAGAAAATAGAAAGATAGAAACTTAGGGTTTCCGGTTTAGGTTAATACCCCTTAAATAATGCTTATCTACTTTATCCCCGTAAAAGTCTCGTACGGAGTCCGTTTAAATCCAGAAAAATTTCTAAAATTCCCTAAAAATCCCGAAAAATTTCCAGGATTATTTCCTTAATTATTTGGCCATTCAATTTACTATTTTAAATTTTCCAGTATTTAACAAGAATTGAGTTAACCAAGTCCAATTTACACTTGGTCGTGCTAGAACACTTAACACAACACTTGTTTGAGCTAATTGGACACTAAGTTTTCGTTGAAATCCAATCAATTGAACCTATGCCCAAATTAATTTGGATCTCAAAATTAAAGCCTAAGTCCAATTATTTAATTTTCAATTAGACCTCTCTCATTGACAACCCAATTAGAAATTCAATGCATCAACCCATTTAATTCGACCCACTCAAATCCAGCCCAATTAAAAACTGATGTTGAGCCCATCTAATTCGGCCCAATTAAAATTCATCCCAATTACATTCGGCTCAATTAAAATTCAGCCCAATTAAAAACCACAGTCTTGTGGTAAACTGCTCTGGCAGGGCGGTTTATCGCCCCAAACCACCCTAGCACGATAACCGCCCGGCGGTTAAACTACCCGCCTCGCAGGAAACCGCCTGCGGTGATTCAATCGCCCGAGCGGTGTAAATCGCCGTAGGTTCTCAACGCGCCCTTTGGGGTTGAAAGCGCCTGTCGGCGATTCACCGCTAATCGCTCGTCCGCTAAGCACCGCCGCGGCCGGGCTAAATCGCCACCGGTCGGCTAAGCGCCTCTACAAGCGGTTCGCTCGGCGAGGTTGAATCGCTTGCGCGATTATACCGCTTGGCCGTGTAAATCGCCGCAGGGTCAAACTGCCTTGGCCGACGATGAAACCACCCTTCCAGGGTAGTTTCCCACCATGACAGTTAATATTTCCAGACCGGTCTATTTCCAGACAGTTAATATGTCCGGAGTGATATTCCACTTGGTAGAAACAATGTTAATCACTGTTCATCTTCTTCCTCGCGCGATTTCGCGATGAACAGTTAATTTGCAGGAATAAAAACTTTCTAATATCTATTAGATGCTTTCCAACTATGACTCTGATATCATTGTTGGTAGTTTTAGCATCTAATCGAGATTATTATAAACAGAATTAAAGGAAGAACATAAACTGGAAAAACTGGAAAAAAATACTTATAGGGGTTTCGTCAGAAACTTCTCGCGTCCAAGGAAGAAGATGCTACTCTCTGTTTGAGGAACAATCACAGTGAAAATCTCCTACTCTTCTACGAGATAAATTTCGATCGTGCCTTGATGTTCACTCTTCTCTCGACAACACTCCGCTCAAACAACCTTTCAGCGTTAAACCTCTGAATCCTCTCTTCTTTGGATGCACACCCCTTTATAAAAAGGGTGTCCTACTGCTGCGTTGTAAGAAGTACGGTTGCGCACTTCGTGCAGCACGTGCACACGTTGCTTTGCAACGTGTGCACGTTGCATTGCAACGTGTGCACGTTGCATTGCAACGTGTGCACGTTGCAGCACCGCCTCGAGCGGTTTACATTTCTTAATTGTTAGATCTACCACAAGATAAGAAATTGTAATTTCGCCAGTAAATTTTCTACGACTTTTAACAATTAAAAATAATAAAAAGATGAAAGAGAGACAATCCAAGGCTCTTAATATATATATCGTAGATAAACGTACATGTTTCACGGGAATGGTGAAATACCTTGAGACAGTTAGAAACAGTATGTTTCATGAAACGACGTGGTGACTAGATACGGTAAAATTTATGGATAAAAAAGGATCTATTATGAAGGAGGTTTATAATTTTTTTTTGAATTCAAATGATCTCCATATGTCTTGACCACCACGTCAAGAGTCATAGGATCATTCGTGATTTACCTCCCTCACAATGATCGTGGACATACCGATGAAACTACTAGGTTGGCGGATTCCAACATTTGCGGTTATAATTGACAAATCAAAATTAGATAATTTTTTTTAATTAATTAAACGGATCAAAATTTTTAATAAAATCGAACCGATTAAATCAATAATAAATAGATTAATTTGATTAAAAATTGAAAAAATTGATTTTTCAACATCAATCGATTGATGATTCGAAGAGTGTTCGAGAATGAGAAATATACAGTAACGATGTTCGAAATAATTTTCAACATCGATCGATCGATAAATATATCTATCGACTGATAAATGAAACGGGTGGTATGTCGGAAATGAGAAATATAATGCACAATAATCTAGGGTGACTAGGTGAGTCAGGGCGTTGGCCCTTGAGGCACTTGAGGTTTGGGGAGTAATGGAGTCAATGAGGATGCTCAAGACATAGGATAGTCGAGACTAAGAAATAATGGTGCTTGTGAAGTGAGGGGACTGAGAGCAATCGGGACTCGAGATTCTAAAAGAATCGAATAGATCAATCCACTGCATATATAATCAATCAATTGGTAGGTCATATCAATCGACTAATTCCTGACTCTAGTTCGGTTAATAGGTTAAATCGATTTTTTTTTAAATCGAAACCGAATATAAAAAATTCAATATTTATTTTTCAAAAATTCAAATTTTCAAATAAATCGAACTGAAATTTTCAATTCGATTCCTTCGATCGGTTTGTTCAATTTAATTGAATTTTTACTCGAGCCTAATTAGAAACTTAAAGTACCAATTGGTTGAAAGAGAGAATTAGGAAATATCATTTCGATGCATTAAACTATAGCGGTCGAACCCTTTTAGAGTAGAAGATAATCAAACTCTAAAATGTTTTAGATAGGATTTAACTGAATGAATTTGCATATGGCTAAATATTGATCGTGCGGGTTCGACCAATTAGCTAAGCAAGTAAGCATGTCAAGTCTTCTTCATCGGTGGCACATATTTATAGTAGTATATATATAAATAAAAAGTTTGTTATGTTGTATAATTGATCAGTGTGCGTCCGTATACAATTTGATTTTAGTCTTCCAATCGAATGGAATATATAATGTCTTCTCTCCTACGATCTTCGACTAAATCCTTCATCGTCGACCGACATCCACACTATAATCAATCCTTAAATCCAATCGGGTGTTTGCCTCATCTGATCACGATTGAATTTCGATTGGTATCTGATTGAATTGTATCAATCGCAATCGCGATCCATACCGTCATCATGATTTAGTCGTTTGATGATGATGTCGAACGACAATATAGATAGTCAAACGTAGATTACTATGTATACATTGCATAAAGGAACAGAATGAATCCATCATCCAACATATATCAATTAATTAAACTCATATGTGTTTTAATAGATCATATGTGTTTATATATATATATATATATATATATATATATATATATATATATATATATATATATATATATATATATATATATATATATTTCTGTATTCTAAATTTTTTTTCTTTTTTTAATCTACTAATTTTTTTATGCCTTTCTATTTGCTATGTTATTTGATATTTTTTAAAATATCTTTTGGGTGAGCTTGAGCTCATGCTGACATAGGGTCAAGCTAGGCTACATGCAGATGAATCTCTGAGTCAAACTTCAATTGGCGACACGAATCTTCTTTCTTTCTTTTTTTTTGTTTTATTCTTCCTTTGATTTGGCCAGTTGGATGAATTAATACACCTTACTTGTAATTTGATTGACGCAACACATGGACCAAATTTCCAAGGAAAAAACAAAAATCCGAATCAGATTTCAATACTATAAGATAAAGTTTCACTGATGTAACATGGAGCAATAATTTCCATAACCAATCAGACCATATTACTTCTTCGCCCGTCTCACTGTATATTTTGTTGATCAATGATAATAATAATACAGAAGGATATTATTTTATAAGACTTCAAATCGCATCATCGATCCCACCATACTCCTTAATTATTCGTCGTCTCTATTTTGTTGAGTAACGGTGACAATGAATATTCCAGAAGAGTTTAAAGATGCATGTATTGTATTTTAAAAAATCTTCTCAATAATTAATAAATATGATTTTGCTTACTGAGTTACTGTATAACATTAATCTTCGCAATTACATTAACCCACACTGAACTCATCAAAAATTCAACAATTCTGCCTCCATAGCTAGCTACTAGCTAGTGATTTCAATTCGACGCCATCATAAGAACATGATTATTCCAAACTAACACCATCTTAATTATTCAAGATCTCCATAGCCACTAGAGATTTCCGTTCACAATTCTGCCTCCGTCGACGACGATGACCTGACCATTCACGTAGCAAGACGAAGGGAGGCAAAGGAAGGCTACGACGCCGGCCACATCCTCCGGCTCTCCCTGACGCCCCAGAGGCACGAGATGATTCGCCCTCGCTAAAAATTCCTCGTCTTCCACAAACTGCCACAACAAACAAATCCGTATTCATCAGTCAAAATCGATTTTTTTTCGCCGATAATCCCTTCGTTCTTTAATTTCTAGATAACGACAAGCTGCGTTCGCTTACAGGATCAGCGAGTCGTGTTTTTATGTACCCTGGAGCTACACTGTTTGTTCTAATGTTATCTTTGGCCCATTCGCAAGCCAGATTTCTCGTGAGTTGATTCACCGCTCCTAAGCAAATTAAATGGAAAAAGAGTGAAAGAGAGAAGAAGAAGAAGAAGAAGAAGAAGAAGATCTAAGAAAATAGTTCATCTTCCAAGTGATTCAAGCTAATTCAATCAACAATTAATTATATGCAAGAAATACCTTTGGTTGATGCATACAAAGATACATAATCTACGCCAACGAAGCCAGAGATGGAGCTGATGAACACAATACTGCCGCTTCCACAAGCCCTGAGGAGAGGGTAAGCGAGTTGGCTCAGGTGGAACGCCGATTCCAGGTTTGTGCTCATCAAGAACTTGAAATCCTCCAGGGTTTGCTCTATCGTCGGTTTGTAGACCACCGTCCCCGCATTGTTAACCTGCAAAACGAAGAAGATTATCGATCGGTTAATTTCCGTGAGTATTCAGATTCGGTTTAGGGTTTAGAGGGGGAAAGAAAAAGGGGAGTACTGGGGGTTGGGGTTTAATACCAGAATGTTGAGCTTCCCTTCGAATTGGGACTTCACCGTCTCCATGAGCTTCTCTCTCTCGCTTGGTGAGGATACGTCGCAGACAGATCCGGTGACCTTGAGCTTGGAGGCGCGCCATTGCCGCACACACTTCTCCAGATCAGCTTCGTTGCGGGAGCAAGTGTGCACCGCCGATCCAAGTCTGGCGAGCTCTTCGACGATCGCATACCTACATTTAAGCTTGATCGATGAGTAGAAATATATATATCGAAAGAGATGGAGTATTCGAGGAATTAAGTACCCGATTCCCTTGGAGCCTCCGGTGACCAGAGCAGTCGTCCCGGCGAGAGACCATCTGTTTGTCTCGATGTGTCCCTGCACGCTGCTCATGCTTCTATTTTTGGAAAGGAACTCCGTGAGGAGGGGGACGAGGAATGCAGTAGTGCAAAGGGTAAAAGAAGATAAAAGGCTCATCGATGTGGAAAATAGACAGACTTTTAAAGTATTAAAATTCAAAACACTGATTTATTTATTTATTCTCCTTATCATTTTACCATTTTACCACTCCACGGCACCCACATATAAAATATACAGACATTTCTTATTATTATTTATTATAAAATATATATGAAAAAAAATAAATATAGAAAGCTATTAAACTGGCTAATTTATTTAAAATTAGAATATTATTATATTAAAATCTATTTGATTGTTTTTTAAAATTATTTTAAATTGCTTAAAATCATTTTATAGCTATTCTTAGTTGTTAATCAAATTTCAATAATTTTAGAGTATTTTAATAAAATAATTCTTAAAGTAATTTTAAATTATATTATATCACGTATCGTTAAGGTAAAGATATTTGTTTGAATCAATAATTAATTAATTAATTAATTTTATAATAAGTAAATGAAAAGAACAATCTAATTTAGGAGAGATTTTTCAACTCTCGAATATATAAAAGATGAAATATGTCACTCTAATATATTTATTGATATATCTCATAATTATTATAAAAAATATTTTTGTCAAACTAATAATTAATATGATAAGAAATTAGATACTTTGAAATTTTTTATAATTTTTGAAAATTAATCCTGATTCTTTGGAATAATTTTATTATTTTTGTCACTACAACAAAAACGAATAAATAGTGACGAAATTTTTTAATCCCAGACAAATATATTTCGTCGCTAGAATCATCGTAATAAGCTTGTCTCTAAGAGACATTAGCGACGAATTAACACTTTTTCGTCGGAAATATTAGCAACGAAATCTAGAATATTTCGTCGGAAATAAATACTAACGACGAATTAACACTATTTCGCCGGAAATCTTTTCGTCGCTAAGACTAAAAATTTTGTCGCAAAATCTAGAATATTGGAAAGAAGAAAATCACTGATATTGACAACGAAATATACCACATTCGTCGCTAAATATCAGTCGACTGTATATTTTTTAGCCTACCATAAAATCAGAAGACCCTCAACTAGCGACTCGACTGGCGACTCTTTTGCGACGAATTTTATAAAATTCATTGCTAATGGCCTACAACAGGCGACCACGTTAACTGGCGACTCGATTGATACGTCAAACTTTAGCGACGAAATTTGAAATTCGTCGCTAAACCTTAAAATCTTGATGTCGTATATCGAAAGTTAGCGACGAAATTGGAAAAAAATCATCGCTAACCATGAAAATACAGATTTCCAAAATTCATTTAATTTGTATTCGAAATCCTATAATACATTATCAATCACACAATTTAACTTAATAACATACAACTCAAATAATTTAACAACAATTACATTTAACAACAACTAACATAACATTCAATTTAAAGTTCAAAACATCCAATTTCACAAATTCATAGTATCCAAATTCACACACATTCAAGTTCACAATTTCACTAGGTCAAAAAAGAAATGTTCACAAACTCTAAGATGGAGGAAAAGATGGAGTTGAAGCTGACTTATGGATAAATGATTCTAAAGCTCCAGGTGCAAGCTGATTGATCTCATTGATGTCAACTCATCTTCGGTGCTAGCTAATTGAACTTGAGTGTTTGGTATCTCTTCTTTCGTCCCCTCTAATTATTGCTGGGGGGACTGAAGTTGTTCACACAATGCTGCAATAGTTGTTCTGGAGGAGGAGTTGACATCCGAAGAAGTGGATTTAACTAGTTTTGGTCCACTTCAAAGTCATCTAATATATCCAGAATGAACACCGAGGACTTGATCATAAATCTGATCTGCAATCTGAACTGCATCGATGTCATTTTCGATTTCTTGTGATTGGATGTGCTCATCTCGCAGTCTCATCATATCACCTTAAGAATAACAAACATATTAGTAATATGTTTACAAAGAATTATGCAAATTTAAAAACAACTTTACTAAATTATATCAATTATATCTTACGTATACCGTCTCGGCTCTCTCTCCACTCCACTCTTTTGATGAGGTACAATGAGTTGTATTAAAGACAGTAATCCGATCTTTTCTTTGAGACTGATCGGTCTGGAAAATATTATAATGTATTAATATTAAAAATACCAAACAATATACTGTAACTATAAAGTTTGTACTTATAACGTTGTAGCTATATTTGATGAATGATTTTGAGTCATCTCGATGGGTAAATGGTAGTTGTGCTCGATTTTGGTCATTTATTACCGATCGTGTCTACAATATCAAAATTTGTTAAGAGAAAACGTAAAACATGAGTTGTAGAACAAATATTTTAATTTATATATAACTCAGTTAATTAATTGGTATAGATTGAGTTATCTGAAATTTCTCTGAGTTAAACAGATCGTACATATAGTTCCAATCTTCCTGTGTCTTATAAAACTCGATCGACATATGATGTCGATGCTCGGTAGGGGGAAGATGCAATAGACACTTATAATGAGTGTGCATCTTATTTTGATTGTCTATGTACTTTGTACTCATTAATCTGTCGGTCTCCTTTCTTACCGACGTTGTCTCCTTGACAAAACTGATATCGAAAGCAGCCTGAAAAAAATACCAATAGTGAAATTTATTAATGAATGATGGTTGATTATATAAATATCAAATTACTCATACTTACTGATAATCGATCATATATCATCTGTTTATTGTCCACGGGGATATACTTCCAGCTCTTAGCTTGTAGGGGAGCGAATTTCTTAATTGACAGATCTAACTCTGTCATAAAAGCAACTGCATTTGTCCTAATTGAGTGCCCATCACTCTTACAAAAGGTAATGGGTAATCTACCCCGTTCCTTGATTTGTCATCGAAGCCGATCGGAGTGTGTGCCTCGTGTCTCTCTACGTGTTGGATGAGCTGTAAATCAAAGAGTATTAACAATTAACAAGTTAAATAAATAACAGACAAAATAAATATATTTAACACCACATAACTAACTAATAGGAGCAGGAGCACTGTCATCGTCAGGTGTAGACACAACTGGGGAGCGCTCAATTCTCTTAGACGACATAGCTGTGACATAAGTATTATATATAGATTGACGTATAATGAAAGATTATATTAAATATATAAATTATAAATGAAGAACAATATAAATATCATGTAAATGCATCTAATCGCTATCATCATCTGAAAATGATAAATAATCATCCGCCTCACTATCAATTTCACTATCTTCACTCTCAGTAATACGATTATTTTGAGCGTCCATATCCAGATCCACTTATGCATTTGTCATATTTATTTGTTGATCCTCAACATCTAATCGACATAGTTGATTTATCGCTAAGTCTTCACCGACTACTGAAGTTGAATCATTCGATGAAATCTCTTGGTTTGGCTCCATATTCAAGATATTACCACCCTCAAAATTTTCAGATACTTCATCAATTTCAGTTACTTAGTATATTTTTCGACGGTGAACCCTTTGCACGACCTTCCAATGACCTTCACGTTTGATATCATTCAAATAATACAATTGATTTGTTTGGTTTGTCAAAATGAAAGGGTCATCATCATACCATGTTTTAGAAGTGTCAATATAAAATAGATCATCATCATACTAATAATTTTTTTGGGATTACATTGGAACCATTCACACCAAAATAATTGAACTTTATACCTAAAAGAGTAAAATATTTGAACCACATCCTTCAACACACCAAAAAATCCAAATTGTTCCCATCGTCAGAGAATGATACGCTGACTCTACTATTCTGAGTAGTTCTGTGTGAATCACGGGACCTTGTATGATATCGAATCTCATTTACAATGCATGCATCATACAATTGAACTTGCATCAGGTCTCATTGCTAAATAATACAATTCATTTGTGATATCTGAATTTGTAAAAAAAATTTAGCGCTACAATTTTATCCCTAAACCAAGTGGAAAATCTCGCTCGTGATATTGCATAATTTGATCAGCATAAACTTTTTGGGACATATGTTATAGATGCTCACTGTATAAAAACTTAATCAATTTAAACTCTGTGAATGAAATAGAATTAAAGTAATAACTTAATATAAATACTTACTTTCGATATCGATTGACTTCTTTACAATTGTTTAGAATGTACCAATATAATTTTTTAAACAATGGCAATGATAATTTTATACTTTGTTAATTGTCAAAGACTCTTATTTCCTATGAGAAAACACTTAATTTGTCTATTGATGGTTGAACATCTTTATTCCATTCCGATTTAGAAAATTTTGTCTCAATTTGACATATATATAATAAACTGAATGTCAAGGTCTCATTTACAATATACTCCTTTGCAATAGATTTTTTAGGTAAAGTTTTTTTAATCTTCTCAAATATCGCTCGATGAAATACATCTAGTTGCAATTCTTTCAAGACAAGGACCATACAAATGAAGGAAGTGGAAAATGCTGTTCCTGGAATCAATGTTTCAATCAACCCTGACAAAGTATGTTTCTCTGCTTCAGAGCATTGCATATTTAATGGTTCGTGTTGAAAACAATGCCATTGCGTCCACAGCCCTTGAAAGAGCAACTGAGAGAAAAAGTGGAAGAAATGGAAGGGTTGGAGGATCTGAACCAGACTCTCATTTTCAAAGAGCGGCAGAGCAATGATGAACTTCAACATGCTCGGAAAGAGCTTATTAATGTAAGCCTTTCATCTTTCCACTTTTCTTGATCGAAGAACTTAATTCACAAATCTAATGCTATCGTGTAGGGCCTGAAAGACATGGGTACTGTGCATACCACAATTGGCATCAAGAGGATGGGAGAACTTGACGCGAAACAATTCTTACCTACATGGCTACATGCAAGCAGAAATTTGGAAAAGACGAAGCCGAGTCCCATGCTGCATTATACTGCTCACAGTGGCAGGAGGAATTACAGAAGGCAACCTGGCATCCCTTTAAAGTTATTACGATAGAAGGGAAGTGTAAGCTGGTATGGAATAATTGGATGTGATTTTGTACTTGAGAGGCAGGTGTTAAGTGGTTGGTAATAAGAGGCAAAAGCGACACTACTTTGAGATTTCAAATTCACTTCCCTGTTAGCTAAGCTATTGTAATGGAACTTATATTGTCTGCATTGGATATGAAGGATCATCTTTTGTGGTTTGTACGAGTTTGGTTATGTTTCTAACAGAACAGCTAACAATTCGCATTGTAAGGGTCCATTTCTTTTGCCTAAAATAGTTTGTCTGTGAATTTTTTTTATTTCTTTTGAAGAATCTTTGCAGGGAAACTGGATTAGTTTTTCTTGTTTGCATGGTTGTGTAATTGTGTTATGAAAAAAAATATTTTCTCTTGTTCCTTCCTTTGCTTTTCCATGATTTCTGTTTCCTTGTGAACAGTTAGCATTGGTGGAGGTAGGGCTGGCCTTCTCAGGTCGACCGAGCTTTGCTTGCTCCATCTTTCGCCTGCTTAATCCTACTTTGCTGTTTTGCACGTTTGAGCTCTGCCTATTGGTCCTTGTAATTTGATTGACGCAACACGTGGACAAAATTTCCAAGACAAAAATAAAACATGAATTAGATTTCAATACTAAGATAATATGTAAAATGAATCAGATTTCTTTGTCGTCTCACTATTTTGTTGATTAATGATAATAATGATCCAAAAATATTACAAGAAACAGAAACTCAATGCAGCAAGTGTGACAGAAGTACTTCATATGCGATCGGGAAATATTCACCTTTGAGTTCTCACCGGGGGTGCGCAATCGGTTAAAATTGAACCGATCGAATCGATTAAGATCGAAATTGAATAAACTGAATTTTTTTAACTAAATCGAATCGATCGAATTTTTTTACCGAATCGAATCGATTTGGCAAAAAAAAATCAGTTTTTTTAATTAAAAATCGAAAAAAATGACTTTTTACGTCCAGTCTACTTAATCCAGTGGACAAAAGTACAAAATATTTCTTAGTCGACTGATAACTCAAATTAGTCGACTAATGGTCCAAACAGTCGACTGATGGTCCAAGTAGTCGACTGCTTCAGTTAAAATCGATCGATTCGGTTAAACCGAATTTTTTCAGTTCAAACTCGAAACCGAACCGAATAAACCGATATTTTTTAATAAAAAAAAAATCAAATTTCCGATTGGACCGAACCGAACTTTCAAGTTCGGTTGGTTTTTTCGATTTAACTAACCGATTGCACACCCCTAGTTCTCACGCGATGGCTCGATGGTAAGGACAAAGTGACGCTTGTCGAGAACGTATGAGTTCGATGTCGGACGAGGAGTCTAAAATTTCTCTGATTTCAGATTGACCCTTCTCTGTCTTTATCATCGAGTCGAGGGGTTGTATTCCACTCGTGATTTATCCTCCCTCTCGCCAATAGCCTTGAGATGGGTCACAAGAGCCGCTAGGTGAGCGGATTCCCACCTTTTGTCGAGAAATATTTACTTGTAAGAAAATATTAAGAATCTCCCAGTGATATTATAGAGGAAGTCATAGCTCAGCGAAGACTCAAATTCTTTCGTGATTTGATCATCATGTTTGTTAGGCCAAAAAAAAAGTACCAGCTTGTTTGATGCAGTAAGATTCGACATAGAGAAAGTAGTTTGATAGATGCAAATGCATGTATATATTGAACTTGAATGAAGAGTTCAATGTTAGTTCTCATGACTGGTCCAGTTGATAAGGTCATAATTTTGGGTTATTAAAAGATTCCTTTCTTTGTATTTGTTATCTGAATTTTAATTTACCTTCTCCATCGATAGAGACAGTTGAAAAAGACCGCTAATATGATGATCCCACGTTTTTGGAATAAAGAGTCCAACAAAATCTTAATCAAGATCTTCATAAGAACATGATTCCAAACTAACACCATCTTAATTATTCAATATATATATGGTCATAATTAAGAACATGATTCCAAACACCATCTTAATTATTCAAGATCCCCATAGTTACTATACTAGTGATTTCCGTTCACAATTCTGCCTCCGTCGACAACGATGACCTGACCATTCACGTAGCAAGACGAAGGGAGGCAAAGGAAGGCCGCGACGCCGGCCACATCCTCCGGCTCCCCCAAACGCCCGAGAGGCACGCGATGATTCTCCCTCGCTACAAATTCCTCGTCTTGCACCAACTGCCACAACAAACAAATCCGTATTCATCAGCCAAAATCGATTTTTTTTTTCACCGTAATCCCCTCTTTTCTAGATAACGACAAGCTGCGTCCACTTACAAAGTCAACGAGTGGTGTTCTTATGTACCCTGGAGCTACACTGTTTGTTCTAATGTTATCTTTCGCCCATTCACAAGCCAGATTTCTCGTGAGTTGATTCATCGCACCTAAGCAAATTAAATGGAAAAAGAGTGAAAGAGAGAAGATGAAGAAGAAGATCTAAGAAAATAGTTCATCTTCCAAATGATTCAAGCAAACTCAATCAACACTATGCAAGAAATACCTTTGGTCGATCCATACACAGACAGATTATCTACGGCAACGAAGCCAGAGATGGAGGTGATGAATACAATACTGCCGCCTCCACAAGCCCTAAGGAGAGGGTAAGCAAGTTGGCTCAGGTGGAACGCCGATTCCAGGTTTGTGCTGATCAAGAACTTGAAATCCTCCAGGGTTTGCTCTATCGTCGGTTTGAAGACCGCCGTCCCTGCATTGTTAACCTGCAAAACGAAGAAGATTATCGATCGGTTTCCGTGAGTATTCAGATTTGGTTTAGGGTTTAGAAGGGGAGAGAAAAAAGCGAGGGATTAATTAATACCAAAATGTTGAGCTTCCCGTCGAATTGGGACTTCACCGTCGCCATGAGCTTCTCTCTCTCGCTCGGGGAGGATACGTCGCAGACAGATCCGGTGACCTTGAGCTTGGAAGCGCGCCATTGCTGTAGACACTTCTCCAACTCAGCTTCGTTGCGGGAGCAAGTGTGCACCGCCGATCCAAGTCTGGCGAGCTCCTCCACGATCGCATACCTAAATTTAAGCTTGATCGATGAGTAGAAATAGATGGAAAGAGATGGAGTATTCAAGGAAGTACCCGATTCCCTTGGAGCCTCCGGTGACCAGAGCAGTCGTCCCGGCGAGAGACCATCTGTTTGTCTCGTTGGGAGTGTGTCCCTGCACGCTGCTCATGCTTCTATTTTTGGAAAGGAACTCCGTAAGGAGGGGGACGAGGAATGCAGTGCAAAGGGTAAAAGAAGATAAAAGGCTCATCGATGTGGAAAATAGACAGACTTTTAAAGTATTAAAATTCAAAACACTGATTTATTTATTTATTCTCCTTATCATTTTACCATTTTACCACTCCACGGCACCCACATATAAAATATACAGACATTTCTTATTATTATTTATTATAAACTATATATGAAAAAAATAAATATAGAAAGCTATTAAACTGGCTAATTTATTTAAAATTAGAATATTATTATATTGAAATATATTTAATCGTTTTATTAAAATTATTCTAAATTGCTTAAAATCATTTTATAACTATTCAAACTTCAATAATTTTAGAGTATTTTAATCAAATAATTATTAAAGTAATTTTAATTTATATTATATCAGGTATCGTTAAGGTAAAGATATTTTTTGAATTATTAATTAGTTAGTTAATTAATTAATTAATTAATAAGTATATGAAAAATAATCTAATTTAGGAGAGATTTTTTAATTATTGGATAAAAGATGAAATTTGTCATCTAATATTTATCGATTGATTTTATAATTATTGTAAAAAATATAAACCATAAAAAATATTTTTTTCAATTAATAATTAATATGACAAGAAAATAGATATTTTATAAAATTTATAATTTTTAAAAAATAATCTTGATTCTTTGGAATAATTTTATTATTTATGCTAACCATGTCCTCGAGTGGGGACAAAGACTTTTCAACTCTATGTACCCAATTTGGAGACGTCATTGGAAGTTGAAGCAATCATGTCTATTTATTTGGAAAAATCACGTGGCTATTATTTAGTCAAAAAACACACACAGTGATTCTATTTTTATTTTCCAAAAGAAATTTATGCCACTCGGGTCACCTTTCCTTCCACAATTTTTACGGGCTCTCCTTCCTCCAAAGTGTCTTGCTTCAGGGTTGGCTACTTGGCTCTTCTAACATGTAAAAATCCTCATCGAGTGGCACCTTGCCCTTTGAGTCGTCAATCCGAGTCCTTTTCTGATCGATCCGGACCATTTTCACGTAGTAACTACGGGCCACCTTTTGTTCGCCCATCACCTCTCCCAACAACAACCCCATCGGGAACTTGATTTTCTGATGATAAGAGGATGCCACCGCCATAAATGTAGACAGGAAAGGTCGGCCTAAAATGTCGTTGTAAGTAGAAGGAGCATCCACTATCAGAAAGGGAGTCATGCTAGTCCTTTGGTTTGGCCTCTTTCCTAGGGTGAGGGGTAATAATATCTGCCCGATTAGATGCATCATATGTCCCGCGAATCCAAACAAAGGCATTGTCACAACCTCCAATCGGGCATCCTCCAAACATAGTTAAAGGCCTCCTGAAAGAGCACGTTAATTGAACTTCTCGAGTTCACCAGGGTCCGAGTCTTCTCATTATTGACAATAGTAGTTCTAATTATCGAACCATCATTATGATGGAAAAGGATACCTTCCATATCAATGGGGTCGAAGTTGATCTGGGGAGCCTCCCTAAGGGCTCTATCTTCATTGATGGTCAAACTTTCCATCAGCGAGCATGTGACTTCTGGGCCCGATTGGAATCTCTGTTAGTAGGTCTTCCGATAATAATATTGATTATTCCTCGAGTGGGGACATCCTTCGGAGTTGTCGGGGTTCTGTTGCTTTGGCCGACCTCCTTCGCGGCTTCTTCTCAGCCCCTCGACTGCTGGTTATGCCTTCTAGGAGCTTGGGGTCCCCACTTGACATAGGGTCTCGAACGAGGGGCTTGACGAGGTCTTCTCCCTCTCGAGTTTCTCTCCAAAGGGAGCAACAAGCGTGGATGCTCGTGCCTGATTCTCTCGTTCTCTCTTCAATCCATAGCATTGTTCGCTGATATGCTCATACTCTGAGTGGTATTGATAGAAGTGGAGAGAAGGAGGATTCCGATGACTCCCTGTGTAGCCCATTAGGCAATGAAAGATGCTAGATCTTTCACAAACCTCTACCTCTTTATCACAAGAGGTCTGGGGCAGGGGCAAGCACTCGGTCGCCATGATCCTTACAGCTCTACTGCGTGGGGCTTCCATAGGGAAATGCCTGAAGTGATTTGGTCTAGGAGGAGCCAGCCAGAGGAGAGGATGATTCTTCTCGGCAGAGGTTGAGGTCGAGCCCTTCCAAGACTATCTAGCTTTCCTCACTTCCTCCACATTGATGAATTTTTTGGCTCGGCAGAGCAATTCAAATTAGCCTACTAGTGGTTCCCTTATCATAGATTCAAAGAAAGCACCATTCCTTAAGCCTTGGGATATGACTGCCATCATGATATTCGAGGTGGCTGCAAAAACTTCCAAAGCAGCCCTGGTAAACCGCTGGATGTAGTTCCTTAGTGGCTTTATTGGTTCATACTTTAAATTAAACAGACTAAAGGTGGTTGTCTTGTATTTCTTATAACTAGCAAAATGTTATAATAAGACATTGCTCAAATTGTCGAAGCAAGTAATGGAATCCAAGCGCATCACTAGAAACCAATTTTGGGTAGCAGATACTTGGGTGGTAATGAACACCCAACATTTGACAGCGTCGGTGTATTAGTGAAGAAGGGTCATGTGCTCGAAGGTGTGCAGGTGCTCCTCTGAGCCTATGACACCATTATATATGCCTGCATGAGATGCTCAAAATTTATAAGGAAAGTCTTCCAATAGTATTTCTTCAGTGAAAGGAGATAGCTTGTGTCGCGCGTAAGGAACTATCGAACGACTCTCCTCTTATTCCTCCTTCCCGCTCAACAAGAGGTGGTGAGCGGGTCTATTGACCTGCATTGCTCCCTCTACCCCTCGCTTGGCCCCGTGGTCACATCGGTCGATGGATGGGCATATGTACACACTCATGCCACAACCTCCTCCGCGACTTTCTCCATCATCGCAATTAGCTATCCTCAAGTCAAGGTGATAGGAGCCTCCTCAGAAGTAGAGACCCTTGAAGGAACTCCTTGCAGTTGCATCTCTACGTATAGCTCACAAGTTCCCCATAGACTATGAAACTGATGCGGCTCACTTTTCTGGTCTCTTTCGCATGAGAGTGGAAGAATGATAGGTTCTTTACGGTCGTAGTAGTAACTTCCCTGTCAAGATTAACATGCATCAGATGGTCATCAATACTTTCCGACGATGACCCCTCGAATCTTAAGTCAAACAAAGAGATGATGATGAAAAGATAAAGAAAGTATTATGTCATAGTGAGAGATGTGTGTTCAGAGAATTCTCGCCTTTATCTTTTCCTCGACCTTGCCTTTATATCATAGCTCTGAGGTAACCGTTCTCTTCCCGTGATCACCTCTAAAACACCTTTGGGTAAGTCATTTGGGGACAAACTCTGTGAGGACCTTTTACGTGGTATGTCACATAGATCGTTATCCTCCTGTGAGCGAGCAATTAGGGACAACCTTTGTTGGGAATCTTCACCTGACACTCGAGGTGTTCGAGGACAATCATCGAGAGGAGCGGTTTAGGAGACTAGCCATAACAACCTATGGGGAGGAATCTATCTCATGATCCTCGATTTGCTCCTTTCCAGACGACCCGAGTCACTTTGTCTCTACTCGCATCTTTCTTGATGGACCGAGTCACTTCGCCCCAACTCGTATCTTTTTTGACGGCCCGAGTCATGTCACCCCGATTTGTATCTTATTTGACAATTCGAGTCACTTTGCCCCAACTCGTATCTTCTCTGACGGCCCATGTGATGACATTGCTTATGGAGGATTCCTATGTGATCATCCTCTGAAAGGCTGATTGGATGTGTCTTAGGATATCTTGCATTTCTCTGACTCAGCGGACTCCGCTTCCTAAGTGCACCAATATTTGATCCGCCACATCTTGGATCAAGGTCTTGTCTTTCTCCGCCCCCAGGGCTGTGGCGCACCGGTAACCATGCTTTCTTCCCAACGCCGATGCCACGGTTCGATTCCTCTGGGGCGTGTCCCACTAGGTATTTTTGCCTTGGGTGTGACAGTCGGCTATGCTGGTCGGATGCAATGGGCCCACGTTGGTAGATCGGGTCGAAGTGCAGGTGCCAATGATGCGTCCTCCTGATTTACCCTTGCTGACCGATGATGACTCTAATTGAAGGCCATGAGGCAGGACCGATTAGTCAAGGAGACGAGTTGATATCAATTGCCTAGATATCCCTTGTCAATAAAAAAAAAAAAAATGTTGCCTTTCTCCGATTTCACCACCGCTAGTTCTTATTTAAGGGCCTCCTCTATTTGGCCTTTTCGTTAGCCCTACGTTTGAGTGGCCCCTTAGTCCAAGATCTAGCTGATTCATTTATTTCGGTTGTATCAATTGATGTTATAATAAGAAAAGGATTTCCTAAGGAGCTGTGATTAAGGATGAATTGTGAGTGTAAAAAGTTAAGGTTGATAGATAGGTGTAAAGTATTTAGGTTATATCTAAATACTACATATATATGTGTTTTTAGGATCATGATGTATTTGTCAAAATCGAAATGATCGAGGACGATCGTAGAAGTTCTTGAGTTGCTGGACGAAAAGATCGTTGCGCTATAAAGATGGAATGAAACAGGATTGACGACGAAGAGTTCATCTCATAGGCTATTTCGCCTTGCTCTTTATCATATTCTTCAGTACTAAGAACAAACAAGTTGCTAGTTGCCTCAATGAGATATTCTCCAAAGCATACACAGATTTATTTTTCAATTATTTTCCCCATTATTTTAACTGAGTGAATTTGGATATAGTTTGCTCTATGATAGATTTGAAGACCGCCGTCCCTGCATTGCTAACCTGCAAAACGAAGAAGATTATCTATCGGTTTCGTGAGTGTTCATATTTGGTTTAGGTTTTAGAAGGGGAGAGAAAAAAAAAAGAAGAAGGGGGATTAATACCAAACTGTTGAGCTTCCCGTCGAATTGGGACTTCACCATCGCCATGAGCTTCTCTCTCTCGCTCGGGGAGGATACGTCGCAGACAGATCCGGTGACCTTGAGCTTGGAGGCGCGCCATCGCTGCAGACTCTTCTCCAGATCAGTTTCGAGCCGACGAGAGACCATCTGTTTATCTCTACGATGTAAAAATTAAGATTGTAATTCGTCAATCTAACGGTTTTTATCAATTCGTCTTTGAATCATTGTAAGCGAGATAAATCACGGTAGATCTTTGACTCTTGAGATTAATAATTAACGCATGGAGAAACAACACCCTCGTATTTGCGAGAGATTGACCTATTATCTTATTATGTAATGTCTATATACATTAGCTATTAGATTCTTCCCGCGAGAGCAACCATCTATTTATCTCGATGGGACTAAGAGTGTGTTCCTGCACGTTGCTCATCAGTTCATCAGTTCATTAGTACTCTTTTTATAAAAAGAATTCAAATTTTATAAAAATATAAAAAAAAATTATTAAAAAATCTTTTTTATTTTTTCGTTGAGAGTTCATTGAAATTTTTATCATTTCGCACGGAGGTAAGAGAAGATAAAAGGCTCATCGATGTGGAAAATAGACAGACTTTTAAAGTATTAAAATTCAAAACACTGATTTATTTATTCGCTTTGACATTCTATCACTGTACTGCACCCACCTGTAAATTAGGCATTTCTTATAATAAATTGATTTCTATATTATTTATTATAAAATATATATATATGAAAAAATAAATATAGAACGCTATTATATGTCAAACGTTGAAGATCGATTATGATTTTTTTTCTCTTACATTATATTTATTTTAACATTTCACCTTTTGAATGTCTGCTTATTTAAAAAAAAACACACACACAAACAGAGATTCCAGCTTTATTTTTCAAAAGAAATTTATAGACACATCAATATCATTTCATGACTAATTAAATAATTCTAGATAGTCGTGACTTTATAATGAATTTAATGCAGGAAAATAATTTTAATTTATAAGATAAGAAAGCTAGCTTAGACCAAACCTCCATGTGGTTCATTCACGGATCAAAGGTGGAGACCAAGTCATAAACAATCCGAACTCGATCGCTCGACTGGTTAAGCTCGGCCTCGGCTAACTCTTATCGAACCAGACCATGCCAGATCAGTAAGCACCAAACCTAGGCCGACCGGCCAGGAGACCTCCTGGCTGTAGTAACAATATATACCTGTTCTTCGTTGATTTTACCCGGTTGGAGTATGGACTTGCGTCGGAGGAAATATCACGGTGGAAGTTCCCTCTGTTTCCACAAACCAAGATCGCCGGACACTTCTTCGATCGCTTCACACTGATTGTCGAGCAACCCTTCGTCTTCGTCTAACAGCCGAACCAACCCCTTACCACCTTGGACGCACCACCTTATCAAGGAAGGAGAGCACGCACGGCTTATGTCGTGCGTGCGTGATGGCGGTTCCACGAACTGCCATCGCAGTTCGTGGAACTGCCTGCCCACGTCTAACATCTCCCACTCGTCCAAGGTATGTCACATAGACAAAAATGATCACACAGACCATTTTAGAAAGAGGTGTTTATGCACATAGACTAAATGATCACACAGACCATTTTAGAAGAGGTGTTTAGTCACATAGACTAAATCGAAGCAACATCTATTGTCCCAAATAGACTAATAGAACTGATCAATAGTCTCAAAGACTAAATGAAGCATCAAATTAGAAAATGGTTCGTGCGACAGCAAGCACATTGAGCATTCAAATGCTAAGAAAGTTGTTACACCTTACATAGCTGCTCATTGAGTGATACATGCTAAGAGAAGTTGTTACGCCTAACTTAGCCACTCTACATATGATACATAATCATTCTCCCGATGACACAGAGTCATCTCCAGGTGGTACAAAACCATTTATCTTATGGCACACAACCATTTTCCAAGTGACACACAGTCGTTTTCTAGATGATACAAAATCATATTTCTGGTGATACATAATCATTTACCTGAAACATCCATGTCTTGCTTTTTACCCAGATTAAATAATCTCATTTACATCAATATGAACATCTCTAATCCCTTAAATTGACCATCATGTCAAGAGCATGTCTCATATTCCAAATATTCACAAACATTTCTGTACACAACAGAAAAGAGTCGACTAGTGAATAATACTCATTAGATGTAAATCTATTTAATCTTCCTTTTTAGTGTGAATCTATTCATTTTAATCAATCGCTTTCTTAGTCATGTTCCATAGACCGAATCATCCATAGTCATAGGTAGACATGCTAAAGTAGCAAACCTTGATTAAAACTTCAAGTAGACACCTAAATAGTCACAAAGGGCAAATACTGAGATTAACATATAATCTCAAAGGGCTCACATAGCAGAGAAACAGGGATCCATTCTCCTACTACCCTTATTGTCGTCTTAGCACATGCGGTATGATTCACATGCTACGATGTCGTCCTCTTTACCAATAAAGAGCGCATGTTTCCCTCAAATTAACATCGTACAGATTTCGATCTAAACATTCCCAATGTCTAATCCAGAATTCAACACATGAATCCAGAACTCAACATATGAATTCTAATCTGGCTCAAAAACAGGCATAGTAAATGGTGGGTTCATTTACTTCGATCATTTACTACAAAATGATTTTATCTTAATACAAATATCAAGACGACCCTAACTTATAGGAATGTAATAAATTTTACAGCTTCCAAAGCTAACAACCACATAGGTTGACCTACAAGCATCGGTCTTACCTCTATTCATACGCAACAAATAGAGATGATTGTCCATGTGAGAGGACCAATCACTACCTGCCAACATGCTTATCGAGATCTTATCACTAGAATGTAACATAACATACACTGAATAGATTATGGTTGACATTTCAAAAACAATCAAATCATTATATTCAATTGTCATTACAAGACTATTACATTCTACGAAGTCCCATGGACTTTACATGCTCGTTAAATGACTCTCTAGTCATTGGCTTAGTAAAAGGATCTGCAAGCATAGCTCGTGTAGGGATATACTCAAGAATCACCTTCTTTTTAGCAACAATATCCCTGATAAAGTTGTATTTTATAGCAATATGTTTGCCCTTGCTGCGATATTTGGGATCCTTGGAAAAAGTTATCGCGGCTTATCGTCACTGATACGATCATCGGACTCCCGCTTTGCTCTCGAATCTTCAAATGCTTTAGGAACCTTCTCAACCAGACTGCTTCTTGTACAGCTGCTGAACATGCCACATATTCAGCTTCCATTGTAGATAAAGTCACACAGGCCTGTTTCTTGCTGTTCCAGGAGATGGCGCCACCATTCAACAAGAACGCATAGCCTGATGTAGATTTTCTATCATCCAGTCTCGGCCAATCTGCATCGAATAGCCCTAAGGCTCATCTCGATCCTTGATAACAGAGAGACAATAATCACGTCGCCTTGAGATATCTGAAAATCCTTTTCACTTTGCCTTCCAGTGTCTCGATCCTCAGGTTTGGTGGAACCGTGACTAAGCCTTTGCATAAGCCCGATATCGGGCGAGTACACAACATAGTATATATTAAAACTACCTATGCGTGGCATATGGTTTTTATTCATGTCGGCTATTTCAAATTTGAGTCTTGGGACTCATACTTTTGCTCAACAGTAAAGATTTTCGCAATAATTAGGTGCATTGTGATTCTGATCAGACATGTTGAAATGTTGTAACATCTTAGTAATATAAGACTCTTGTGACAAACCCAAAGTCTCTTTGATCGATCGGATGATCTTAACTCCTAAGATGTATTCTTTCTCCCATATCTATTGTGTCAAATTGAGAAGACAACCACTTTTTGACTTCTTCAATAAAACCTATGTCATTTCCTGCTATCAGCATATCATCAACATATAATGATAAAATAACATACTTTCCTTTTTCCTTCTTTAGGAAAACGCAATGATCCTCATTGATCATATCGAAACCATAAGATAAAACCACTTTGTTAAATCTTATGTTCCACTTGTCTTGGACGCTTGCTTGGCCCATATATATAGATTTCTTAATCTACATACTTTATCCTCTTGGCCTAAAGCAACGAAACCTTCCGGTGAACCATATAGATTTCCTCGTCAAGCTCACCGTTAAGGAAAGCGGTTTTGACATCCATCTGATGTAATTCCAAGTCATAATACGCCACAAAGGCCAAGATAACTCGGATTGACACAAACTTCACTACGGGAGAAAATGTCTCTTCAAAGTCAATATCCTCTCTTTGGGTAAATCCTTTTGCAACCAAACGAGCCTTGTATCGGTTAATCGATCCATCAGACTTCCTCTTTATTTTGAGAATCCACTTATTCCCAATGGCCCTTCGGCCAGGAGGAAGATCGACTAACTCCCAAACTTGATTCCGAATCATTGACTCCATCTCTTCTTCCATTGCACTTTTCCACTTATCTCTAACCCTACATCCCAACGCATCCTCAATGATTGAGGTTCATCTTCGCCAACTCGGGAGTGTCATCATTGCCTCATTCTCAATATCAAACCTCCTTTTAGGTATGATCTTACGAATACTTTTCCGTAAGTTGGGCTGTTGAGAAGTCACCTCGTGATCAGACACATTACTCCCACTCGGTTGACTAGGTTCGTATCCCATTTGGACATCTGACTTGTTGATAATGACTCATCCTCCTCAAAAAGAGGAACTGTCTTATCAACTTCACCCTTTGTTGGGAACTCAGTTTCGAGAAAAGTGGCATCTCTCGACTCAATCTCAGAGATTGTCCCATCTGACATTTCACCTATGAAAACATAACCTTTTGAGGTATCAGAATATCTTATAAAGATACACTTCTTACCTCTAGGTCCTAGTTTTCCATATTTGTGAGAACTATTATGAACGTAGGCAGCTGACCCTCAGAGTTTCAGATTGCTCAAATCTGGTTTTCTGCCCGTCCAACGTTCATATGGGGTTGATGGAACTGACTTTGAAGGCACTTTGTTAAGTATATAGGCTGCAGCTAATAATGCATCTCCCCGATAGAGATCGCAAATTAGCTCGCGCCATCATAGACTCCAACCATTTCAAGAAGAGTCCTATTTCTTCTTTCAAAGAACCCCATTTTCCGTGGAGTTCCCGGGATCGTTAGTCGCCTAATAATCCCCTTATCATTACATGTCGCTTGAACAAATCGCATGGATATTCACCCCCATCGGTCGCAAGCAAGGCCTTAACCTTACGCTCGCTTTGATTCTCAACTTGGTTCAAATAACGAATGAAATAATCCAACGCTGCTTGATTTTTGAGAAATCAAATACACATGACCATACCTAGTGAAATCATCAATAAATGTAATGAAGTAGGAAGCTCCATGCCTAGCCTTCACACTCATCGGACCACAAATATCCGAATGAATCAATTGCAATGGCAAGTCTGCTCTAATAGCCTTTCCAAATGGTTTCCTAGTTGCTTTTCCAAAGAAGACAATGCTCACATACTGAGACAAGCTAATCTTAGCGAGAGCCCATCAAACCCTCTCTAGCTAATCGATTCATGCGATCTTGTCCTATATGTCCCAATCTAGCATGTCAAACCTCATCAGTTATATCCGCATTACTAGTAAGAGCAATGTTTGAAAAATAACTATGAATCGCACAATTCACTTCAGGCACCACATCTAGTACCATAAAACCATTAGATAAATAACCATATCCGATTGACACAGTCGAATCTTAAGTTCTACAATGATTTGAAAAAATTTACAGAGTACCCCAAATCAAGAAGACAAGTAATGAGATACAAGATTCCTTGAATCTACGGAGCATACAAGATATCATGCGAGAAACAAAGTACTTCCACCACGAAGGTTAAGTTTACAAGTCTGACTCCCTTGACTTCGACTCTTGCATTGTTTCCTACATAGATCCATTTGTTGTCTGCGGTACGTGATTACTCACATATGTAACCCGCTCTCGAGCTATATGGTTGGTTGCTCCCGAATCTATAATCCACAAAGGATAAGAATCAGCCATCAACACAGTACTAGCAACAAAACGCTCAGAAGACAGATTAGAAGTTACCTTCTTTGGCTCAAGACATTCCAGGCAAAGTGGCCCTTCTTACAATTAAAGCAAGATAACTTGCTTTTGGTTTCTTCCTGTCTTCTTCTTCTTGATTTGTTCCTTCCCAGCAGTGAATAACGCTTTTTTATTCTTTCCCTTTCCCTTCTTGTACCTTCTTGGATCCAGATGATCCAGAATCGAGCACCAAATAGGCTTGGCACGAAATCCTTGATTCTACTCTCTCACCTTCCAAAGACTACATGCCGTGAGACATCGGCGAAAGTCTTAATACTCTCACCGTGAGTTAAGGTCCGCTTCATGGTCTCCCAAGAATCGGAAGAGAAAACTCGTTGTTCATCGTTCAACCACGACTCATGGCAGCTTTTCAACTCCCGAATCATATTCGACATCTCCCGAGATGTTGAACCATCGTTATTCGGGCGCTTCTTGTGTTGTCGAACTGATCGTCGGTCACCGACGGCTTTACTTAGACTTATTCCATCGTATCTTCTGGGCGGCTACCTGCATCGCATGAGCCAAGGATACGGCTCATACTTCAACACTAGGTCATCCACCATCAACTTATCAATACGCCTCTAGCAAAGGGAATCTTTCCTTTCCATACCTTATAGGTATCAAGGTCACGCCTCATTATGTCAGACATTCTCAACAGTTCTATCATAACCCGATTAATGCACTCTAGAACTCTTGTTCTCAAGAACATATCAATCTCGAGGTGTCATATTTTATAGTTATCCCCATTCAATTTTTCACCTTTGTTCGGGCTCAATTATGATATTTTTAGTCGCCATAACCTAACATAAATAAACATATTATTTAGTTACTCAAGATGCTTATGTATGTAATCTCAAAAATAAACTCAAGATAAATCTGATCTGGTTTACAAAATCAAGTGACAACTGCGTTATCACTCATCATTTGTATGTGTCAATCAGACTTAGATTGATATATTTTATTACATACATCCCACTTAATGATATTAATCATTATTACAATATGATATTACACATTAAATGAACATATCATTATATACTCATTTGAACTAATCAAGGGTATATCCAATAATCATGCATCATGTAGAATTAACAGCATCAAATGAACTAATCATTAAATGAACACATCATTAAAATAAACATGCTGTACAATGTTAACAAATAACAAAGTCTACTTAGAATGTAACAGATTACATTCTTCCTACTCATAAACTAAAACAACTCCTAATAGACTAGATAAGCGACATCGCTCCCACTAGGACAAGCCCTAGCAAGAATAAAGAATCATGACATGTCCACTCCGTCTCGACTCAACCACGATTTCTCATTGACACTCACAGGCAACACATGCTGCCCTGATACAGAGTCCTTTAAAGACCCCACAAATCGAGAACCAAAATCCTCCACTGGGTCTTCTTCAGGATCCTCTTCACAGTCAGCATAGTTAATCAGCTCTGTGCACAACCGGGTATATGAAATGCGTCCTTCATGTAACCCCCAAAATTGTCGTGCCGCATCAGCAAGATTATCGGGCAATGAACGAATCAACGCCCAAATCCTGTAGTTGTCTAATACTGGAAACTCCTGCATCTCGAGCTTCCAGACCAATCTGTCCAGCTTCCCAATGTGTCCAACGACTCCATGGTAAGGGTCATAGTCCAAATCTTCGATAGCCTCCCTATACCGATTGCGCAACACATCGCGCCGGGTCATAGTGGTATACATCCGCACCATCTGTAAAATTGAAATAAATCATGTCAGTACATAACCGACAAAACCAGTACAAATACCGGTATATTCCAATTTAATCAAGGCACAGAACAAATACACATATATCAAGAAGAACTAAACTCCTTGAATTTTAGGCTATTATCAATTGACTCATTGATCAATCAATTTTGACCCATAGACATTCATAAACTAGTTCTATCCTTAAGTTATCCACGTCAGATTGCAATTGTTCCAAAACAATCCATCTAACTATAATTATGAGTTTAGTCAACCAAAGTCAACTTCACACAACACTTGTGTAAATTTAATTGGACACTTAGTCTTTTGTTGGAATTAAATTAATTGAACCCATGTCCAATTAAAATTTGATTCAAGAGCCATTTAATTAGGCCCAATTAAGCCAAGCTAAATTCAAAGCCGATTTAATTCTGCCCAATTAATTCGGCCCATATATTCTGCCCAATTAATTTGGCCCAATTAAATCTAAAGCCCAATTATTCGGCCCATTTAATGCAGCCCAATTAATTCGGCCCAAATAATGCAACCCAATTAATTCGGCCCAAATAAAGCCCAATTATTAATTAAGCCCAAACCAAATTTAAACAGATTAAAATCTGTTCGGATACAGATTCAGCACAAATCAAAATTAGGCTAAGTGACTTTTCCGTAAAGTATCATTGATTTAAAAAAATTTTATAATCATGCGCAAAGTCACATCTTGTCACGCCCCGAAGGAGACCCCACCAGACGAAAATCCGACAGCATCTCCCCTGTACGGGTGACAATCCAAATTTTACATACAAGGCCTACACGGCCACTATACATCGGTCAACACGACCGGAATCCAAACTCACACGCAGATAATCAAATAGGGCCTCAGGCCAACAAATCTAGGTAAACATAAGTCTACACTAACTAGACTTACCCCTTCTGCCATCTGGGCAGGAATACTCAACCGAAATCCAATCGAAATAAAAATCCGATCAAAGGTCCCTAAGGACATACCAAAACATCCACAGGTACAAATATCCAACTCCAATCCTAAACATATATTCTAATCCAAATACCCAAAACCGTAAACACAAATAACAAAATACAGGGGTTTGGCAATTGACTCTCCGACTACCTTCATCCCAAATAGATATAAATCAACGGGGTGAGTTCAAAGAACTCTGCGGGTATAGTAGATATGCAAAAATCAGGTATAGCTAACAATAAAAATAACATGCCAAGATACTCACATAAATAGGGTATGCAAGCAAGAAATACAAAATGATCAGATTTACTCAATCTCCTACCTCGATATAGAGCATGCCTCGACTAGAAGTAATAAAGTCCTCGATCATATATAAGCATGTATCTCAGATGCATGACAATCATATGCACATCCAAGGCATCAATAAAAATGCAAAGAAACACAAAGATAAATGCAATCTATGCAAAGTGCATGCCGTGCCAATGACATGGTCACCCCTGACGCCAGTCAGCCGCCTCACACGCAATGGTGAAGCCGAGTGGGTAGGGCTATGACAACTGTGCACTCTGCCATCACTGCTCCCGAGTGACCGAGTGGACAGGATGCTGTCGGAGTACACCTATCCTCCTGCCCCAAACATAGTGGGGGAGCTAAGCTCTCATCTCTCGTGTCATAGGCCGAGGAGGGATCCTCGCCTCGCTACCACGCCTCGCGCTACCCATGAGCGGTTCAATGGAGCTCGACAGAGCAATCGCACACACACCCTCGATGTACCACTAACCCATGAGTGGCAAGGGGCATGTAACTAGCGGCTCAACAATAATGGAACCGTCTCCTAGCATGCAATCATGCGAAAATGGTGCATGATACTAAAGCATGTAAATCCTACTCATAATATACCTATCCAATGATATGTACAACCAATATGTACATATCCCTAATCCACATACTATGATCCAAATCAAACAGAAAATATAATCATATCCTATCACATGCATGTATCTAGTAGGCACCAAAAGTATATCAGGCATATAAACATGAAAATGTTATTGTAAGCTATCCTACTAGCATATCAATTTGACTTAATCTAAACGTTAAGTCAAAATACCCGCCTGAAAATATATCCGCAAGAAGAACCGAATCGTCACGATCGGGACTCGCCTCGTGGATCAAACTCGCATAAAGCAAGACCATAGTCAAGCACAAAAATACAATTTACCGACAAATCAATAATTAAATCGATTTTTTATATCCCAATTAAACCCAAATCTCATATCCTCCAAATATCATACAATCAACCGATCAACACCAATAACTCGAATCAACCCAAACCGACCAATCAAGCTCACTCCGCCTGTAAATTCCATCCACAGCCATTCCTTTCCCAAATTAGATCTCCAAGTCAATTTACAGTGGCCCAAACATTATTCACAGCCAACCTTGCACAATCACCTCCAACCTTAACAGCACGACGCCCCCAAATAGAACACTCACAGCCATTTACAATCCTCCACAGCCAATCCCTAAACGGAACCTCATAGCTAACTCACCCAAACCTAATCGACCTCACACCCACCATCGAACACAACCGGCCGACACACAAAATCCCTACCTCACTATCGTCCACGAACGAAGAGTAAAAAGAACCCTTACCTACTCCGGCCAGAAGGGCAGAGGAGGTGGCGTCGGCGGTGGACGGCGACGCGCGAGGAGCAGTGGCGGCGCTTGCGGAGGGAGAGGGGCCGCAAGGACTCCGGTGCGTGCGGAGAGGAGGCGTCGAGCAGCGAAGGGAAAGAGGCGACGCGCCGAGCCAGCGACAGCGGTGGACGGCGAGATCGCGGCGTCGGGCGGCGGTGCTCGCGGGAGCGCAAATGAGGGTTGCGGCTGTGGACGGCGTCGGCTCGAGGAAAGGCGTCGCCGGCGAAGGGAAGAGGGCGTCAAGGCGTGGGCGGCGTGGCTTGTGCGGCGGCGCGCGGCGGGGCGAGAGAAAACGAGGAAGAAGACTTCGGCGCGTGAAGGAACTGCCGAAGGAGTTAGCGGCGGGGAAAAGAAAAAAAAGAAATAGAAAATAGAAATTAGGGTTTTCCGTGTCTTTATCCCCTTTAAATAGATCCCTCTAAAACCCCTTTACTTTATCCTCAGAAACTCTCGACAAAGTCCGCTTTAAATCCAAAAAATTCGGAAAAATTCCTAAAAATCCCGAAAAATTTCCCGGATTATTTCCTCAATTATTTGGCCATTTAATTTAGGGTTTTAAATCCCCGTATTTAACATTCTCCCCCACTAATAAAAATTTGGTCCCCAAATTTCCTACTCAAATGCATAACGAGTAAGAAATACCATAAGTCAAAATACACCTCACGACCTTAAGTAAACAAGTGGGGTATTGAGCTCCGATCTTTCCTCGAGCTCCCAAGTAGCCTCTGGTGACTCCACCCGACCTTGATAAGTCGCACAACCTTGTTCCGAACGCCGCTTGAATCCAAAATCCGACCGAACCTCTGCGCACGTAGCATCAAAGTTGAATGGAACCGATACATCCGATAGAATATGTGTAGAATCCGCACATACTTCCTCAAAGATAGACACATGGAATACATCATGTATACTCGCCAAAGATGGGGTAGCGCTAGACGATAAGCAATCGCCCGATCCTCTCCAAAATCTCAACCTGAACGATATATCGAGTAGAAAGCTTTACACGGAGTCCAACACTCTTCACCCCTTTCGTGGGTGAATCTCGATAGATTACATGATCACCAACAGAGAACTCCAAAGGTCTCCGCCTACGATCCGATAACTCTTCCGCGATCTCGCCTCATTATCCTACGTCCGATAGTACGGACCAACTCGCCTCATACCGAGCCTCTGGGTCCTAGCAATCGGGCCTCCCCAACCTCCTCCCTGAGGGTGGGTGACGACACGCCTACCATACAATGCCTCATACGGGCCATTTGGATAGCCGAATGATAATCAAGTATTGTAGGCGACCACTAATCTAAAAATGATCCTCCCGGTTGCCTCCAAATCTATAACACAGACTCTCAAAGAAATCCTCTAGTGTTCAATGGTCCGCCAGCATCGCCCATCCGTCGCGGGATGGAATGCAGATTAAACCAAGCCGTGCCTAAAGCCTGCTGCAGACTTTGCCAGAACCTAGAAGTGAAACGGGGATATCTATCTGATATAATGATAAAAGGAACACCATGCAATCAGATGATCTCCAGACAATATAGCTCTGCCAATCGATCCAGAGAGTCGGTCTTCCGAATAGATAAAAAGTGCGAGCATTTGGTTAGTCGGTTCACGACTACCCAAATCGCATCATGGCCTCTGACGTGTCCTAGGCAAACCCATCACAAAATCCATAGTAATATGATCCCACTTCCACTCGTGAATAGGAATCCTCCAAGTAATCCAAGGGTCTCGTGCTCACTTGACTGCCGACAAATCGCATATCTAGCTACAAAATCTGATGTCTTTCTTCATACCGTTCCACCAATACAACCGCTTTAAATCTCGATACATACGGGTTCCGCCTGGGTGGATCGCAAATCGAGAGCGATGTGCCTCCTGTAGTAACTCCTCCATAACCGGGTGAGGCTGAGGTACACATAATCTACCTCGGAAATATATAATACCCTCATCATCTAGGGTGAACTCACCGTCTGTCCGGCAAGTGATCGACTACCAATGAATCAGAATGCCGATCATCGGCTTCGAGCCTCCGGACTTTCGTCCGGATAGACGATCGAGCAACCATGGTAACTAGAACGCCTCGCTCTGCCGGTCCTCGCTCTAAGCTCAACTCAGAGAAACCCTGAATCAAATCCGTGACCAAAACTCGGAAGGAAGCTAAAGTCCCTCGGGACTTCCGGCTAAGTGCGTCAGCAACCACATTGGCTTTTCCTGGATGGTAGCTGATGGTACAGTCATAATCCTTCAGGAACTCCATCCATCTCCTCTGTCGGAGATTGAGTTCCTTCACAGAATGTATATTTGAGACTCTTATGATCGGTAAGAATCTCAAACGTAATCCCATATAAATGATGCCTCCAAATCTTTAAGGCATAGATAATAGCGGCAAACTCTAAATCATGAACTGGGTAGTTTTTCTCATGATCCTTCAACTGTCGAGATGCATAAGAAACTACTGCAGGTCTGCATCAATATCGCGCCTAAACTCAGAGAGACGCATTCAGATAAAGAACGAAACCATCGCCCCTCGATGGTAATACAGATCGGTGGCCGACACCAATCTCCTCTTCAACTCTCGAAAACTAGTCTCGCACGCGTCACGCGGAACTTCACGCCTTCCCGGTAAGGCGTGTCAATGGCATAGAAATGCTCGAGAAACCCTCAACGAACCGTCGTAATACTCCGGCCAAGCCTAGGAAATCGCGAACCTCCCGAATCGATTTTACGCTTCCTAACTAGTGATGACCTCGATCTTACGGGTCAATCAAATACTCTACTCAAACCACATGTCCTAAACCGATCGAGTGTAACCAAACGCGCGATTTATTGAACTCGTGATATAGCCGCTTCGCCTGAGCCTATCGAGAACAAGACGAAGATGCTGCGCGTGTTCCTTCTCGGAACGAGAATAGACCAGAATGTCATCGATAAAAACAATGACGAACCGATCTAGAAAATCCATAAATTCGCGGTTCATCAAATCCATGAATACCGCCGAGCATTGGTAAGCCCAAATGGCATTACCATAAGAACTCATAATGTCCATATCCGCACGGAACGCCGTTTTCTCAATGTCAGAATCTCTAACCCTTAATTGATGATATCCGGACCGCAGATCAATCTTAGAATAGACTGATGTACCTCTGAGCTGATCAAACAAGTCCTCAATACGAGGCAAGGGATATTTATTCTTGATAGTGACGGCGTTCAATTGCCTGTAGTCGATGCACGCCTCATCGAACCATCTTTCTTCTTCACGAAGAGAACCGAGAACCCTGTGGTGATGCACTAGGCGAATAAAACCTCTCGTCCAAAAGTTCCCGAGCTGAACCTTTAACTCATCCAACTCTCTGGGCCATACGATAAGGAGCTTTCGATGCGCTGGCCCCGTATTAACTCAATCATGAACTCCACTTGCCTTCTGGGAGGCAGACCCGGTAACTCCTCTGGAAAGACATCTGGATACTCTCGGACAATAGGGATGTCCGCGATCTGAGAGTCACCACTATCTTCTACATTGACCATAGATAATAGAAAACCCTGGCAACCGTGAAATAAAAGCTTCTGAGCCTGAATAGCAGAAATGGTCGCTATACCGTCGTCCCGGATGCCAGTAAAATCCCACGAGGGTTGATTCGGAGGTCTGAATGTGACCACCCTCGTCGACATGATCCATCGTGGCATGATATGCCGACCCAATCCATGCCAAGAATAATATCGAACTCGATCATATCCGACTAATAAATCTACCGTAAGAATGATGTTACCAAAATCTAAAGGACAACCTCGGACCTCCTGGGTAACATCCAATGTATTGCCAGATGGTAGGGAGACGACTAATCTCTGTGATCTACTAGCCGGTAATCTACCAATCTCTCTCATAAAAGTACGAGAAATAAACGAATGCGAACTACCAGTATCAACTAGCATAATAGCTGAAAATGCATAAAGTGAAACCGCATCACAAATACGGATTCGCTGGCTCGCGCAGATCCTCTCCGTAATCGCATGAATACGCCGGTGGTGGCGGTGGAGGTGGTATCACCGCCAAAGGTGGTTGTTCGAGCTCGAGCCGATACGTAAGACTACGGCGGTGATAGGAAGGTCGGTATAACGGCCGCGACGCATCAGTCGGCGGGCCGATCTGAACTAGTGGCGAAGGTCGCCAGAGCATCAGATTGGTCGATGTCGCAATAGTATCAGATTGGCTGGATCTGATCCGCATCATGGGTCCCGAATCAACTCGTGACACCGTGACGGGCATCGTGTACTCGCCCATGAATACCATAGGTGACTCAAGGGGAGCTGCCCTCTGCGCGGCGGCGAAGGTCCGCCGTTCGCCTCTCTCGAGTCCTGCATCGACGCAACGGTCCTCCTGAATAGAAACCGGCCACATGCCGAGCTTTCAACGAATCTCGGCTCATGTGTCCAGCGTACTTGCAATAATAGCAAACCTGCCGGCCCCAAGGTGCATCCGAGATGATATGCTCCTTCGATCCACAAACGAGTACGAGGTGTCGCCAATGGGCGGTCTCTCGGCTAAAAGACCGCGAGGGCCCAGAAGATCGCCCCGATTTACGAGGCCGACTAGATGCCCTGTAATGACTAGACCGGCTGATCGCGACCACTCACCGATGTCCGAGTCTGTGGTGATGGGTCCGACTGTAGATCTTCACCGCTTTCCTCTTCCTCGCTCAGATTAACCCTCCGCTGAGCCGACTCATCAACAAAGCTCTATCCAACGCCCTCTCGGTAGGAAGAACTACCAAATCGCCATCCTCGACTGTAGATGCCCATCCACCCCCTCAGACAAACCGTGATCATCCTTGACCTATCCTCAAAGAACTAACTCTGGGCAAAACTGCTAACTGATTAAATTCAGATTATACTCCATCATCGAGCGATTATTCTGCCTTAGACTCAAAATCCCGACGCCTCATCATCCGATATGCGCGGAAATCGACTCAAAAGCCTCTCTAAATCTCGCCGTAACCCGCCGCCGCCAATAATCGGGCCGTGATATCCCACCGTGATCTCGGCCTCGCCGTAAATGGAAGGTCGCTAACTCGCCTTCTCCCACTCGAGCGGACCATATAGTAGAAGGTACGCCCATCGTCTCGATCCAAGATCGAGCCACGATCGGATCGGCCTCCATTGAATAAAGTGAACCGCTCTTCATCGACTTAGCCAATCCCGAATCCGAGCTCGCGCGCAGGCTACATCGAGGGATAAGTAGGGGCCGACATCGAGTGAGGGTCGGGCCGATGATGGGCCTGTCGGTCTCGTAGTAGAAGGTCCTCTTGGCGGGGTTTCGATGTGTAGCAAGAGGATCTCCCGTGGTACATCGGATGCCCCAAAGAAGGTATCTCGGGAGGAGGATCCGTAGGACCGAGGATCCACAACTCCGTAGCACCTGTGGAATCGACTGATCAATATGCTCATCCTCGGTAGATCTCTGCAAGTCGGCCACCAAAGATCTCTGGTCCTCCGTGGCTGCCCCACACCACGCCCCTGCGTATACGCCCACCTCGCCTCATATCGTTAAATGAATACAGATATTACCATAAATAAAAACATACCAAATTTATCATCATACCTATTTCACCGCTGAGAGGTCCAGAGCGCCAAAACCCCATATTAATCTCAAAATCCTCGAATTTCAAACATAAAAATCGCTTGAAATCCATACCAATCCAAAATTTCCAAGTTACTCGCAAAACCTCGCCAATACATGGCGAACTCAAAAATCCAAAACCCCTAGGAACTCGAAAACCTAGGCGCTCGATACAAATAAATTGTCACGCCCAAGGAGACCCCACTGAAAAAATCCGACAAAGATCTCCTGTGACGGGTGACAATCCAAATTTTATACAAGGCCTACACTACTATCATACATCTGGCCAACACGACCGGAATCCAAACTCACACGCAGATAATCAAATAGGGCCTCAGGCCAACAAATCTAGGTAAACATAAGTCTACACTAACTAGACTTACCCCTTCTGCCATCTGGGCAGGAATACTCAACCGAAATCCAATCGAAATAAAAATCCGATCAAAGGTCCCTAAGGACATACCAAAACATCCACAGGTACAAATATCCAACTCCAATCCTAAACATATATTCTAATCCAAATACCCAAAACCGTAAACACAAATAACAAAATACACTTCCACGATTTAGGGGTTTGGCAATGGACTCTCCCGACTTCATCCCGAAATAGATATAAATCAACGGTGAGTTCAAAGAACTCATGTATAGTAGATATGCAAAGTAAGGTATAGCTAACAATAAAAATATCATGCCAGTACAGTCTCACATAAATAGGGTATGCAAGCAAGAAATACAAAATGATTGTACTTACCTGAATCTCCTACCCTGATATAGGAGCATGTGCCTGACTAGAAGTAATAAAGTCATGATCATATATAAACATGTATCCCAGATGTATGACAATCATATGCACATCCAAGGCATCAATAAAAATGCAGCAAACACAGTACAAATGCAATCTATGCAAAGTGCATGCCGTGCCAATGACATGGTCACCCCTGACGCCAGTCAGCCGCCTCACACGCAATGGTGAAGCCGAGTGGGTAGGGCTATGACAACTGTGCACTCTGCCATCACTGCTCCTGAGTGACCGAGTGGACAGGATGCTGTCGGAGTACACCTATCCTCCTGCCCCAAACATAGTGGGGGAGCTAAGCTCTCATCTCCGGTGTCATAGGCCGAGGAGGGATCCGCCCGCTACCACGCCTCGCTGCTACCCATGAGCGGTTCAATGAGCTCGACAGAGCAATCACACACCCTCCGATGTACCACTAACCCATGAGTGGCAAGCTGTGTAGTTATGTAACTGCGGCTCAACAATAATGGAACCCCGTCGGGTAGCATGCAATCATGCGAAAATGGTGCATGATACTAAAGCATGTAAATCCTACTCATAATATACCTATCCGAATGATATGTACAACCAATATGTACATATCCCTAATCCACATACTATGATCCAAATCAAACAGGAAAATATAATCATATCCTATCACATGCATGTATCTAGTAGGCACCAAAAGTATATCAGGCATATAAACATGAAAATGTTATTGTAAGCTATCCTACTAGCATATCAATTTGACTTAATCTAAACGTTAAGTCAAAATACCCGCCTGAAAATATATCCGCAAGAAGAACCGAATCGTCACGACTGGGGACCTGCCTCGTGACCGAAACCTGCATAAAGCAAGACCATAGTCAAGCACAAAAATACAATTTACCGACAAATCGAATAATTAAATCGATTTCCTTTATATCCCAATTAAACCCAAATCTCATATCCTCCAAATATCATACAAATCAACCGATCAACACCCGAATAACTCTGGAATCAACCCAAACCGACCAATCAAGCTCACCCGCCCCAGAAATTCCATCCACAGCCATTCCTTTCCCAAATTAGATCTCCAAGTCAATTTACAGTGGCCCAAACATTATTCACAGCCAACCTTGCACAATCACCTCCAACCTTAACAGCACGACGCCCCCAAATAGAACACTCACAGCCATTTACAATCCTCCACAGCCAATCCCTAAACGGAACCTCATAGCTAACTCACCCAAACCCTTAATCGACCCTCACCCACCACCAACACAAACCTACGACACACAAAATCCCTAACTCACTATCGTCCCACGAACGAAGAGTAAAAGAACCCACCTACTCCGCCGGGGCAGAGGAGGAGGTGGCGCGTGGTGGACGGCGACGCGCGAGGAGCAGTGGCCGGCGCTTGCGAAGGGACAGTCGGCCGCAGGGACTCGGGTGCGTGCGGAGAGGAGGCGTCGAGCAGCGAAGGGAAAGAGGCGACGCGCCGAGCCAGCGACAGCGGTGGACGGCGAGATCGCGGCGTCGGGCGGCGGTGCTCGCGGGAGCGCAAATGAGGGTTGCGGCTGTGGACGGCGTCGGCTCGAGGAAAGGCGTCGCCGGCGAAGGGAAGAGGGCGCTGGCGTCGGGCGCGGCGGCGTCGGGCGAGAGAAAACGAGGAAGAAGACTTCGGCGCGTGAAGGAACTGCCGAAGGAGTTAGCGGCGGGGAAAAGAAAAAAAAGAAATAGAAAATAGAAATTAGGGTTTTCCGTGTCTTTATCCCCTTTAAATAGATCCCTCTAAAACCCCTTTACTTTATCCCCGTAAAACTCTCGTACAAAGTCCGTTTAAATCCAGAAAAATTCCGGAAAAATTCCTAAAAATCCCGAAAAATTTCCCGGATTATTTCCTCAATTATTTGGCCATTTAATTTAGGGTTTTAAATCCCCGTATTTAACACATCTGGCCCCCTTTTTTTTTTTTTTATTTAATAGCAGCATTTTCTATCCGTGCGCCCGAATCCCAGCGCATCCAACCCGAGCCTTCATGCGTCGGCGATGCCACGCGGTTACTCGCGCGGTGGCGCCGCCTCAGAGGCTTCGCCTCTTCGCCCCAGCCGCGCCTCGGTGGTACGCCGCTAACCGCGAAGCGTCACCGCGTCGCTTCGCGGCGAGGTGGACGGCGCCATCGCAGGGCGCCTGCCCGACGCCAAGGCTCACGTTGCGCCAGTTGCCGTCGACGACGCTTAACGCTGTTGCCTCGCGCTCCGGCCGGCCGCCCGACGCCGGTGGTCGCGGCGCCAGAGGCCATCGCCTAACGCCCGCGGCCGGCCCTCCGAGCCGTCGCTGACGACAGCGCTAACGCTGCTGCCTCCGCGGCATCTCGCCAGCTCGTAAGGCCTGCCGCCTGCGCGAGTAGCCTCGCCGCCTCGACGCCTATCGAGCGTCGGCCGCGCTTCGCGGCCGGATCGGATCCCGGCGATCGCATCAAGCGCATCGAACAGAGAAACTCTGTTCTCTGTTCTTCGATGGAATTTCCGGTTGCGGCGAAGAAGAAAAACAATTGAACAGGTAAATAACCTGGCTCTGATACCAATGTAGTAACAATATATACCTGTTCTTCGTTAATTTTATCCGGTTGGAGTATGGACTTGCGTCGGAGGAAATATCACGGTGGAAGTTCCCTCTGTTTCCACAAACCAAGATCGCCGGACACTTCTTCGATCGCTTCACACTGATTGTCGAGCAACCCTTCGTCTTCGTCTAACAGCCGAACCAACCCTTTACCACCTTGGACGCACCACCTTATCAAGGAAGGAGAGCACGCACGGCTTATGCCGTGCGTGCGGGATGGCGGTTCCACGAACCGCCATCCCAGTTCGTGGAACTGCCTGCCCACGTCTAACACTGGCTATACCAAAATGAGTTCAACAGTGCGATGACTCAATAAGTAATATGTTGGCTAAACCTGACAATTTCTACAACCTCGATAAGAAATAATTTTACACAAAATGCGACAGCGCTAACCAAACAGTTACAAAATTTTGAGGTCAATTTTTAATGGACGTAAAATATCTCGTTGAATTCTCGATCTCAAAAGAGACCACTGCACCAGAACTCAAAAGGAATAGAGTTACATCACAAAGGAATCTAACAACATCATAAAAAATTCTTACAACAAGATGATTGTTAATGGAGACTTCAAAAGAAATATTATGCTGGCTGCTAATGTAATTAAGCAGAGGAACTAATTAATTTGCATTTGGAATGTACTCATCAACAGATTTAGCAAGACCTGAGTTTAACAGAGATAGCAAATAGAAATCACTCACACATTTTTCTCGCCGTGTTGAAAATTCCAGATAGAGACAATGAAGATAGTTTTAAAAATTTTCCTATTTCCATATTTTGTTGTGCTTTTTTTTTTTTCCAATTTCAAAATAAGCCAACAATTGTAAAAAGTATACCTCCATATAAATAAATGAGTTATTACGGTATAAATTATTTCTTTATGGCTATCTAGCTTTGCATGCTTTTCATTTAGCAACGCCATATAAATATGATATATAAGAAGAATCAACAATATTGTCGTGTTCATTACCTCACTCCAAATTCAAATAGCTAGGGCTACTGTCCTAAATTCATGGAATGACCAAATTTTGAAAAAAAGAAGTCATTTCTAATATCGTAACATTTTGCATTCTCATGTAATTAAAAGGATAGTTTGAGTTTTCTAAAACTACAACAGGCACGAAATCAGATGTGACAGTATACATGTACTTAGCAAGAGCTCTTATATGAGATTATCAATAGAAGGTCACAACTAGGAGTTGGATGATCTTACATGTCCTTGAAAAAAAAAACAGAACTCATGCATGAACAACTCTATACCAATTCCATAGTTCCATGATCATGTGTTCCATTCAAAGATTTAAAGGTAATTAAAGAATTGGTTCACTTTGGCCTTCCAAAGGAGCCGTTAATTTCTATAATGTGTAGTAGACTTGAGCTTTTAAAACAACTCACTGACAAGGTAATTAATCTTCTTTGCGCAACATCTTATTTCACTACTAGAAATGTTTAGTTTTACTTTGCTGGGAACTTGCTTTTCAAGTGAAACTTTAAGCATTCCTATTTATTAATTCTAAATTACATATTTATTTCAAGATTAACTATTTTTCTATTTTTAAACGTAGTCTACTAAAAATAGAAAAAGAAAAGGTAGCGTATCCAACAGCCTCTGACTCTTCACTTATGGTGTCATAGGACTTGACCACTTGCCAAGTCTACTGTGTGGCCAGGTAGAACACCAGGTCGTCCTGTGCAATAATTCTGACCAATTCGCAAAAGATTGATATCTGTCAATATAATGGTTTTTATCGATTTATTCTACGGTCATTATGAAATAAATAAATCATCGAAGATTCTATGAATTTTGACACGGTGGTCAAGATATGTAGAAATTATCTGAATTCAAAAAAGAACTTTAGATTTCATCCGGAATCGATTTTTATTTTATCTATAAATTTCACTATATTTTAATCATCACGTCATTTCCGTGGAGACAATAGTAATCCTGACCAAGCAATTAAGTCACCTTTCTAAGATTAATTATCGCATGGTTGGATTGCACAGTGAAAGAATTATTATTTTTTTAATAAAAAATATTATCTCTATATATATATCTTTTAATTTATCACTTATTTTTGCATAAAATTACAAAGGCACCAAAATCTATACTTAAAAAAAAATAACTAAACGCTCAAAACTTTAATCAAAGTTTTGATTAATATGCTCTCTAAAACTCTGCTCGCACCCATGTTTACTTTAACACTTGGATGAGGGAAAAGATGAATTACATAAAAATCAAAATACTTTTTTCTATTTACTCATTGTAAAAAAAAAAAAGAACGATTAAAAAACTCATCCATTAATCATGTTTTTGACAATTTTTTCATCCAAATTGCTGACGACCGAGTCGTTTTCGCCGAAGCAGATCTCATATTTGTTTGAAGCTAGAGGAGAATAGAGAGATCTGAGCCCTTGGTATAATGATAGAGATTATTTTGACCGTTAATAGATGGCATATAAAGAACAAGAAAAATATGAGGGAGAATTTCATCTCAACTCATCGTGTGATAGTTTTTTTTTTTTAAAAAAAAAAGACATGATTTTTGAATTTTAGTAGAATGGAGAGAAATAAAATTTTTCTAAATGTCAAATATGGAATATACCGATTAGTATAATTTATTTTTTTCTTTTTATTTTTTTAATATATTCTTTAGGCGGAGCACCGACAAATAAATTTGGATGAGAATTTTTTTATTCAAAGTTCAACAATTCAAATATCTTTTTTTAAAAAATATATTTGTTGATATACTAATTATATATTGATAATTTGTATCTTATAAATGTTTTTTTAATCTAAAACCCCTATTTTTTTAAAAAATATATATATTTATAATTTTTTCAGTATTTTAAAATTTATATTTTTTCTATTTTTTATTCTTTTCCTATTCTACTATTTTTTATGTGTTTCTATTTGCTATATTTTTTTTAACCTTTTTTTTATTATTTTTAAAATATTTTTTATGTGTCATAGATCTATCATAAGATCACCTCACGAATCGTATGAATTGTCTGTGTGAATTCACGTGGGGCGTGATCTAGCAATGACGCATGTGATCTATCACCCAGTACTCCTCATCAAACGTAATTATTGTAATTTGATTGACGCAGCACGTTGACCAAACTTCCAAATAGGATTATAAATTATGAACAAATTCAATGTATAAGAATTTATTTATATTTGTTTAATATATATCAAAGTCAATTAATAAATAAATTTAAACAACTTAATAAATTAAATAAATAAATTTGAACACATATATATTCGGTTTATTAATATTCATGAATAATATTTATGAACAATATTTATAATTAAACTAATTAATTTAAAAATTATTTATAAATAAAAATTAAAATATTAAAATTTTAAATAAACAAACAAGTTTGACTTAATGCTTGATAACATTTAAATAAGTAAACTTAAACAAATTTGAATCAAACTTGATTAAAATTCGAATTGAGTTTGATTAAAAATTTGATATTCATTCTCAATTCAAGTTCAATTTAAAAAAAAAACAAGTTTGAATAGATTTTTCAATAGCTTGATTAATTTTAAATTGGACTTGACTCAATTAATTTAATTATCTTATCAAATAAATTTGAATACCGTGCAGTTTAACTTGGCTAGATGATTTCCATCCCTACTTTCCAAGATGAAAACAAAACAACAATATCCACATGAAGAAGATTTCAATATTTTTAAAAAATCTTCACCATTAATAATAATTTTTGGATGGTTTTACTTACCATATACCACTGATATATATATATATATATATATTGCTTACGATGACACATGTTTCATATATGTGACAAGAAATAGAAATGCCGCATGAATATATATTTTTAAAATGCGGAATATATTAATTGTAACAGAAGTAAAGAGGAGGATAAAGTAACAGAATTAAGCTAGCGAGGAGGAAGCCATGCATAGCTCACAGTTTCATCCATAATTCATCTTGCGTGCGTGGCTAATTGTTTGATGAAAGTGAGATTGAATAATTAGATTAATGGTGCAAGTGCATGCATATTGAACTTAAACGCGAAGATTCGACACGCCATCTTATTCAATATAGTCATAAGTGATAGAAATTGGTAAAATTTCAATCCAGAATCTCAATCTCTAATCCACTATTAAGAAATAACAAACATGATAATAACCTAAGTTGCGGAAGCGTACCGGAATCCATAGTTTTAATTCTGGGAGATGATCTTCAATTTGCAGACTTCCTTAGGATTACCAGAGAGTTTTGTCGATGGGAAACAAAACGAGGAAAAGTATCGTACTGCAAACTGGGACCATAACCTATTATATAATCCAAAGGTTGCTTATTTCTAATTTGGCCCCTCAACAAATTAGAATTAGCACATGGTATCCACAATAGTTTATTCATAACAATTAAGCCCTTAAGTCAAATTCCTTAATTACAAAAATTAAGATCACATTAATTTTTGACTTATTTAATTGATGACATTCACAATTTATAATTTACAATTATAGCTCTAAAATTCTAACAATCTCCCACTGGGCTATATGTGTAAACTTATAAATGTGTTAACCTTAGTGAGCTTAAAACTTTTGTCATCATAACCTTAGGGCTTTCTCAACAATCTCGTCCATTGATTATATAGACATAGGATCAATGCAGTCTTTGTTGTATCTGTCACAACTAAACCATCAATGATCACGTATATCAATACAATCAAATAACATAGATCAATTATGAATTTGTGGTATGAAAATTACATGCAAGGTGATCTATTCATGTCAATTTTCAACTGATCCTCCTTAACCAAAGTGAGATCAAAACTTTAACTTAAGTTATATAAAGTGTAATGAAGTAAACATTAAACTTTATATCTGATCAGAAAATCTCTAAATACATAAGTTTCAGAGACATAACCAAACATATATAGAAAACAAATACAGTACAAACTCCCACTAGTAAATTTCACCAAACTGAATAACACCCATATGAGTGGTATGCTCATAAAAGACATTGGACGGTAGACCTTTCGTCAAAGGATCTGCTATCATGGAGTTTGTACCTATGTGTTCTATCAAAATTTGTCCACTTTGTACTCTTTCTTTCACAACAAGGAACTTAATATCGATGTGTTTCGATTTTGTCGAGCTCCTATTGTTGTTGGAATACAATACAGCTGATCTATTGTCACAAAATAACTTCAGTGGTTTCTCAACCCTTCCCAAAATACGCAGCCCAGAGATAAAATTTTTCAACCATATTCCATGATTAGATGTCTCATAACATGCTATAAACTCTGCTGCCATGGTGGAAGAAGCTGTCAGTGTCTGTTTGACACTTCTCCAAGAGATAGCTCCGCTAGCCAACAGAAAAATATAGCCTGAAGTGGATCTCATGCTATCTTGGCATCCAGCAAAATCAGAGTCAGAATATCCTATGATCTCAAGAGTATCTGACCTCTTATATGTGAGCATGTAATCACTAGTTCTCTTTAAATATCCTCTTTCTTTGCTTTCCAATGATCCATTTCTGAGTTGCTTAAATATCTGCCCAACACTCCAACAATGTACACAATATCCGGACGTGTAAAAACTTGAGCATACATAAGATTTCCTACTGCTGAAGCATAGGGAATCTTTTGCATTTCTTGAGTCTCGAGGCTTCCTTTAGGGCACTGTTTAAGACTAAACTTATCTCCTTTAGCGACTGGGGTGTTTCCTGGTTTGCAATATTGCATACCAAATCTTTTAAGCACCTTATCGATATAGTTCTTTTGTGATAATCCAAGAATACCTTGAGAACGATCTCGGTGTATTTGGATTCCTAATACAAAAGATGCATTACCAAAATCTTTTATTTCAAAATATCTAGATAGAAATCTCTTGGTATCGTTTAACATACCTATATCATTTGTGGCAAGCAAAATGTCATCAACATATAAAACCAGAAAAATGTGCTTACTCCCACTGAACTTATGATATACACAATCATCTACCACATTCGCCTCAAAATCAAATGAGATGATTATTTGATGAAATTTATGGTACCATTGACGAGAAGCTTGCTTTAACCCATAGATGGACTTCTTAAGTTTGCAAACCATGTTCTTTGGATCTCCCGATACAAAATATTCTGGTTGCACCATATAGATTGTTTCCTCAATGTCTCCATTAAGAAAAGCTGTCTTGACATCCATCTGATGAAGTTCCATATCGAAGTGTGCGACAAGTGCCATGATTGTCCTAAAAGAATCCTTCGTTGAAACTGGAGAAAAGGTTTCTTTATAGTCAATCTCATATTTTTGAGTATAACCTTTAGCTACAAGACGTGCTTTATATCTTTCCGCATTACCATTTGAATCCCTTTTGGTTTTAAAAATCCATTTACAACCAATAGGTTTCACACCTTCTGGTAATAAGATAAGTTCCCAAACATTATTGTCTTGCATTGATTTATACTCTTCATTCATTGCTTCAATCCACTTTTGAGAATGTGATTCTTGCATGGCTTGACGAAAGTTGATTGGATCATCCTCCGCCATGTCATCATTTTCCTCATGTTCTTGGAGTAGTACTATGTAATCATCCGAAATAGCACTCCTCCTTTCTCTAATGGATCTACGTAAAGGCACTTGTTCTTTATGCATTGGTTCTTGAGGCTGTTGAGTTTGTTCTTCTGGGAGTTGATTAACAATGTCTTGTTGTACTTGTATTGCATCCTGATCACTAATAGGAATAAAATCCTGATCATTATCAGAAGCAATCATAGGAATATAAATTATTTCCTCTTCAAGAGTAGTATGAATACATTCCTCCTCAAAGACAATGTTTATTACTTTATTCTTCCCCCCAAACTCAATATCCTCAAAGAACGTTGCAGTTCCCGTCTCAAAGATATTCTTTACTTTGGGATCATAAAACTTATAGCCCGTTGATCGCTCAGAATATCCGATAAAGTAGCTACTTACTGTTCTAGAGTCTAATTTCTTTTCATGTGGTCTGTATGGTCTAGCCTCAGCTGGACATCCTCAAACATGAAAATGTTTTAGACTTGGCTTTCGCTTTGTCCAAAGCTCAAAAGGTGTTTTAGTAGTTGCTTTAGTGGGTACTGATTTAGAATGTAAGTCATCTTTAATGCTTCTCCCAGCAGTGAGGTTGGCAAAATTGAATGGCTAACCATACTCCTTACCATATCTTTAAGAGTCCGATTGCTGCTCACCTACACCATTCATGCTTGGCGAGGCATGGTGTAATCGTGGGACGATTCCACACTCCTCAGGTATTGGCAAAAGGTCCTCGGACGCTCACCGAACTGGCCATATCTACCGTAGTATTCACCACTACGATCGATCCGACTTTCTTAATTCTTAGTTGGTTTTCGACCTCAAACTTAAATGATTTGAAAACATCCAATGTTTGAACCTTTTCATGAATAAGAAATACGTATGCATATCTAGAATAATCATCAATGAATGATACAAAATATTGTTGACCATTCCAAGAAGGTGTTGGAAATGGTACACAAACATCCGTATGTATCAATTCTAATACTTTTGTAGCTCTATATGCACCTTCTCTCTTTCTTTTGGTTTGTTTGCCCTTAATGCATTGAACACAAATATCTAGATCCGTAAAATCAATGGAATGTAAAATTCCATCTGATACAAGTCGTTCAACTCTATTTCTAGAAATGTGCCCTAAACGTTTATGCCACAATGCACCTGAGTTTTCATTATTAAATTTTCGCTTAGTACCATGTGATTCCACATTTAGGGTTTCAATATAAGAAGCATTTATATCAAGCATATAGAGATTGTCATAAATGATAAGTGAACCGGTTCCAACAATAGTAGAATTAATAGATAAATTAAACTGACTGTTTTCAAACGAACAACAATAACCTAATTTGTCCAAATGAGAAACAGAAACCAAATTCCATCTAAAGGACGGTACAACAAAAGTATCTATTAAGTCCAAATAATAACCAGTGCTTAACAACAATCTAAAATGTCCTATGGCTTCCACTTCAACCGACTTGCCATCACTCACATAGATGCATCTTTCAGCATCACTTGGCTTTCGGTAGCTCAGACAACCCTGTATTGAAACACTGATGTTAGTAGTAGCACCGGAGTCTAACCACCAAGTGTTTCTAGGTACTAAAGCTAAATTTACTTCAGAACAAACCAAATTTAAAAATGTAGGCATGATACTTGGGACATTCTTTCTTGACATGATCAGGCTTGTTACAGAAGAAACAACCTTTCTTGTCATTATCCTGCTGTTGTTTCTTCGCATAAGGACCTTTTGTAGCCTCAGTCTTTCTTTTCTTGCCCTTATCTTTAGGGGTGCTTGCCAAATAGACACTTTCAACCTTGTTTTGCTTTAACCTCTCTTCCTCTTGAACACAGTATGAAATGAGCTCATTAAGAGTTCATTTCTCCTTTTGACAATTATAATTGATTTGAAACTGACTGAACTAGATTGGAAGAGAAATAAGCACTAAATGCACAAGCATGTCATCCGACAATTCAAGGTTAAGTGCTTTTAACTTTGATGCAAGGTGGAAAAACTCCATGATATATTCTCGAATATTTCCCTTGCCTTTATACTTCATGGAAATCAAGTTTTTAAGAAGTGTACTTGTTTCCGCCTTATCGCTTTTGACAAAGCGTTGTTCAATCTCATCGAGATATTCCTTAGCTTTAGTAATACTATTAGACACGGCGCCCCTAAAAATCTCTGGTATGCCGCGCTTGATGATCATAAGACTCATGCGGTTAGAGCGATCTCACTTCTCATATTTAGTCCTCTGTTCAGAAGAACTAGAATCCGTAGGAATAGTAGGTTGCTCTGTCCTGAGCGCAAGATCTAGATCCATGCAGCCAAGAACAATGAGAATGTTCTCCTTCCAATCCTTAAAGTTTGTACCATTAAGGATCGACACCGAATTTAAGTTAGCAGAAATAGTAGCAACACTTGCTGAAAAAGAACACAAGATCAATAATATAATTAACATGCTCCTTATGATGAAATTTAAAATAAATGGTAAATCCCATCTAAAGATACCTAGTGCAACAATAATATCAAGTCTTTGGACAGTAAAATTATTTGCAAGTTGTACTCTTGTTGTAATAATCAAATACTAACAATAATGTATGACAAATAATAAATCTATCTTTGGATCGATTTATTAAATTCATAAAAATAACAATTGTAACTTTATAATTGTTACGTATTTATTATTACAAGTAAATGTATAATTTTGTTAAGTATAAATCTTCCTTTGGGCCGATTAATACTCACAGAAATATATACATTTACACCTTACCAAATACTTGAATAATATCTCAATATGTCAAATAAAATTAAATTCAAATAATAGAGGTCACTTTGGTGACATATAATTTAAATTTAACTTAATTTGAAATAATAGATATTAATGAAATTCATATAATCCATTTAATATTTAAATCTGTATTATAAAATAAATAAATAAAATTATTTTATCCAAATAATTTAATTAATTTAATGGATTATTATTAAAAAGGGATAAAATAAGAATAATTATATTCAAATTCAACTGTTACATCAGTTTTTTTTTATTAACACATAAAAAAGAATGCTGCACCACGTTGTCTTGACGTTGCGTCAGTTTTTTTTTTTTTAATTTTATTAACCAAAACTGTAACTGCATGGTGATAACTGCCACTTGTTTCCCAAACAGTTTCAAATCCCAAGCCCTAACATTCATGCCAGACTCCTCCATCGAAGTCATATTTTTTTTTTTTTTGATAGGTTTCAATTTTCGTGACAATAATCCTGACAATAATCATCATCATTGCACACTCCATCAACTTCCAATCCACATTTGAGAGGCAGGGTTAGATGGATTTACCACCCGGCGGCAGAGACCACCGAAACTCGGAATCGCAATTCGAAAGGGAAAAAAAAAATTGAACAGAATGTTTTAGTCCCTTTCGCGATCGACGATCGGAATCCAAAAAGAAAATAAAATCTATAATTATCTCTTAAGAATTAGAAATAACCTGCTCTGATACCAATTGATAGAAATTGGTAAAATTCCAATCCAGAATCTCAATCTCTAATCCACTATTAAGAAATAACAAACATGATAATAACCTAAGTTGCGGAAGCGTACCGGAATCCATAGTTTTAATTCTGGGAGATGATCTTCAATTTGCATACTTCCTTAGGATTACCAGAGAGTTTTGTCGATGGGAAACAAAACGAGGAAAAGTGTCGTACTGCAAACTGGGATCATAACCTATTATATAATCCAAAGGTTGCTTATTTCTAATTTGGCCCCTCAACAAATTAGAATTAGCACATGATATCCACAATAGTTTATTCATAACAATTAAGCCCTTAAGTCAAATTCCTTAATTACAAAAATTAAGATCACATTAATTTTTGACTTATTTAATTGATGACATTCACAATTTATAATTTACAATTATAGCTCCAAAATTCAAACAATAAGAACATGATTAATTCCAAACACGCACGCACGCACCATCTCTAATTCAAGACGATCATAATTAAGAACATGATTCCAAACACCATCTTAATTAATTATTCAAGATCTCAATTATATTATAGCTACTATACTAGTGATTTCCGTTCACAATTCGGCCTCCGTCGACGACGATGACCTGACCATTCACGTAACAAGACGAAGGGAGGCAAAGGAAGGCTACGACGCCGGCCACATCCGCCGGCTCCCCCAAACGCCCGAGAGGCACGCGATGATTCTCCCTCGCTACAAATTCCTCGTCTTGCAACAACTGCGCCACAACAAACAAATCCGTATTATATCATCAGCCAAAATCGATCGATTTTTTTTTCCACCGTAATTCCCTCTTTTTTCTAGATAACAACAACAAGCTGCGTTCACTTACAAATTCAACGGAGGGTGTTCTTATGTAACCTGGAGCTACACTGTTTGTTCTGATGTTATCTTTGGCCCATTCACAAGCCAGATTTCTCGTGAGTTGATTCATCGCTCCTAAGCAAATTAGATGGAAAAAGAGTGAAAGAGAGAAGAAGATCTAAGAAAATAGTTCATCTTCCAAATGATTCAAGCAAACTCAATCAACACTATGCGAGAAATACCTTTGGTCGATCCATACACAGACAGATTATCTATGGCAACGAAGCCACAGATGGAAGAGATGAACACAATACTGCCGCCTCCACAAGCCCTAAGGTGAGGGTGAGCGAGTTGGCTCAGGTGGAACGCCGATTCCAGGTTTGTGCTGATCAAGAACTTGAAATCCTCCAGGGTTTGCTCTATCGTCGGTTTGAAGACCGCCGCCCCTGCATTGTTAACCTGCAAAACGAAGAAGATTATCGATCGGTTAATTTCCGTGAGAATTCAGATTTTGTTTAGGGTTTAGAAGGGGAGAGAAAAAAGCGAGGGATTAATTAATACCAAAATGTTGAGCTTCCCGTCGAATTGGGACTTCACCGTCGCCATGAGCTTCTCTCTCTCTCTCGGGGAGGATACGTCGCAGACAGATCCGGTGACCTTGAGCTTGGAAGCGCGCCATTGCCGCAGACACTTCTCCAACTCAGCTTCGTTGCGGGAGCAAGTGTGCACCGCCGATCCAAGTCTGGCGAGCTCCTCGACGATCGCATACCTAAAGCTTGCAGATCGATGAGGAGAAATAGATGGAAAGAGATGTAGTATTCGAGGAAGTACCCGATTCCCTTGGAGCCTCCGGTGACCAGAGCCGTCGTCCCGGCGAGAGACCATCTGTTTGTCTCGATGGGAGTGTGTCCCTGCACGCTGCTCATGCTTCTATTTTTTGAAAGGAACTCCGTGAGAAGGGAGACGAGGAATGCAGTCCAGAAGGTAAGAGAAGATAAAAGGCTCATCGATGCGGAAAATAGACAGACTTTTAAAATATTAAAATTCAAAACACTGATTTATTTATTTAATTATACTCCTTGTCATTTTACCATTTTACCACTGTTCCTCATACACCAGTAAAATAGACATTTCTTATTATGATTTTTAATATTATTTATTATAAAATATATATGAAAAAAATTAAATATAGACGCTATTATATGTTTAATTAAAAAGGCTAATTTAGTTAAAATTAGAAAATTATTATACTAAAATATATTTTTTTATCATTTTATTAAAATTATTTTAAATCGCTTAAAAACATTTTATAACTATTCTTAGTATCTACATACGATATTAATTAATAATTTTATAGTATTTTAATAAAATCATACTTGAAGTAATTTTAATTCATATTATATCAGGATTCAGGTACTGTTAAAGTACAGATAGTTTTAGAATCTTAAATAAAGGAATTTCCTTTGCTGTGTCACGACTGGGCGATTTTTTTCAATAATTTATTTATTTATTTATTATAAAAAATATATGGAAAAAATAACTAATTAGATATGATTGTCCCACAGTAAAAAAAATTTTATGGGTAATTTATGAGAGGCCGTTCAAACGCTACGCATCCAATTTTCGTAAAGGTTGGAATCCATTAATTTAATATTCTCTATCGATTTATTTTACGATTATTATGAAGAAAATAAATCATAAAAGATTCTATGAATTTTAATATGATAATCAAAATACATAAAAATTATTTAAATTAAAAAAAAATTTTAAACTTCTTATAAAATTGACTTTTATTTTATTCATAAATTTCATCGTGCTTTTGTACTAACCCTGTGAGAACACTACGCATCCAATTTCGACAGGCCGTTGGACTGCAAATGAAGCAATTTATTGATACCTTTATAATGTCCGTAATCGAATTATTATTTTTTTATTCCAGTCAATTTCCTTTGTGATGTGACCCAATTGAAGGAGTTGTCTAAAATTCAATATCTTAGTTAGAAGTAGGATTATCCTTCTTCTTAATTTATATTATTTTCAAGATTTTTTTTTGTTAGGATTTTAAAATTTTAAATCTTCTAGATATATAAATATGTTCGTGACCTTAGATAATTCCGATCGAATTCAATTAAAATTTAATAGATTTCTATAGTACATTAAGTTCAATGGGATTCTAAAATTTCAGCATCAAAATCTTTCCAATTGTGCATGATATATTTTTTAAAATTCAATTTTTTTTTATCAATTGACACATATTTAAAAATTTAAAACTAAAATTGTATATTATATCTATCTTTATGTTTTTTTTCTTCTAATTTATATTTATATTTTATAATTTTAAATTTTTTAATCCGTCAAACTCATTGATAATCTTTGAATCCAATTGAAAATTAATATATTTTTATAGTGTTCTTCATTATATTTCCACCGTGACAAAAAAATTCAATTTTAAAAACACAAAAGTCAATCGATGATAGTAACGGTCAAAGACGGCTCTGGGAGAGTCACTGGGCTCTCGTCCAAGGCCTAATTTTTTTTAATATTTTATAAGATTTATTTTTAAATTTCACAATAAAAATAGAGTATAATCTTTTACTTTCTCTCGGGATCCTAAAATCAATTTTGAAAATTAAGATCGACTCGGATAATGACAGTATTAATTTTTAAAAAAAAATATTATTTTTGAACTTTTAGTGTGAGAGATATTTTTAAAATTATTATTTTTTGGATAAAATGTAAAATATTGTGCGTCTTTTGAAATGGGAGAAATCAATTAATCATCCAAAGTCGGAGTTTTAAATACGTACGTTTGTTGCTTGTGTTCCATTTTCAGGTAAAGTTCTGAGTCTGTGATTCTTTTTCTACTTATTTCTCGATGCAATATCAGTTATAAAATTCTTTTCTAGAATCATTTATTGTAAAAAAAAAATAATTTTATAAGTTTTACCCGCGTGTTAGTTTTGCTTTGACGTTACCATCGTGAGAAGATTGTGGACTACCCATTTTACCACCAGTATATCTTGCAGAACCCTGTAACTTTTTTATTTATTTTGGCTTTTTTTTTATTGTAAAAAAAGTTAGAAATATTAATTTAATAATCTCTATCAATCTATCCTACGATCATTATGAAAAAAATAAATCCACAGAAAACTCTTTGAACCTTAACGCATTGATCAAAGATAGTGAAAGATCATCTGAATCCAAAGAGATTTTAGATCAATATTCATTCTGTAATTGTTATATTATCTCAATCAATATGTCATCCTCATAAAAACAATTTAGATCATTTCTCGATTTATGCATGTCGAATTTCCGTGGGGACCAATTTTTTCGCATACGTACTTGCATGTTTATAATTATGATACATGCCTTTCCTCCTTAGTCTATTTCACCCTTTACTTTACTCTCCGTGGAGATCTCTCTGTGGAAATAGTAGATAATCACTTACGATAGTCTCGGTCACACAGTATGTGTATTGGTTACTGTTTGTCACTGCAGAGTAGCCTGCAGAGATGTGTGTTCTACATATGCAGAGGTTCGAATCTAGCATATTTAGAAACCAAAGCTCTCTTGCTCAAATTTTGCTGTCCTTTTTCGATGAGGTGCCGTTTTTTTTTCTCAAAATGTTGAAATCGTTAACCTAGCTCCTATCGATTTGTTCCACGATCATTGTAAGTCAGATAAATCACGCAGGATCCTATGAATTTTGAAGTGTGATGGCTAAGACATTTAAATATCATCTGAATCTAGAAAAGAACTTTAGATTTCCTCTATAATAGATTCATGTTACTTTTGCAAACACTGTCATACCTTAACTACCACGTCATCTCCTTGAAAATTATCTAATTGTACCGTTGGAATTACAATCCAAATTTCATATTAATGGGTTTAAATTAAAATTAATAAGTTAATTTAATTGGATTTTAAACTCATTAGATTAATAAAAATTAATAAATTAATCTAATTGGATTAATAGATTAATTTAGTCGGATTCTAAATTTATTATATTATTGGATTGATCTAATTCGATTCGAACTTATTGAATTGATAAATTAATTCAATATGCATTTAAAATTTTCAAACAAAATAGCAAATTACGTCTATGTTTTGTAAAATAAGAGAAATTAACATATTAGATATGATTTAATGGTTAAGTAATAAATACGATCTTATCTGTTAAGATAGTGTAAGATTGCAGCAACTAAAAAACTGTCATTTGATCTTTTCTTGTATATAACAGTTAGCACTATAATGTTGAAAGATATATATATTATTCATTAATTATGATTTTGAAACAGACAGCGATGGTACTCATGTGGATATCATATAAAAATACGAACATTTGAACATACTGAGATCGATTCAATCTTTCATATCAGTAAAGGATTTATACAAACTTTAGACCTCTTTCAAAAATCAACTCATATCTTATCTACAAACATCTTCGTATCTTAGTCACTGCGTCGTGGAAACTTGAAATGATTACTAGTCAATGATCTTTCACTTTATTATTTCTTTACAGATAGAGGATCCTTTTGAGCGAATGGAAAATGCAGTCCGCTAAGCAAAGCGGCTAATTCAGTTCCTTATAATTTAATTTCTGATTTTGAAATTGACAATTATGATTCATCATCAATTTTTTACAATTCGATTATGATTCGAACGGTTTAAAGTTAAATTTTAAATTATTTAAATTTAATTTTTTTCTTAACTATATTAATTTTCAATTTATTAATTCGGTGAATTTATTTTAATTTAAATTATATTATATTTAAACATAAGTTTTATGGGTGAAGATTTAACTTCTACCAATTTATTTATTTTATATAATTTTTTAAATCAAATATTTTTCATAAAAAATTATAATTAAAATATATTTGATAAATAAATTCATATTAACAAATTAAAAATAAAGAATATATATACAAAAATATTATTCTACACGTGAATTCATATGTGAATATCCATCGTACCTCCATTATTTACGATCTCTTAAAATTTAATGATTGGACTATAGTGTGTATAGTCTAATCTCTTGGAATTTAAAGATTGAACTATAATGTGTAGACGATTGGACGATGAATAATAGAAATGTGTACGGATGTTCACGGATAAATTATGTAATATAATATCTCTATATATATTATGTTTCACATGACGCGACACATGTTTCATGCGCCGATAAGAAACAGAAAAGCAATTTCCTTCGTGATTCATCATGTCGGCTGCCCGAAAATAGCTGCTTAATTGTTTGAAGGAGAGTAGTTAGATTGAACTAAAATGAAGAATTCAACACCATCTTAATTAATCAAGATCTTCATAAGAACATAATTCCAAACAAACACCATCTTAATTATTTAATATATATGTTCATAAGAACATGATTCCAATTCACCATCTTAATTATTCGAGATGTTCATAATTAAGAACATGATTCCAAAAACCATCTTAATTATTCAAGATCTCAATTATAGCTACTATACTAGTGATTTCCGTTCACAATTCTGCCTCCGTCGACGACGATGACCTGACCATTCACGTAGCAAGACGAAGGGAGGCAAAGGAAGGCCACGACGCCGGCCACATCCTCTGGCTCCCCCCAACGCCCGAGAGGCACGCGATGATTCTCCCTCGCTACATATTCCTCGTCTTGCAACAACTGCCACAACAAACAAATCCGTATTCATCAGTCAAAATCGATTTTTTTTTTCGCTGATAATCTCTTCTTTTCTTGATAACAACAAGCTGCGTTCACTTACAGGATCAACGAAGGGTGTTCTTATGTACCCTGGAGCTACACTGTTTGTTCTAATGTTATCTTTCGCCCATTCACAAGCCAGATTTCTCGTGAGTTGATTCATCGCTCCTAAGCAAATTAAATGAAAAAAAGAGTGAAAGGGAGAAGAAGAAGAATATCTAATAAGAAAATAGTTCATCTTCCAAATGATTAAAGCAAATTCAATCAACACTATGCAAGAAATACCTTTGGTCGATCCATACACAGACAGATTATCTTGGGCAACGAAGCCACAGATGGAGGAGATGAACACAATACTGCCGCCTCCACAAGCCCTAAGGAGAGGGTAAGCGAGTTGGCTCAGGTGGAACGCCGATTCCAGGTTTGTGCTGATCAATAACTTGAAATCCTCCAGAGTTTGCTCTATCGTCGGTTTGTAGACCGCCGTCCCTACATTGTTAACCTGCAAAACGAAAAAGATTATCGATCGCGGTTTCCGTGAGTATTCATATTTGGTTTAGGGTTTAGAAGAGGAGAGGAAAAAAGGAGGTGATTAATACCAGAATGTTGAGCTTCCCGTCGAATTGGGACTTCACCGTCGCCATGAGCTTCTCTCTCTCGCTCGGGGAGGATACGTCGCAGACAGATCCGGTGACCTTGAGCTTGGAAGCGCGCCATTGCTGTAGACACTTCTCCAACTCAGATTCGTTGCGGGAGCAAGTGTGCACCGCCGATCCAAGTTTGGCGAGCTCCTCGACGATCGCATACCTAAAGCTTGCAGATCGATGAGTAGAAATATATATATCGAAAGAGATGGAGTATTCGAGGAATTCAGTACCCGATTCCCTTGGAGCCTCCGGTGACCAGAGCAGTCGTTCCGGCGAGAGACCATCTGTTTGTTGCGATGGGAATGTGTCCCTGCACGCTGCTCATGCTTCTATTTTCGGAAAGGAACTCCGTGAGAGGGTAAAAGAAGATAAAGGCCCATCGATGTGGAAAATAGACAGACTTTTAAAGTATTAAAAAATCATTTATTTATTCGCTTTGGCATTTTACCACTGTACTGCACCCACCACCTGTAAATTAGGCATTTCTCATTATAAATTGTTTTCTATATTATTTATTATAAAATATATATATGAAATAAATAAATAAATATAGAACGCTATTATATGTTTAATTGAACTGGCTGATTTAGTTAAAATTAGAACATTATTATATTAAAATATATTTTATCGTTTTATTCGAATTATTTTAAATTGCTTTAAATCATTTTAAAACTACTCTTAGTAGCTACGTACGATAATAAATAATAATTTTAATCAAATTTCAATAATTGTAGGGTATCTTAATCAAATAATACTTAAAGTAATTTTAATTTATATTATATCAGAAGATATTTTTAGAATCAGAAAAAAAAAAAGGAATGTGCTTTGCTGTGGCACCACTGCCCTATTTATTGCAATAATTTATTTATTTATTTATTTGTTCAACAGTACGATGACTCAATATGAAATATGTTGGCTAAACCTGACAATTTCTACAACCTCCATATGAAATAACTTAACACCAAATGCAGCAGCGCTAACCAAACAGTTACAGTTATTCGAAAAACTCTAGAAGGCCACAATATATAGAATGGACACTGCCAACTGAAGTCCACGATGAAAAGGAGTAAATCAGATGTCAGATAACTAATACAGAAATACAAAATCATCGATAATCTAATCGTAACCTCCAGAAATCAAAACCTATCCAGCCTTACTGCATTCTCAAACTGTTGCTCAATCACACCAATGTCAAGACGTTGGCTCCTCGAGTTGTAATTTGCTGATGAATGCTGCTCGCGAAGCTTCGAAGCAAGGAAAGGCCGAGTCAGAAGGGAGAGCAAGGAGTCGTGATCAGAGAGCATCGAACTAGACGAAAGCTTATCGTGTGCATTCCGAAATGCATTTGATATCTTAGGTAGTTGAAACCAGCGGACTGTTCTAGCAGCATTTTCCGTTCGCTCGAAAGGATCCTCTATCTGTAAAGAAATAAAGTGAAAGATCATCGACTAGCTATAGACTGCGAGTGATCATTTCAAGAAATTTCAGCAGAAACATCAACAATATTACAATCAGGGGCGAGCTATGGTTGGGTCTTTTGTGTCGTCCTTCGTAAGTCGATATGCTATGATCCAAACCAAAAGTTCCAATATCTGAAAACTGCACGAGCAGATTAAATCTTGATCAATATCCCCTCCAGCTTTACTTTCGCAACTTACTTTATATAATCTCGAGATAAGACAATCCAGACCGCACCTTGTCGAAAAAGGAAAGCAAAAGGTGAGCAAGAGAGCTTCGGTTTCTAAAGCTGCTAGATATGAACCTCTGTATATTTGTAGAACACACATCCTTAAATTGGCTCTCAGAAAGGCTACTCCATCCTGCAGTAACAAACAGTAGCAAAGACACATACTACAACGCTATCGCAAGTAATCTACCATCTCCAGAGAGAGTAAAGGGTGAAATAAACTAAGGCTGGTATCATAATTATAGACGTGCAGCTATGCAAAAAAGCCATAAGAAATAACGAAGTTACAAGGCTCTAGAAGATATATACCTTGATCAGAAATTCCATTTTTGTTAATTATTGCACGCAGTGGTGGAAAAATTGGTGGTTCACATGTCTGGTAAAGAAAAAGCAAAACTAGAACATAAGCAGTTTTATAACCAAACCACACAAATGATTCTAGAAAACAATTTGATAACTGACATTGCATCAAGATATAAGTGGAAAAGAATCAGAGACTCAGAACTTTACCTGAAAATGGAAGATAACCAACAAACATACGGCGTACGAATTTAAACTCCCAGATTTTGGATCATTGATATCTTGAGCTTTAGCCCACTCCTTCAACTGAGAAAAGGAATAGAGTTGCATCACAAAGGAATCTAATAACAGCATAAAAAATTCTTACAATGAATGCTGACCACTAAAACCATGTCTCGGAAATGGCCATTTATTTCACATAGCCATTTGAGAACGTTGGACTTCATTACACCAAGATGATTGTTAATGGAGACATCAAAAGAAATATTATGCTGCCTGCTAATGTATTTAAGCAGAGGAACTCTTGCATTTGGAATGTACTCAACAGATTTAGCAAAACCTGAAACAGAGATAGCAAATAGAAATCACTCACATTTTTATAGACATGTTGAAGATTCCAGATAGACAATGAAGATAGTTTTAAAATTTTCCGATTTCCATAGTTTGTTGTGCCTTTTTTCAATTACAAAATAAGCCAACAATTGTAAAAAGTATACCTCCATATAAATAATGAGTTATTACGGTATAAATTATTCCTTTGTGAGTATCTAGCTTTACATGCTTTTCATTTAGCATCACCAAATAAGTATCATATATAAGAAGAATCAACAATGCCGTGTTCATTACCTTACTTCAAATTCAAATATGGCTACTGTCCTAAATTCATGGGAATAACCAAATTTTGAGATGTGACATTATACATATACTTAGTAAGAGATCTCATATAAGAGTATCAATAGAAGGTCACAGCTAGGAGTTGGACCATCTTATATGCCCTTAAAAAAAAGACGTACTCATGCATGACCAACTCTACCAACCATAATTCCATGATCTGTGTTCCATTCAAAGATTTAAAGGCAGTTAAAGAATTGATTCACTTTGCCCTTCCAAAGGAGCTGTTTTCTTAATGTGTAGACTTGAGCTTTTAAATCAACTCACTAACAAGGAAATCTTCTTTGCGCAACATCTTATTTTACTGCTAGAAATGTTTTACTTTTGTGGGAACTTGCTTTTCAAGTGAATCTTTTAAGTATTCCTATTTATTAATTCTAAATTACATATTTATTTCAATATAGACTATTTTTAAACATAGTATACTTAAATAGAAAAAAAAAACTAGCATATCCGGCAACCTTTGATTCTCCCATTTACTACAGCGTTAGTCCCTCCTGTACCTAAGTCTGTCAATACTGACATGAAATCACTCCAGGTCATGAAGCTCGAGATTGAATTTGTTATAAACATTAAATACTTTCAAACATTTTAAGTATCACCAAGTGAGAATTTTAGCACATTTGTTGTCTTCATTACCAGGCCATCTTCTCTGTTTAAGAGACATCAGTTGACTTTGCAAATTGATGTCGCAATCTCTTATTTCTCTACCTTTTCACTTTTTGTTGCATAAAGTGATCAGGTCTAGAGATAATCTTATCACTGTTGTTGCCAAAGGATCAATTCCAAATGTATCTTGGGTGGAGCGCTGGATAAAACCATCTCACCATATAATTTTTAACAGAGAGAAGTTTTTTTCAGGTTTGAACTTTCTGACTTCCTCATGTCTTGTTTAGATTTATATTATGTTAATTGTTTTACTCATTTTGCTGAGTTAATCATCTTATACGTACTAAACTCTTGATCAAAAGCTATGTGCAAAAAAATTGACCTAATAAATAAGTGATACTAAAATAATCTACATTAATAGGAAACTAAAATTAGTCAAAATTTAAAAGAGAAGATAGTATTTAGATTCTCCTGAAACCAATTTTTGATGGTATTATTTCAAACTTGTACTTGCTAGAAAGCATGCGATATAATCATAGCAGTCAAATTTTCAGTAAAAATTCAAATCATCATTAATACACTAATTCCAAAGTTGTGTTCTTTTCTGATGTACAGTTGATAGTTTATAAACAAAAAACAGCAGCTTTATTGTAAAAAAGAAGTATACAAAGAAATTGGTACCATTTCTTTGCAATTCTTGCATTATTTGCCAGAGATGATTTCTTTTCATATATATTCTTGTATTGCCTTCTTGCCTGAGACAATCCAAATCGTCATCATCATCATCAGCAGCAGCATCAATTTGAATTGAAACATCTAGATCACCCCATTTGGTGTAAAGGTTGGACACAAATGATCCAAAGGGCTTCACAGGTGACACAGAACCTATAAAATAATTAGGTAGAATTCAGTGAAAACTGTGAGAACAAAATTTTGATTTAATTGAAGACAGTTTCCTTTAACAAAACTTGGTACTCAAAACACCCCTAGTGTTGATGCAATACTAAACTGAAATATATCTATGGTCAATGTGTTTTCCTTGATAGGTTAAATACCAAGTTGCAAAGCAAGGATATACCTTGAGTCTTGATATTTTTTTTTTCTAGGTACTAGACAAATTAACCCATCATATTCAAGATAAACAAAAAACTTGCTGTGTTTTTATCTGCAGATTAGATTGTGTTAATTGATACATTAAATTTGAATCTTAATTTTGGAGGAAAAAAACTTCAAAAGAAAATTAGAGATCTAAAGATTAATAGAACAAAAAATGAAATAAATGACATGTGATTCTAGTAGCAAGAGAAGCAACGGAAGTAGCTTGCTCCCATGGATGTGGTGCAGTGGTAAAATACTTAGGGGAACAAGTAAGAGGATCAAGGTTTAAATCCCAATAGAGACGAATATTTCAAAAGTCGGCCTCTGAGTGTGCATAAGATGTGCTCTGAATTTATCCGGTAGGCAAACCGAGCGGGGAAGTCGTCTACCTCCAAGATTAGTCGGGCAAATCCAAACACTCGGATTATCAAAAAATAAAAAATAAAAGGCAATGGAATGATTATGATGAATGAGCATGAAAACCCTACGAGTAAAGTCTTATAAAATTAGATGTCTAAAATAAAATCACTAAAATACTTTTTTGAGCAAAAAGTACTTGTAATATTTTTAAAGTAATTCAACTAAAACAAAGTAGAGAATATCTATTCTTTGGACAAGGTAATAATATCTATTTATAATTTTCTACAGCGTATTAATGTCGTTGAGTCATTTTGCATTTAATGCCAACTTATTATTGTCCGGTTTATTTTTTACAAAAAAAACTTAAGAATATTTCAACCTATTTTACTAATTAATCCAACTGCAAAAAATAAATTCACTCTTACTGATTTCATTCCACTTTATTTAATTTCTTGTCTTAAATATATCATAAGAAGATGCATAAACCAGTATTAATAGAGGTAATGTTAGTACCAATATGAAAAATTTTAATTATTCAGATCAAGAAAATTATATTAATTTAATAACACATTATGATTTATTAAAAGTAATTGTTATTCAGGCAAACAATTAGGCAATTTTATTTTTTAAAATATGATAATTGCAATACTTATGAATTATTAAATATTATTGCGCCATAAGATATTTATCAATTTATAATAGAATTGTAAAAATAACAATTAATTTTTATAACAACTGCTTAGTATATACAATATTTTAATAAACTAAACATTCATAACCACAAAGCATTTATAACTGAATTGACTCCCACTACTAGAAATAGAAATATTAGGTTTACTAACACCAAAGAAAATCATCGAGACACTAGTGAACTTATACATTATGGAATTCAAGTTTTAGTATGCAAGTGGTTGTAGATACTATAAACCACATAATCTCAAAATTTACCTTGAAAGGCTATTAAACCTCGAAGACAAACTTCCAATTGATTAATCTCATTGAGCCGTTTGATTCGATCACTTTCCACTGGTTTTATCTCGACAAGGATGTCTCTAAGACAAATCTCAAGCACACGAACTCTATTGTCGCTGGGTGATGAAGAACCATACGAGTCCATTGGTCAACAAAATTCTCTGAGTGCCTGCAACGGCTAAACATAATTGTTATCTATGAAGCAAAATACATGATCAACAAAGAAAGTTTGGGTAATTCTACAATTTAATTTACAAAATACCAAGAAATGGCAAACAACATTTTCTCTAAGAACAAGTGTACATAACAAGCAAACTTTCAGAAATGACACTGGATATAACATTACGACCTTCGGTAAAAAAAACAGAGTTGAGACCTACAGCTCCAGTTTTGAAAGAGTCAATTAGATCGGTGAGGAGACCATACTAATCCAACAAGAGTAAAGAACACCGAGTTGTCCTTTCTTCTAACATTTGATGAACAGAACATTCCAAAATTCCAACCAAAAAAAAAAAACAGAAAACTCATACTTTGCATACATTTTTTAGGTTTCTCCAGAAGATTCAAAAAGGCTCCAGGAAGAATAACAAGAGAATATTTCACATATAAAGAGAGACAGCTAATCACACGAAGAGATTCGAAGAGATCAGCTTTATCCGTTAAAATAAGGCATCCATACGGAGAAACGTTACCGGATAAACGCAACGCGCAGTCAACTTTCAAAACCCTAAATCTTGCACGACGAAAGAACAGCACGATCAAGAAACACAAGAAACTTATAAATGTTATAAATGTTTTTTTTTAATCTAAAAACCCTATTCTTTAAAAAAAAATATTTATTCATAACTTTTTCAGTATTTCCAAATTTATATTTTTTCTATTTTTGAATTTTTTTTCTTCTATTCTACAAAAAAATTTTTATGTGTTTCTATTTGCTATATTATTTAACCTCTTTTTATTATTTTTAAAATATTTTTTGGGTGAGCAGTCGTGCGGACATAGTGTCGTCGAGCATGTAGATGAATCTTTTAGTGTTGGATTTAGCCTTTAATTTACCAAATTCGATGATTTAGTGTTGGATTTAACCTCAATTAAGTGGATAATTAACCATATTTAACCATTTAACGCAATAATTTTTTCATCACAGACAAACTCGTTTTAATTTGCTGATTGATTACTGAATGTGAAATTATATGTATAAAATTCTTTAAATCGTTAGAGAATGTGATTCTAGTAGAAAAAATAATCAGTCGATTATTTTGCTTTCCAGATCAAATATTCAGAGTCATCTTTCTCGCATCTAGATAGGATTATACTTTTGCAAGGGCGGAGTTATCTTCTAGAGTACTCTAACTTTAATCCGAATAAAAAAATAAAATTCATCTATAGCACAGAGGAATTTTTGTTTTACCATTTAATTTGGGATAAAAATTTATATATAATATAAAAAGTTGGAATATGTTAATCTAGTAATTCTTATCAGTACGTCTTTGAATTATCATAAGAAGAATAAATCATATTTGACTTTTGAAACTAATAACTAATGCATTTTACTATTTATCTGAATATTTATCGAGATGATTAATCCGGAATTAATATCAAGAGCTGACTCTGTCATTATACCTTTGTGACCGTTTGGACTTTCAATTTTCAAATTCATTGAGGGACTATTTTGTCAAAATTTGTCACGTTTTTCATATTTGTTTTACTTTTCCATGATCGCTGTAGTTCTACAGATAAGATGGCGATGTGACGAATCGTTTGAATTATCTTTCTGAATTCACGTGGGGTCGTGATCCTTGAACTATCACTTTAGTACTCCTGTTCAAACGTTAATTATTTTAATTAAGACAAAAACAAAACAATATTTAGATAATTCAAAACCAAACTTCCAAGACAATACATGAATAAGATTCAATTCTAAGACGAAGTTGGACGCGTAACATGGAGCAATAATTTTGATAACCAATCCTTTTCGATATTTTGATAATAATAATCCAAAAGAATCTTGTTCCCATTGGAAATCATAGATATAATATTTTCAACGACTTTGAATTCATGTCACATATTTCCACGGGGACGGCGCGATGATAAAGTAAAATATTGTTTGCAGAATGGATAAAGTTCGATCTCGGATGAGGGGTCTAACATTCCTCTTGGTTTCAAATGGACTCATCCTTGTCTTGTCACTGTGTCAAGGGACTTTATCCTCTCCGTGATTTACCCTCCCTCTCGTCAATGCCTTGTGACGAGTGACAGAGGACTGCTAGTTGAGCAGATTCTCAATTTTTACAAAATTCATGTCGCACTTGTAGGAGAAAAAAAGGAGTCCTCGTACAATTTACAGAGAGTAGTACAGAATTAAAAGAGAGTCGAGGTGCACTCGAACCAGTCTCTTCCGACGTCCAAATCAAAATTTGGAATATGAGAAATAAAGATATTAATTAACAAGTTAGAGTTTGTGTATGATCTAGAAATGAAATCATCGAGGTCTGAAGTGAAAACATAAAAAAAATAATACTAATACTCATATTTATCGACTTTACGTAGACTCTAGATTATCTCTCTCATTTGACAAGATTTTAAAGATCGATTGAATTTAAAAAAAAAAAACTTATAGAGCAAGTCCAAGCTCAGTGAGGATTCAACATTTTACATTTCCATTCATCATTCAGCATGTGTACGTGACGACTGGCCAAAATAGCTGGTAGCTAGAGAAAGTGGTTAGATTGGTGCAAATGCATCTATATTTGAACATCTGATCGAAGAGTTCAACACCATTTTATTCATTAGAACATGATTAATTCCAAACACCATGGATCTTATCGATCGAAGATGTTCGATCGTAAGAACATGATCGATTAATCCATACACCATCTTAATTATTCAAGATCTCCATAGCTTCTTCTAGTGATTTCCGTTCACGATTCGGCCTCCGTCGACGACGATGACCTGACCATTCACGTAGCATGACGAAGGGAGGCAAAGGGAGGCCACGACGCCGGCCACATCCTCCGGCTCCCCCAAACGCCCCAGAGGCACGCGATGATTCTCCCTCGCTACAAATTCCTCGTCTTGCACAAACTGTCACAACAAACAAATCCGTATATATATTCATCAGCCAAAATCGATTTTTTTTTTTTCACCGTAATCCCCTCTTTTCTAGATAACGTCGAACGACAAGCTGCGTTCACTTACAGAGTCAACGAGTGGTGTTCTTATGTACCCTGGAGCTACACTGTTTGTTCTAATGTTATCTTTCGCCCATTCACAAGCCAGATTTCTCGTGAGTTGATTCATCGCTCCTAACCAAATTAAATGACAAAAAAAAGAGTGAAAGAGAGAAGAAGAAGAATATATAATAAGAAAATAGTTCATCTTCCAAATGATTCAAGCAAACTCAATCAACACTATGCAAGAAATATACCTTTGGTCGATCCATACACAGACAGATTATCTATGGCAACGAAGCCACAGATGGAGGAGATGAACACAATACTGCCGCCTCCACAAGCCCTAAGGAGAGGGTAAGCGAGTTGGCTCAGGTGGAACGCCGATTCCAGGTTTGTGCTCATCAAGAACTTGAAATCCTCCAGGGTTTGCTCTATGATCGGTTTGAAGACCAACGTCCCTGCATTGTTAACCTGCAAAACGAAGAAGATTATCGATCGGTTAATTTACGTGAGTATTCATATATATTTGGTTTAGGGTTTAGAAGGGGAGAGAAAAAAGCGAGGGATTAATTAATACCAAAATGTTGAGCTTCCCGTCGAATTGGGACTTCACCGTCGCCATGAGCTTCTCTCTCTCGCTCGGGGAGGATACGTCGCAGACAGATCCGGTGACCTTGAGCTTGGAATCGCGCCATTGCTGTAGACACTTCTCCAACTCAGCTTCGTTGCGGGAGCAAGTGTGCACCGCCGATCCAAGTCTGGCGAGCTCCTCCACGATCGCATACCTAAAGCTTGCAGATCGATGAGCAGAAATATATATATCGAAAGAGATGGAGTATTAGAGGAATTAAGTACCCGATTCCCTTGGAGCCTCCGGTGACCAGAACAGTCGTCCCGGCGAGAGACCATCTGTTTGTCTCGATGTGTCCCTGCACGCTGCTCATGCTTCTATCTTTGGAAAGGAACTCCGTGAGGAGGGAGACGAGAAGTGCAGACGTGCAGTGCAGAAGATAAAGAGCAGACAAGGCGCATCATTGCGGAGACAGACATTCTTTTAAAATATTAAAATTCAAAGCACTGATTTATTTATTTAATTATACTCCTTGACATTTTACCATTTACCACTGTAAAATAGACATTTCTTATTATGATTTTTAATATTATATATGAAAAAAATAAATATAGAACCCTATTATATATTTAATTAAACAGGCTAATTTAGTTAAAATTAGAATATTATTATATTAAAATATATATATATATATTTTTTATCATTTTATTAAAATTATTTTATAACATTTTATAACTATTCTTAGTATCTACGTACGATAATCATTAATAATTTAGTCGAATTTCAATAATTTTATAGTATTTTAATAAAATCATACTTGAAGTAATTTTAATTCATATTATATCAGGTACCGTTCAGGTATAAATAGTTTTTGAATAAAAAATAAAGGAATTTCCTTTGTTGTATCACAACTGGGCGATTTTTTTCAATAATTTATTTATTTTTTATAAAAAGTATATGGAAAGAATAATTAATTATATATGATTGTCAAATTTTTTATGGGTAATTTATGAGAGGCCGTTCAAACATTACGTATCCAATTTGGTTACCTGAATGTCTGCTCTTTCAAAATCGAATTAATTATATTTTTTTTTTCACAATTTTTTACTATTTATTATGAATCACGTGTAACTCGCACAAATTCCAGTCAGACTAGTATGAATCACGTGTATTTCGAAGGAAATCTAAAATTATTTTTTAGATTTAGATGATTTTCATATGTCTTAGTTATCACATCAATAAATTTCTTCGTAATTTATCTCTTTCACAATGGTTGTGGATCAAATCGATAAAAACTGTTAAATTGATGATTTTAATCTTTTGCAATAGAAGTAGTATGAATCACGTGTAACTCACCCCACACAAATTCCTTTTTTTACAATTTTTTAGGAGTGAACTAAAATTCATGATATTGATTTTTAAAAAATCAATATCTTAATTAGAAGTAGGATTATTCTTCTTATTTATATTATTCTCGAGATTTTTCTTTTTTTTTTCATTGTTCTGATTTTAAAATTTTAAATATTCTAAATATATAAATAAGTTTCGAAGAAAATTTATTAATGATCTTAGATCATCCAATTAAAATTTAATAAATTTTTCTAGTGATATTGAGTTCAATTGTATCCTAAAATTTTAACGTCAAAATCTTCTTAGATATGCATAATATATTTATCAAAATTTGATCTATGTATTAATTGATATATATTCATAATTTTATGTCGGAAGCTTAAAACTAAAGTTATATATTATATCTATTTTTTTATATTTTTCTCTTTATTTTATATTAAGATTTTATAATTTCAAATCATTTAGATTTTGACCAAAATTTATTTATAATATTAATTAAATCCAATTGAAAACTAATATATTTTTACCGTATAAAAAATCCAACTTTAAGGACATTTTAACTGTTGGGATTCTTTACTGTTGTAGAACAATCGATATCCCATATTTAAAAAATCTGTTGATTTTAAAAAATAAATATCCCAGAAAAATATTATTTTTGAATTCGTTAGTTCATATCCATTATTAATTTGTGAGTTTTGATTTATTGAATGTGGATTAATGTATAAAACTCGTTAGTCTAATTCCATTATTGATGATAATCAATAATAAATCTGACATTATTTTTATATAAAGGACATGATCCATATAAGGGTTGAATAATTTTACAGTCTCTTTGCATTCTATCAACCAGAAAGATTGTACGATGCTGTCATTTCAGAATCTTAAATAAAATCCACCTTAAATTCTTTCTAGGAATTTCAAAACAAATTGATGATGCACGATCAATAGCCGCTTCGCTACATTCAAAATTTAGTTATTATATATATATTTATTTGTTTCCGTAAAATTCAGATAACATTATATCCTCATCGTGAATTTGATGATGTTGTATCTATTTGAATTAATGTATACAAGTTTGAGATTCATAATTTTCCTCGGATAATGATCTACATTTGGAAGCCTACGTTTTCATTGTTGATGCTCATGGAAATCCATTGCTTTTGAATGAAATGGAGCAGTCCAGGTGTCATTAGAGAGATTAAATGGATTGTACCTTCTTCGCGATCCCATTGGCCATGTCGTAAATCCCACGCCCCTGTTCAGCAAACAGACATGGTCGATTCACTCGAATGACAAACGAAAAAAAAAAAAAAAACAAGAAGAAAGACAATGAGGAAGAGGCAGGAGCCTGCTAGTGCAAGGGGAATTACGACGGAAGTTACTCTATCGTAATGCAAGAGGAGCCTGCTAGTGCAAGGGGAATTACGACGAAATGAGTAAAGAAACAAAGAGTAGAACCATGGAATAACATTCTTAGTGCTTAGTTAAGCACAATGCCCATCGTTCTTGATAATTTTGAATATCTTTTTTTTTTCTTATCTCATAATCAAGATTATTTGTGTTGTTTATTCTCGCCGTTTTTTGAAATTTCTCATGTGGCTGATACTGTCGACAAGAGCAAAAACAAATGAGAGAGGAACAGTGTAGAGAAAGAAAAAACCACGATCAAAATGAAGAAACTACGCGATCGAAATCTAGGACTCTCCGATTACTAAGCAGATCGAAAGAAGAAAAAACCGCATAACAAGATGAAACTCACCAATCACCTATCAGAGATCAGATCGGAACATGGAAGATAAGAATCACGCGGGATCTACTCGATGGAATTAATAAAAACAAGAAGAAGAAGAAAGAAAATACGATGTTGCTCTGATCTACAACTGCAGAAACTAAAACAAAAAACACAAATCCGAGATGCACATCGAAGTACGGAGAAGGCAACAGAGAAGGGAAGGGAAGAGGATTACCTGGCGAAATCGGAGAGGGGAGGCGGCGGCGCCGGCGAGGCCAAGAGGATCGGCGGCCGCGGCGGTAGAGAACGAGGAATTGTTAGACGACCGAGTCGCTTTCGCCGATGCGGATCTCGGAATTTGTACGTAGCGAGAGGAGAATCGGGAGATATGAGCCCTTGATATAACGAGAGAGATCATCTCGACCATCAATACATGGCTTATAAAAAAAAAACATTATTTTTGAATTTTAGTAGAATGGCGATGATTTTAAAATTGAGAGTAAAATAATTTTTTTTCTTCTAAATGTCAAATATGAAATATACTTGTTAGTAAAAAATTTTGTTTTTTTTTTCTAATTTTTAAAATACTCTTTAGGCCATTGAAGCGCCAACAAATAAAGCACTATTGGTTAAAAGTAACTAAATAGATCATTTTGTTCATCTGTTGTTCGACAGGGTGTGAATAGTTAGATGAGATTAGAGTTTGAGAATTATATCGACGGCTCTAAATGTCGAAAGATAATTGAATGGAGCCATGATCCACTCAAAGCTTTTCTCTTCTCTTATACGAAGTGTTTCCTTTTCTGAATTTGTATTTTAAACTTCATCATGCTCTTTGGTTTTGTTCACTCTCCAAGTTTGATGTAGCTTGAACGCAATAGAATACTTGTAAGATTTTGTATATATAGCGTCTAAGCTAATTCTTGTGAGTGTGAATCGGTGGTTAAGCCATTGATTAAGATCACAAGGGCTTCTAAGCATATTGTTAGTAGAAAATATTGACGGACCATCAAATAAATTTTACAACGGCATAAGTCACAACATCTCTATCATAGAACTTGGATTAGTTTTGAACATGTTAGTACTCGATCGAAATGGACCCATTTTTTTAAGTTTGATGGAACCGAAATTTCACTTATTTCGTGCCAAACCAGATCATATACAATTTTTTTTTTTTAAAAATAAAGAAGTAATATAATAATTTTAACATAAAAACACCATTCTTTAAGCTTGTTTTTCTCGACCACCTAAATCATAACCATCGTTCTTGCCTCTATTTAAGCCGCTTCCCTCGTCTCTCCCTACCTACCTTCATATTTTTAACACCTCCCTCGAACTAATGGAAGGTTTAATTCCCTTCGTCTACAGAGCTATCATTCACTACATCAATGGAGGACGAGATCGAGCTCCAGGAAATACGACCTCACAGTTCGATGACTTGCCATCGACCTCGTACGTGCGTTTACCGTCGACCCCCGGTAATGATTCAGGTCGACTCAAGCCAATTGAGGTCCACCAGTCGCCCTTCTTTGCGATGTCGCCTTTGTTCGGCCCCAGTCACTTCCCTGACGAACCACTTAAATCGATCGCAAAGGCAATTGATTGAGATCGAGCTGTTCAAATTATTATTTCTTTCTCTCTTTGTCGATGTTGCAGTAAGAAAAGGATTTCGGAAGAACTATGTAATACTGGGTGTTGATTAAGGATGAATTGTGGGTGTAAATACTAAATAGGTGTAAATAATTAAGGTTGATAGATAGGTGTAAAGTATGTAGGTTATGTCTAAATACTACATATGTCCTTAGGATCATGATGTATTTGTCAAAATCGAAATGAAAAGATCGTTGTGCTATAAAGATGGAATGAAACAGGATTGACGAAGAAAAGTTCATCTAGCTATCATCATCTCTACAAAGAACAAGCAATAAGTTGCTAGTTGCCACACTGAGACATTCTCCAAAGTATACAGAGACTTATTTTTCGGTTATTTTCACCAGTATTTCAATATACTTTAGGAGAACTTGGTGTCCATGTTACATACTGCAGAAGATTGAACAGGTGAGAAGGGCAAATGACCAGACATTTTCTTTGTTAGATCTACCACAAGATAACAAATAGTACTTTCACTCTAAAAAGTAGCAAGTAAATTTTCTACAACTTTTAACAATTAAAAATAATAAAAGAGTCGAAGGATAAAAGATGGAAGAGAGACGATCAAAGGTTCGTAATCGTAGATAATGTATCTGTCCATGGCGAATCGTAAAATAACTTGATGCAGTTAGAACTTGAAGTACGTACCAATTGGGTGAAAGAGAGAATCAGTAAATATCATTTTGATGCATCGAACTAGAGTGGTCGAACCCTTTTAGACTAGAAGAGAATCCAACTATCATCAAATCTAAAATGACAGGATTTTAACTGAGTGAATTTGGATATCGCTACATATTGATCGGGCTCGACCAATTAGCTAAGCATGTTAAGTCTTCTTGATCTGTGGTTCATCCTTAAAATAGATATCCACAAATTAGAGGGCATGTTAAAGAAACTCACGAAGAAAAGATGAACGATAACAATTCAAACTTTTAGTCTCGCATTGCCAACAAAGGTTGCTTGAACATAATTGATACCAAGGTCTAACACTATGTTTCTATATTAGATTGGATTGGATTGGGCTACCTCTTGACACTTGAGCTTTATCATTTCCCATCACTAAAAGATAAACAAAACTCTATATGATGCCCTATTTTTCTCAGTGTGTAGCATGAATTCACTAATTTTTAAGCCTATGCAAAGAACTAGTTGCTTCAAATATTGCCAAGAACTATATCTGATTCAATTCAACATCCAAAAAGAATGATTTTTCATAGGCAAAACTAAACAACGAACAATTCAATGTTCTAACTGGCAAAGTTCATGCATCACGCTAATTAACAAACTGTCACAAAGTTTCGTCATGCATTCGAGAAATATTATTGAAATCACACCAATATTCCTCAAATTATCAATTCCACTTGTAATTTAAACTGTATTCTACTGCAAGAATCAGGGCATTCTCTGAAACATAATAATTTAAGGCAATTAGAATTAATGCTTACCTTACATTAGTACGGAGGAGTCCAAACCCTAACGCTGGCCGTGATGAGATCTGCGAGTGAAGGCGTAGAAGATGATGCCGGCGTAGATGAGCATTGCGATCGGGATGAGTGTCACGATGGGGACGATTGCTCCCGCGGCGGCGCCGCTGCAATCGAGGCGGCCGAGCTTGATCTGGACCACGTTGACGAGGGCGAGGGTAAGGAAGCCGCACCCGAGCACGGATCCGACTGCCGAAGAGAGGATCCCGCCGCGGAGCAAAGCCTTGTTGACCCTGGCGGTGCGCCCGTGAGGGCGCACTATCCGGATCGCCTGCTTGAGGCAGAGGGCGACGAGGCTGGAGAAGAGGAAGGCGGAGAAGGAGAAGACGTGGAAGGAGATTAGGTCCTCTGCGACGCGGTTGCTGGCTGCGCAGTCGGATTCGGGGAGTCCGCCGTCGGAATAGCGGGAGGGGTTCCAGGCGAGGCCGACGAAGACGGCGAAGGTGAAGAGGGAGTTGACGTTGACGATGCCGTCGAGGGCCGTGATGTGGATGCTGGTGCCTCCGCCAGTGGATGCCGGCTCGAGGCCGCGGTGGTGATGGTCTGACCGGAGATCGTAGTCTTCTTCTCCGTCCATGGCGGAGATCGACGAGCGAGATTCGCTGCGTAGTGGCGACTGGCGAGTGCTCGCCTGCCTTTGTCACCTTCTCACTGAGGTTGAACTTTGTCAGGTAATTTTAAAATTGCCACCTGAAGTTTAATAAATTTTAACAATAACCCTCGCGATTAATTTCCATTAAGATTTTTTTATTAAAAATTCGAAAATGCCTCTTTTAACTTCTTCTATTATTATTTAAATCATCACTTATTTAATAATAAAACAAAAATCTTTTTTAGAGCATTTTAACATTAATGAAATTAATTCTTTACTAAATTTTATATTACTCATTTATTTCTGTTTAATATTTTAAAATTGATTTAAATAAACAATTTTAAACAGCTCTTTAAAGTGAATTAATAAAGTTTGCGAAATATTTATAGATAATATTCGTAAATAATATTAATAAAAAAAGTTCATCAATCATATTCCATAATAAAAGTTTCATCCAGCTTATAAATAATTTAAAAAAATTCCAAACTAAATAAATAAACTAACCAACCAACTAAATTTATAATTCCAAATAAATAATTAAACTCGATTAATAATTTAATATCTAAACAAGCTCAAGTCAAACTCTAAAAAAAACTCAAGCTTAAAAACCTAACTTAAACAATTTTTTAGCAACTTGATTAATTTTAAACTTAGCAATCTAAAATTTAATTTGAGGTTTGTGTACTGTCCCTCTCCTTAATCTTTCTTAATTTTTTTTGTCTAAATTAACCATCTGACTCAAATTTTTCTCACAGCAAACTATAAATATTAAAGGATATTTTTATATTTAATACATTTTTAGGGCATTTTAACAGAAAATTATTAAATCTTGGGGTGCATCCTGAAAACTAAACTTTGAAAAGAATCGCTGGTGGTGGAAAAGGAGACTGGCACGTGCGGTGCATGTGACAGTAGCTGCTTTTGTGGATTAGTGTCCTAAACATAAAAGATAGGCCGATTAAGAATAATTTAATAAAGATTTTTTTTCTGAAAAAAATAAATGCCTTTTATGACTATGACAATTAGTAGTGTCTTTTTTTTTTTGTCTATTTTTAATTAAACAAAAAATAATTTTTTTTATTATAATTAAAAATATTTCGTTTTGAAAAAATAATAACAGATTTAGTTAAAATTTGTTGGACAACCAATTATAAAGCATGTACTTTTAAATTGTGCCCTACGAGAGTTAAAAAACAAAAAAGAAAAACCAAATAGAGTAATATGTACAATTTATATAATTATTGCTAAACAAAATTGAAAAAAAAAAACAAAAAGTGAGGTGAAATCGTCTATTATAATTTTATTTTTTTGGAAAGATCAAATAATTAGTATGGACGATAGAATTATCTCAAGAAAATAATAGTCAATATTCGAAAATTATAAAGTCTTTTGAGGTGTCTATCCTCTCGTCATTTTTAATTGGATAAAAATATCTCTTTTGATTTATTTTCCTTCATCTAGCTATGGGACCAACAATAAATATAAAATGAATAAATCATTTTTTTACAAAAAAAAAAACAATCAATTTTGAATACTTATCGAATATAATCGAAATCCCTTCATTTAGCTTCTTTCATGGTATTCAAAATAAATTATGGCGATTTATCAAACAGTGCACGTGAAATTTAGAATTGTTCAAACAGCAACTCATACTTTCATATTTACTAAATAGTGCACTTAATTCCCTTTTTACCTCTCCCGCCAAACAGATTTGGACCATTGTGGTACTGGAATTGTAAATTCCAGCATAACAGTGGTAGTGTTGGGATTGCAACACAACTATGGTGCTGAGATTTAAATTCCTAGCATCATATTCAAAATTTTCACTGTTGTGCAGGTCTGTTTGGCAGAAGGGGTAAAAAAGGAATTAAGTGTTCTATTTGATAAATATGAAAGTATAAGATGTTTGGACAATTTTAAACTTCAATTTAATAAATTACCGAAGAAATTATCATCTCTAATCCTAACCATAAAAGATAAGTCGATTAAGAATAATTTAAATTGAGCAAAAGGTACATTTATTTTCATTATAATAAAAGAATATGTATTTTTTTAATAATGTAAGTATTTGGGCATCCTCAGACTATCCAGTATTTTCTTCTAGTTTATATATAGATAAATTGGAAGGATAACTCATACATATTTAAAAATTAATACTTAAAAATGGAAAAAAATGATCCATTTTGAAATATATGGAAAAGATGTTAGTTTTAGTTAAAATATAAATATAAAGTAATTTTATAAAAAAAATCTTTATTAATTTGATTAAAATTATTTAAATTTAATCAAAAAATGTTCACCATGCTCAACATGATTATAATACTATTATTTTTATAATAGTCAATTAATGAGTATTATAATATTATAGTAATCACTACTGCCATTCATTGATTGCTATAGTAATATTATAATATTTTGAACATATGAAAATAATTTTGATAAATTAATAAAGCTTTTTTTTATATTAAAATTAGTAGTGTATTTTTTATCTAATTTTAATTAAACAAAAATACATTTATTTTATTATAATTAAAAATAATTTAAATTGTGAGCATATGATAGTAAAAAAAAAAGATAAATATGTACAATTTATCCTAATTATTGCTAAACAAAATTGATGGGGAAAAAACACAAAATGTGGTGGATGGGGTGGCCAATTATTTGGTGATGCAAGCTTATGTCCATGCACCTTTGTCAACTATTTGTTTATTACAACTTCCATTCCTTTGTTCTTTCAAGTTGTCATGCCAACATTTTACATCATTTTAAAAAATAATAATAATAATAAATTGAATATTTGACATTGACTTTGGAGCACTATTCGTCTTTACTAAATTAAAAATGACAACAATATTTAAAAAATAAAATAAAATATTTTAGGATTATTTTTTAATCCTTTTATTTTGTAGGGGACAAAATAGTTAGTGACAATTCAATCTACTAAACTAAACCTCTGCTAAAGACATGCACTTTATGGTTCTCAACATCAACTATTTTTCTTTTTAAATTCACTACAAACAATTTAGAAGTATTATTTATTTATTTATTTCTATCTAATAATGATTAATGGTTGAATGGTGCGTGGAAGTGGGTGTAAAAGTATTTTTTAAACAAAAACAATTTAATTATAAGGGATATATTAATTTATTTGTGTTTCGTGTTGGAGTGGAGTGCATTAAGGGGACACGTTGGAGTGGACAGTGAGATAAGGCAAAAAGGCAAAAAGTAAAATGTCCTTTTAAATTCTAAACAAATTTGGATGTTCTTTTGTATAATACAATTGGAATTTAAGAATAAATAAATAAATTCATATATTTTTTTTATCGTCTGATCGATCGCGATTGAAAAATATAGTGTTTTCTCTACGCACGATTTCATCGGCTATGACTGGCTGGCAGCCGACGCCGATCCGTCCGGTATAATGGGACGGGCGCCGATCGCCGAGTCGAGCGATCGATTTCTGCCGTCGCGGCCGGATCCGGCGGCGACGCCCGGCCGTCCGACGGCCGGTCGCGCCGGTCTGGCGGTGGATTTGGCCGCGATTCGGCCGTCGGCCGCGCCTACCGACGGATCGGCGTCGGTATCGGTCCGTCCGGCGTCGGTCTGGCGAAATCCGGCCCGTCGCGGCCGGCGATGGTCGTCCCGCTGCCGTAGCGTCAAGTCGTTCGGGACGGTTTCCGTCGGATCCGGCGCTCTACCGGCGATCGGTCACCGCCGGAGCGTGAGTCGGGCATCGATCGTGCACAGTCGTGGCCGGCGGTGGTCGGACTATATATATATATATATATATATATATATATATATATATATATATATATATATATATATATATATATATATATATATATATATATATATATATATATATATATTAAATTGAGTTCCAAGTCGGACGGCAAAATGGACACCCCATCAAACTTCCGTTAGCACATCATATTTTCGATATGGACATCCCAGTCCCTCTCATCTTCTAGCTAGACCAACGTTTCATCACTAAAAAATTAAAGTTCCGGAGAAAATAAAATATTTTCAAAAAATAATAATTCCTCGTTTTAATACAAAAATGTATTAAATTAGTTTACGTTGAATGCACTATAATGGTAATTATGAGATTTAAATAATTTTGAAATATGGACTTATTTGCAAAGAGGCATTTCTGGTTAGGGATTTGAGGCCGCTAGAGGGGGGGGGTGAATAGCGTTGACCGTACGTCGATGGAATTCGTTCGCGATCGTCTCTACAAAACTCGTTATGCGCAGCGGAATAGAAATAATAAAAGCAATAACGAAAAGATACAATCACGAACACAAGGATATAACGTGGTTCGGAACCGCACGGTTCCTACTCCACAGATCGGGTTCAAACGAGCCCTAGTGATACCAATCACACACCACTAAGCAATAAACTCCTTCTCGACAACAAGTCGGAGGTGGAGAAACCTCGTACAATGGATTACAACAAGTAATACACAAAAATACAAGCAAAATACAAGGAAATGTAAAGAACACTTTACAAACTAGGGTTTGAGCGCTTTGCTTGTTGGTTCCTTGGATGAGGTTGAAGGGCCTGGAAATGCACCTGCAAATCGCCTCAAGTAAGCTCCCAAAGAACTGATGCCGCAATCTCCATGAACAGCTCCCTTTTATCCTGCGTCGGCCGATTTCGCTATCGATCCGCCATAAGTCCCGTGATGCGATGCCATCGTTGTCGTGAGACAACGGCTAAATCCACTTTGGACAAGTTCCACCGGGACTCTTGGCGATCGATCGCTAACGCCCGTAATCGACGCCCTCGGCTCGAGGCGATGACTCGACACTCGACTGGCGATCATTGCCATCCTCGCGGATCGCGAGACATCACCGATCAGCTACTAACGAGCAATGCCGATCGCTGCTTTCAGCCGGTGGCGGTCGAACTCAAGTCGACTCACGGCAGTCGAACCGGCCATAATGTCAGTCGACTGTCAACCTCAAGAATGAGGTTTTAACCCAAGTATGGTGCCCCCATACTTGCTAGACCACCTTTAGCCTAGACCTAAGCCTTCTAGCCACTTCCATCAGCCTCACGCCTCTCGGATCCCTCCAAGTCATTCATGACTTGTTCATCCATCGCGCTAGCCTCCAGGTGCTTCCCTCGACTATTGTCATGCTAACGGTGTTTACACCGCCAAGGCACATTGGACTTACGTCGCCAAGACTCCGCTTGGACTTTACGTCGCCAATATCAATCCCCTTGGACTTCCCAAATGCCAAGACTCATGCTTGGACTTTCCATTTGCCAAGACCTATGCTTGGACTTCTCATTTGCCAAGACCCATGCTTGGACTTCTCATGCCAAGTACTCAAGACTTGGACTTTCCCGATGCCAGTGTCCACTTGGACTTTACCTTGCCAAGACCCATGCTTGGACTTTCTCATAATTACATGGTCAACCCTAGTCAACCATTAAGGTCTCCCTCGAGTCAAACTCGAGTCCGGTCAAACATGACCCGGGTCGATTGCTCCAACAATCTCCCCAACATATTAACCGACATTAATGTCAAACATCAATGTCAAATCACTTTGTCAAACATCAAAACATCACTCGAGTCAAACTCGAGTCTGGTCAATCGTGATCTGGGCCGATTGCACCAACAATCTCCTCCTTTTTGATGTTTGACAAAAACCAAACAAATTATCTGAGTTAGACCACTAACTCAAATCCCTTACCAATTATCCCAAATTGGTAAAACTCTCCAAATGTTCTCCCCCAAACATTCTCCCCCTTTTTGACTAACATCAAAAAGGTTTTCTCTCCAAGGAGGTCAATGTCTCATGTCCCAATGAGATCTTACAATCTCCCCCTTGATCCAAAAATAAATACCTAGGATGTCTACCATCTTCCTAGTGATAATTCACATATCACTCAAGAGAGATAATCCTATACTCTCTCCCAATTTCCAAATTTGGTATCAAAAACCCATCAATTTTCCCAATTGATGATACTCTCCCAATAACTTCTCCTCTTCAAGGAGAAAAACACATCCATCATCCCAAGATGGATACCTCCCCCAAAAGGCTTGTTTCCCCTTGATCATTGCACCAACAATGTCCTTGGGAAGCCCCTAAGCCAATAGGAACTCTAAACCATCAAAATTAAGGTTCTAAGTTCAACATAGAACTTTTACTCACCCTAAATTTGATACTTTGACCTAACACAGCTCCTAGTCCATATCTAATGAATTTTCACCCTTTATAAAGCTTCCTAAAGCATATCCTAGGATTAGGAGTGATTAGGAACATTTTCCATAGCTGAACACGGGCTAAACAAACCTTGTTAACCCGAAATCAGACTGGCGATCGACTCACGGCGATGTCGATCATTTATCACTCACATCGGTCGTATCACGCGATCGTGATAGAAAATCTCGATTTTGATTATCGAAAATGAATTTTGGAAATTCATAAATAATTATACGTAATTCAAAAAATCGTGAAAATTCATACGTATAATACTTATGACACACACAATGGGTGAAAAAAATATTTGAAAATTATTTTACCCATAAAATAGTGAGTTTGATACAAAACTCAAAACCATTGAAATTTTCAATGTTTTGGCCCTATTTTGTATCAACTCTATCAATGGTGATTGCTATCAAAGGATAGACTTCACCAAGGTTTTTCAAAGTGATTTTAAAATATTTTCAAAATCTTATTTTGGATCATATTCCTTGGGCTCTATGTACATGACTTGTACACATGCTCTCCCAGTGATCCACAAATTGAAACAAGATGAGTTTTAGTTCGTCTAGATGCAAAAACTATGCACCTTAAACTCAACTCATATCCTAGCATCTCACATGTATCTAAGGTGTATAAATACACATACATGTCAATTGGATGTGAGATGTGAGTTTTGTTCATCCTAATCTAGGGTTTCATGCATTCTCTAAGGCAACCCTACTTGATTCCCTTATAAATGAGACTTCAAGTCATGCCATAGTCCTTAATTCAATTTCAACCAAATTGTCTTAAATGCATGAATGATTATGACATTAGAAATGTTATAAATAAGCATATGCTCATAATCATGATGTCATGGCATAAGATGAAATCTAAAAATACATGACATTTAAAGCCTTAATCCTAAACATAAATCATGACATATAAAATCATATAACTAGGCATGATGTCATGACATGACATATGACAATCAAAGCATGACATATAAAATATATAGGTATAGTAATACCTAAATTTTAATATTAATTGTCATTTGATATAGTTAGATATATTTTGCCATATTGTCATTAATCTCCTTAGTGTGCCAAAAACCCAAAATGACACACTAACACTCTAAACCCTAATTGTGCCAATTTGATCATTTTATCAAAACTTCTCAATTAATATTGGCACATCCTAAAATCCTTTAGAATTCAAATCTAACCACATCCCAAGGTAACCAAAACCTTGAAAATGACCTAACATGCCACCTTTGCCATGGTTGAGTTAACTACCCATCCAATCAAGGTTGACACACCCTAAACCTATCTTAGCGTAAATCAATCACGCTCTTAGGAACCCAAAACCGATTTAAGCTCCTAGGGTTAATTAGGTATTCCTTAGGGATAACCTCCCTAGATACCTTCCTAATGACCCTCATAGGCTTGTTAGCCTTGGTCATTTGGGTCTTACCTAGGTTGACTCTAGGGGTAACTCCCCTTACAACCTTCTTAGTGACTACCCTAGGTTTCCTAGAAACCCTAGCCACTAGGCATACCCTTTGGTCAACTCTAGGGATAACCTCCCTATTGACCTTGGTCTTCCTAGAACTAGTTAGTGTTCCATAATCTAATGGAACACTATGGTAAGCTACCTTAGGCTTAGATTTGTGACTCAAACCTTGCTTGCCCTTGGTTGACTTTTGACTCTTAGGTCCTTGGTGTTGACTTTGACTTTTGGACCTTTGACTTTGACCATTAGACCCTTTAAATTGATTTTGTATCTTATTTAGGGTCTTTTCAAGTTTTTCAAGCCTTGACCTCAAGACTTGATTTTCCTTTTCTAATTGCCCAGTTTTAGAATTTTGATTTAAATCTTGGGCATTGGACTTCCTAGGCATATGCCTAGTCCATTTAGGATTGAAACCTAGGTGTTCTCCTATTTTCTTGATAGATTCCCTAGGTAAAACATTTTTAGGGACATTAGTCCCAAATTTCTCCCTATTATCTAAGTAGACATTCTTAGCTCCTAAGCAAAAATACTTGTCTCTAGCATGCTTTTCATGGTGAATTGCAAGAGAATTAAAATTTCTAGCATGCTTTTGACTTTTAAATTTGGAAGGTGCATTATTAAAATATACCTTAGGGTTAGCTATAGAAGCTCCCCCTACTTGTGATGCTCCTCCTTTCCCCTTCTTCTTCCCCCTAGGGCATTGACTTCGATAATGCCCCTTTGAATTACACTTGAAGCATATGATGTGCTCCTTGCCTTTAGGTGTTCGGGAACCGACATCCTTGACTTTTGGTGCCGGTGGAGCTTTCCTAATCTTCTTTGAGCACTTGCTCTTATAGTGCCCAAATTCCCTACACTCAAAACACATAATATTATTTTTATTTGAAATTAGAGTGTTTGAGTTACCTAGGTTAGTGGTGGAGTTCGGAATTGACACTTCTTCATCTTGACTGGATGTAGAAGCTTCTTCTTGATGCTCCGGTGTTGAGGAAACTCTAATCTCCTTCTCAATCCTAGAGGTGGATGCTTCTTCCACTTCCTCCACCGACCCGGAAATTGACTCCCTATCAACTTCCGATTCTACTTCCTCTTCCTCTTTGGATGTTGATGATCTCTCAACCTCCAAGTCCTCACTTCCTTGTGAAGGTGATGCATTAGCCTCTTCGGTCTCTTCCTCTTGGACCATTGATGGGCTTTCATGGAGCTTGGCCACTTGGCTCCATAGCTCGTTTGCATCTACATAATTACCTAACATACACAAGATATTGTTAGATATTAAATCAATTAACAACTTCATTACCTTCTCATTCTTTTCGAAGGCTTGGACTTGCTCTTCGGTCCATCTCTTTTTCTTGAGGAATCCACCTTTTGGTCCTCTTGGATAGCTATATCCTTCCATTAAGATAGACCATTCTTCGAAGTCCCTCATCATTAGAAAGTCTTCAATTCTTGACTTCCATTGCTTAAACCCTTCTTGTCCATAGAAGGAGTAAGGGATCGGTGTGTTAATATTTCATCCCAATTGTTCTTCCATCTTCACCCTCTAGCTTCTTTGTCCTAGCTCCCGGCGGTTAGTCCGTAGAAGAGCCCCGGGCTCTGATACCACTTGTTAGGGATTTGAGGCCGCTAGAGGGGGGGGTGAATAGCGTTGACCGTACGTCGATGGAATTCGTTCGCGATCGTCTCTACAAAACTCGTTATGCGCAGCGGAATAGAAATAATAAAAGCAATAACGAAAAGATACAATCACGAACACAAGGATATAACGTGGTTCGGAACTGCACGGTTCCTACTCTACGGATCGGGCTCAAACGAGCCCTAGTTATGCCAATCACACACCACTAAGCAATAAACTCCTTCTCGACAACAAGTCGGAGGTGGAGAAACCTCGTACAATGGATTACAACAAGTAATACACAAAAATACAAGCAAAATACAAGGAAATGTAAAGAACACTTTACAAACTAGGGTTTGAGCGCTTTGCTTGTTGGTTGCTTGGATAAGGTTGAAGGGCCTTGAAATGCACCTGCAAATCGTCTCAAGTAAGCTCCCAAAGAACTGATGCCGCAATCTCCATGAACAGCTCCCTTTTATCCTGCGTCCGGATTTCACTTTATTAGTCATCGCATAAGTCCCCGATCGATGCCCTTTGTTGTCGTGAGACAACGGCTCAATCCACGTTGGACAAGTTCCAACGGGACTCTTGGCGCGATCGCTAACGCCGTAATCGCCCCGGTCGGCTACGAGCGCTCGCTGCTCGACACTCGACCCGATGATGCGCGATCGTGCCAGAGACATCCGATCGCTACCGCGGCGATCGCGAGGCTTTTTCAGCGGTAGTCGAACTCAAGTCGACTCACGGCAGTCGAACCGGCCATAATGTCAGTCGACTGCCAACCTCAAGAATGAGGTTTTAACCCTAGTATGGTGCCCCCATACTTGCTAGACCACCCTTAGCCTAGACCTAAGCCTTCTAGCCACCTCCATCAGTCTCGCGCCTCTCGGATCCCTCCAAGTCATCCATGACTTGTTCATCCATCGCGCTAGCCTCCAGGTGCTTCCCTCGGCTATTGTCATGCTAACGGTGTCTACACCGCCAAGGCACATTGGACTTACGTCGCCAAGACTCCGCTTGGACTTTACGCCGCCAATATCAATCCCCTTGGACTTCCCAAATGCCAAGACCCATGCTTGGACTTTCCATTTGCCAAGACCCATGCTTGGACTTCTCATTTGCCAAGACCCATGCTTGGACTTCTCATGCCAAGTACTCAAGACTTGGACTTTCCCAATTGCCAAGTGTCCCACTTAGACTTTTCATGCCAAGTACCCATGACTTGGACTTTACCTTGCCAAGACCTATGCTTGGACTTTCCCATAATCACATGGTCAACCCTAGTCAACCATTAAGGTCTCCCTCGAGTCAAACTCGAGTCCGGTCAAACATGGCCCGGGTCGATTGCTCCAACAATCTCCCCAACATATTAACCGACATTAATGTCAAACAACAATGCCAAATCACTTTGTAAATCCCTTTGTCAAACATCAAAACATCACTCGAGTCTGGTCAATCGTGACCTGGGTCGATTGCACCAACATTTCTTACAAGTATCATCCTTGAGGTCCCATCGTGCAAGCTACACAAAGAAGCCTCGTGCAGGCCCTCACGGGAAGGACCTAGTAGTTAGTGCATACAGACATTGCACCAGAGGACAACGGATTAATCTCTCGCAAATGCGAGGGTGACGTCCCTCCATGTGTTAGTTACTAGTCTCAACGGCCAAAGGCATACCGTGATTTACCTCCCTTATGATGGTCCGGGGACGGACTGGTAGGGGCTGCTAGGTTGACGGATTCCAACGAAGAAGCCTCATGCATTTCTATCGTCGTCGCTCCAAATATAATAATGTCTCTTGTATCATACTAAACTTGTTCAATTATATATAGGGAATCCGGATTGCCTACATCGTCCCTCGGACGCGATTGCAACAACAATCGACCTCGACAAGATGCGGTCATATTCTAGTTGGATTCCGATCAGATCGTGATTGTGATATTGCGACCGTGATCCAGTTGGGATGTGATCGAATTCCGACCGAGATGCGATCAGATTCCGACCGAGACGTGATCGGATTCCCTTAGGTTCATGACTGGATCCCGCCCTGAGATCCTACTACAACATCGTGGTCGCAATTTGATCGGGAAATGACCGAATTCTAGCTTGGATTCAACCGCGACATCACAGTTGCGATTTGATCGTGACGCAATAGAATTCGGCCACAATCCGCGCAATGCCAAGCGACCCATGCCCAACCACCCGCACTATCGCTCGACATCGCCATCGAGTGACTGGATTCCACCTCAATTCGCCCGCAGTCTATTGGACTCGAAGTTCGACCGAATCACGACTGCAATGTCATTATGCGTCGCAACCATGATTGGGTGTGATTTTGTTGAATTCCAGTCGAAATTTGACCACAATCAGATGGCGCAGTTGCCCAACTAAGTTCAGGGGTTAGCTATAGTGCATATAGCGATCAACGACGAAGGATTTGATCGGAGATCATGGGAGAAAAGGGACTGTGCATTCTTAATTACTGTATATTCCGTATGATCGGATGGATAAGATCGAGTCGTGCACGAACAAATTTGATATCCTGCACGATGGGAATTTGTACGTTCGTACACGGTGCAGATCCATCGTCCATTTGATGCATGATCTGTCATCCGATCGTGTTGGATGGGAACACATAATAACTCTTCATTCGTGCCCGAGCACCCCGTGCACCCATGCACCACATGCCCGCAAGCTCTCTATTACAGCGAGCTCACCATCGATGCCAATTGAAATTTCACCCGATTACATGCGACTGCAATCCGACCCTGAGCACCTCCATTATCCATTGTCCAATCTCCTAGGGTTCAATGATTGAGACATAGTGTTCACACCGATCTAACGGGAATAAGAAAGTTCTCACACATGAAATTAGTTTGCAGAAGATCAACGATGCACGACGAGGAGTTGTGGCTTGTGGCGAGGGGGATTGCAGGCTGCTTACGACGAGGTCGGCGTGACGAGGAGTTGCGGCGAGGGGGATGGCGAGTTGCGACGAGGTCGATGTGATGAGGGGCTACAATGAGGGGGATGGTGGGTTGCTTGCAGTGAGGTCGGCACAACGAGGGTTTCACGACGAGGTTGACACGACGAGGGACAGCGTGGGGCAAGGTGGCGAATCACATAGCATAGCGTATGTGGATCGTGCATCGTGGGGCATGGAGCATAGCGACGATGGTTCGAGTGGTGTGGGTCGTGGAGCAGGGCGGCGGATCACGACAACAGAGCAGATGGTGTCGAGGCGAGGGGAGGTTTGTGGATTGTGGTAGTGAGCGAGGGAGTCATTGTGACCCGAGGGGAGGTGTCACACTACGACCATAAATCGATCGGATTTTGATTGCGGTTGGAATTCGATCGGAATCCAGTCCAATTATAATCATGATGTCAATATGCATCACGACCATGATTGGACGCTATTTGATCGGATTCCGATTAAAATTCGACCACTATCAGGAAATTGTATATATATAAAAGAATGTTATTTTACCTAACTCATCCGTGAACATCTCAATTATTCATCATTCGATTTCAAAGGATTCAAGGATTAAATTAAAGTACTCATCCGATCGAACGATAAATAATAGAGGTATTTACAGATAAATTATATAAATGCACGATGTGCGCTCTGCGTTTTGTGCGCGAAGACAAGAAATGCACAATAATTTCCATCTGATCCGTCATTGTACATTTCCCACGTGGAGCGCTAGCATGAGCACCGTTGCTTAGCATCACCGCTGAGCGATCAAATTCTAGCGTGATCCCCCGGGCCAATCGACATCAGAGTTCAACTGGAATCCGATCGCATTGCGGTTGCGGTCGTTGGTGCCCGCAATTGTGGCCGCCAACGCTGTAGTCATTGGCGCCCGCAATTGTGGTTGTTTCCGATCAAAAATTGATTGCGATTCGGTCGGACTCCGATGCAGCGCTGACAGTTACAATTCGATCCTATTTAGGTTGCAATCCGACCATGGTTCAGTCAGTCGATCGATTGATCGACGACGACGACCTGACGGATTCAGTCGTCGACGATCTAACGAGTTCAGACATTGACTATAGTGTGCGCTCGGAAAAGAAGAGGGCGACGAAACTACTGTGCACCTTCGTTCGATTGGACGATGGAGAACGAATCGCGTACATATCGTCGCACAACATATCAAATATATATATTAAAAGGAATCTTAAGATGCCAAGAGAGACAGTAAACCAATGAATCAACTGAAAAAGTGTTGACTTTAAAATGATAATAGCTAAAGGAATAAAAGAGCGGTAGGGACGATCCGTTCTAGAGGATGGAGAATTAGAGCACGCTAGAATGTTGTTGCTCATAGCCGACACGAAGGGTGATGGGAAGGCATCAACATCGATAATATTGAAAGTTCGTAGGGAATTCTAAAAAACGCACTAAATTTGAAGGCCATTTTGCAAATTTTCTCTGAAATAAAACGCGCTCCTCCTCTCATCACTCTCTTCATCTCTCTCTCCTTCTCGCCTTTTTCCAGTGTTTGGCTGTTGCTCCGGCGGCCGGCGAGCAGCGTCGGCATCGTTCCTTCTGCTGCTCGCGATCTGCGCCCCCGTTCGCCTGCACCGCTGTATTTTAGCCGCCACCTACGTTGAGGAAGACATCCGCGCACCGATGGCGAAGGCGTTTGAGGATAGCGATGTTTGGTTGGCAGACGGGGTCCCCCGAGACAAGGGCGGTGCGGATGGGAAAGTGGACAGAAAATATTGCTTCCCGATCGAGTTTCCTTTCGAGTTCGCCGCGAATCTGGACTCGCCGGTGGAGTCTGTGACCGAGACGGAGGCGAGCGACGAGGACGGCGAGGATTACGTAGCCGGGCTTACCAAGCAGATGGCTCGATACTTTCTCCAGGACGAGGACGAGGCGGTCGCTGCTGATGCCGCGGAGGTAAATTCTCAATCTCTTTTTTTTTTCCTGAGAAATTTTTGAGGGAATCGGCTGATTTGGGGTGGATTTGATGTAGGCAATGGCTGGATCGCCTCAGTCCACGCTGTGCTCGTGGTCGGCGTCGTCGAACAAGAGGAGTCTTAACGGGCCATCGCTGGCGTCGTACCCGATGGAGCAGAGAGGGAAGGGGAAGGACCCTGGCGTTCTGCTGCACGAGATAGCGGGTCAGGGGAGGCGCCGGTGCATCAACGAACTCGGTCACCGAGAGAGCATCCTCGACTGCGGGAACCCTAATAGGACTTCACCGGTGCCGACTTCTCCAAAGAAAGCCTCGGCCGGTTACTTTTCAACAAATCCTGAGTTCACGCCGCCGCAACTACAAGCAGCTCATGTGAATATTTTCCTTCCCCGATTCGAGGAAACCAGAACCAATTCCCTTCTCCAGATTTCTGATTTCGCCGCTTTTCCCCCCGTAGGCTCACCATTTCATACGGCAACAATCGATAAAGCAGCAACGCTCGGCGGCCTGGGCAAAGCAGAGCAAAGCCAAGTCCGGCGGCGGAGCTTACGGTGAGAGCATCCGGTACTGCCAGCCGTTGGATCTCCCAGCCTCCGCTTGGCCACCGTTGAGAAAGACCCCTCCCGCGCAGGCGCAGCTGCAGAAGCCGCCGCCCTCCTCGCTCCCCGGTCGCGGCATGCGCGCTGTTTTCCTTCACACCGCAGGGGCCAAAACGGAGTCCGCCGGCACCGGAGTCTTCCTTCCGCGCACCGTCGGCAACAAGCTATACCCGAAGAAAAAGACAGGTACAACTGCAATCCTCCCATCGGATTCTTCAATCACCTTCAAGAGTATTCCTCTTCGTCTTGAATGGATCAAATTCCAATTTCCTTTATCCACCAATCTCGTCCACAACGCGTTCTCCCCAAGCGTGTGTTTGATCTCAGCTTGCATTGTCGCAATCTGCCTTTTCTCGGCCTAAAATTACACTTCCCTTTTTTGTTCTTTGTCCCCAGGTTGTTCGACCATTTTGGTCCCCGACAGAGTAGTCCAAGCGTTGAACCTGAACCTCGAAGACTTCGCCGCTCAGCCTCGCTTCCCTGGAGGCTTCGTTCTCAGCCATGGTAATTCCGTCGATCCCTCCAATTTTGTCACCCCACTGAGCTATTTTTACCCTAAAACAAGCCCTTTTTTTTTTTTTTTAAATTTCTTCTCGTTCCACAGATGTTCTCATCGGACGAAGTAACGCCCACAGAAAACCCCAGCACATGCAGCCGGCGGCGATGCCTCAAGCCGGTGCCACAACGAGTAGCGGCTGTGGCAGTGGTTCCCGAGAGTCGGCTTCCTCGGGAGTGGACCTACTGACCTCGTCTGCCCTACTAACACCGATCTCACCGCAGCGTAGCGGTTATTGGTTAAGTTAGGTTGTAGGAGAAGCAAAACCGAGGAAAGAGGAATTACTGATTACATTTTTTACGACGGCGGCAGCGGCGGCGGCGGCGGCGCGGTGGTAAGGTTTAGCAATAATGCCGTGATTGTATTGAAGTTCATGTCGTTGAATTACGTTATTCAAATAATTCTCAATCTAAAATATTTGGATATTTTTTTTTTATTTGAATCGAATAATTGATCCTGAAAAGGACGTTAAAATTTAATTTTTCCGTATAAACAAAAGACATTTGGAAAAGGTTCTTCGCCTTTTTTTAACATGATTTTGATTAATACCTTCAAATTATATCTCTTCACATTTTCCCCGGCTACTGGTAATCGCGGTAGGACGGTGGAGCGGGTCCCGCAGTGTTAGGTGCCGTCCCGACCCACCTTGCGTGGCTTCTGGCCCCACAACGGGTGGAGAGTGTCCCCGACTCCCCGCCGGCGTTGTTTCCGTGCTCTGCCGCCTCCGATTCTCAGTAAGATCTGAACCGTGTTGTTCCTAGCCTGGTCTGCAGATTTGACATGGTCCACGAGCCATGTTAATTAGGTCTGACACATATTGAGCCAAATACAAAGTTAGGTCGAATCGCCCTAAATAGATGAATCATCCTAAATATATGAGCTCGAGGATAAAAAAATAAAAATATTATAGTAAAAGACGATTACATTCATCTTCAATATTTTTTATTATCATTCTTTCGATGATAATAAAGAAAAATAAATCATAAAAAATTACGCTCCTTAAAACTTTTTGAATTCAAGTAAAAAATTTAAATTTCATATTAAAATTTGATCTCTATTTATTTATAATAATAATTTTATTGTTCTAGTCAACGGAACACGAGGACAAGACGATGACGATGTACTCTCAATTTGAATCAAACAAGCAACTAGGAGTTTGATAGTGGAGGAAGTATGAAAGGTGACCATGAACTAAAATGGTTAGGTAAGACTTTTCACTCTAATCCAACCGATTAAATTTGTCTGAAAGCAAGACTTTTATATCTATGTAGAATAATAATAAAATACTTAAAAGAAATAATATAAAAAAATAAAAAATAGCCCTATTAATCCTAAAAATGGAGATTTTAAAAAAAATAATTTATTCATCGGATAAAATTCAAGAGCGCATGTATTATATACATCCAAGATCAGACCTTCCGAATTCAATACGTGAACTATGTTTGGTAAGATAAACTATCTCCGGAGCTAGCAAGTGAATTTGAATTATTAATAAAATAATAATAATAATAATAATTTGTGGAATGATTGAATGAAGAATATTATTCAATAATTTTGTAATAATAAATAGCTGATGGAATCTGGGAACATATTATCGTAGTTCAGGGCTTACTGAAGAACTGCGTCTCCATGACGTCGTCTATTGCACTAGTACGGGGCTCGATCCCAAGTCTTCGATCCATCCATTAATGGCCGCACGCTCAAACTCCTCGCTACAACTCTGCAGATTTTCAATGGAATGCTCCATCCTTGTGACATCCATTCGCCATTAATGGAGCTCACGAGGAACTCGCACCGCACTATTGCAATCACGCTTCCATCGAGATCGATTTCGCCTGCCAAATCTTTGATCTTCTATAGCTATATAAAAGGATGCCGATGGGGAGGCAAAGATTGCGTTTTGATAAGTTTTTGTGCACGTCGGCTCGACGGGGATGGGAGTTCGTTGCTCCGGTCGGTCGCTGTGCTGGTGGCTCTCCCGGTCCCGCTCCAAGTCCTGTGCGCTCGAAGCCGAGGATCTAGGTATGGAGTTGCATTGTACCTGTCGGTTGATTTGCCATAGTGAGGGTTTTTGAATTGCCCTACAATTCGATTGCAGAGATTGTTGGGGAAGGAGATGGCGACGGGGATTCTAAACACTCGTTCACTGAGTACAGCTTGGAGGAGCTCCGGGCCGCGACGGACGGCTTCGCCTCGGATCGCATCGTGTCCGAGCACGGCCGGAAGGCGCCTAATGTCGTCTACCATGGTCGCCTCGACAGTGACGTGGCCATCAAGCGCTTCAATAAGTTCGCGTGGCCCGACGCCCGCCAGTTCCTCGTCCGTCCGCCAGCTCGCCCCTTTCTCTTTCTCTGTTTTCTTCTTCGTCTTTGTAGTTCTTGATTCGAATTAGCTTGCGGCGGCGCAGGAGGAAGCCAGGGCGGTGGGGCAGCTCGGCAGAGGGAGACTCGCCAACCTCATCGGATGCTGCTGCGAGGGAGACGAGCGGCTCCTGGTGGCCGAATTCATGCCCCGGGATACGCTCGCTAAGCACCTCTTTCACTGTACGCGACATGTTTGCTTTATTTACTCTTAACACTTGAAGCTTTAGTGACACTCAAATAAACTTATTCTCATTTTGCACTTTAAACTTGGTTTCCTTGTGATTACAAAGATTTTACTTTTATTCTTTTTGATCATGCATCTGCATTAATCTCGATCATAGATTCTCTGTTTGATGATTTTGTAGTGGCAAAAAATTCAGTAATAGGGAAAATCTCTGTTCTATTTCTCTTTGCAATTTTGTTTGGAAATCAATTTGTTGGTCTAAGTGCTCAAATAAAGATTGCCAATGACAGGGGATGCACAGCCGTTGAGCTGGCCAGTGAGGATAAGGGTGGCATTGTACCTAGCTCAGGCACTTGAATATTGCAACAGCAAGGGCCATGTTTTGTATCATGATCTCAATGCCTACAGGGTTCTTTTTGATCAGGTGATATCATCGCAACTCTCTCCGTTATTTCGTCCTGGCACTTACATTGTAATATCACTCGCTGCCTCCATTGACAGGATGGTAATCCCAGATTGTCATGTTTCGGTCTCATGAAGAACAGTAGAGATGGGAAGAGTTATAGTACTAACTTGGCCTTCACACCACCAGAGTATCTTAGAATGGGTTAGAATTCTTTGAATATTGAGATTTGTTCGCGATGTTCTTCTTCAACAAGGAGGCCTTAAACTTAAAATATTCACTTTTCTTTTTTGTCAAATGCCAATGCTTGTTCTAATTGTCCCTGTTCCATTATCCTGACTGTGTTGACTTGCATTCAGTAATTGAACATGACTATAACTGTGACTTCCAATATATGAAACACTAAATATTTTGCTATTTCATGTTTCAAACTGAAAAAATGTGAAGTTTCACTACCTTTATTTGCCATACAATTGATTCACAACTTAGGGTAGTGTATATCATTCAGATTTTTGTTCGAACAAGCTTAAATGTAGGCGTTTGGTATTTGGATACTCAAGTTAGTATTGCTATTGGAGAACCTAAATCTTGTGCATATTGTTCGACCATTCCCTTCCTTGTAAAAGTTGACTATCTACTATAAAATGAACTGCTAACTTCTACCTCTAAGATACTTAACACAGCCATTTATTTAAATCATAGATAGATAGTTTTTTTTTAGCTTCAGGTACTATCAGTTTTTCTTGTATTGATTTGGCAGGGAGAATGACACCACAAAGTGTGGTTTATAGCTTCGGAACAGTTCTGCTGGACCTTCTTAGCGGGAAGCATATTCCTCCAAGCCATGTAGGTTTATTTTCCTTCTAAGCTTCTTTGTAAATTGAGCTAGTTGCAGACTTGCAGTGTCGTTGTGGTTCCTGATTAAAGACTGAAATTTAGAGTTCTGGAATTTTTGGACCATGCTCATTATACTCCATCGAAATCGATATCATTCTATTAGACTGCTTCTTTCTAGTGATGAAGAAAAAACATGCCCTTATTTCATATCTTTAGAGTAATAGTAGGCTTACTGGCATGCCTCCTCTTTTTTTGCAGGCACTTGATCTGATTAGTGGTAAAAATTATTCAGCACTCGTGGACTCTTGCTTGGAGGGGCATTTCTCAAATCATGATGGAACAACTTTGGTTCGATTAATTTCTCATTGTTTGCAATATGAACCTCGCGAGAGGCCTAATTTGAAATGGCTCATCACTTCTTTGCGACTTCTTCGAAAGGACACAGAGGTAAGGCTTTACCTATAAAATCTTTCTGTGAGCGAATGACAAATTTCTCTGACATATGCAGGTGCCTTCATACACACTGCTGGGACTTGCCAATGCCCCTGTGGCTTCCAACCAGTCGCTCGAACTCTCTCCTTTTGCTGAAGCTTGTGCAAAGTCGGATTACATCGCAGTATACGAAATAATGAAGGTTGGATTCGAGGATGATGAGTTAGCCAACGATGTAAGCAAGCAAGCGATTCTTCTTTGTCTTCCTCTTATATTCACAATTCAATTGGCATTGATCTTTATCTGATGCATGGTTTAGTTTTTTAATTTTGTTTTTTTCGCCGGCAGTTTTGTGTCGGAGTCTGGAAGAGCCAAAACCAGGAGAGTTTGAACTTGAAGAAGCTTGGGGACGATGCTTTTCAGGCAAAAGATTTTGAAAACGCAATTGTTTACTACACGCAGGTCTTGAACATATATTCAAGGATCGCAGTGTAACTTTCATGCAAACTGACCTCTTCTTGTCTATGGATCTGCAGTTCATCGATGACGGCACAGTGCCTTGTGCCACAGTGTTGGCACGCCGTGGCTTATCGTACCTAATGAGCAATCTGCTACGAGAGGCAATTAGAGATGCCGTGCAAGCACAAGTAGTATTGCCCGACTGGCCTACCGCCTTCTATCTCCTAGCTGCTGCCCTTCTCAGGCTCGGAATGAATGGCGAAGCGCATGAGATGATCAAGAAGGGCTCCAGAATGGAACACAAAAGAAACAGCAGAAACTGATGCATGAAATGAGATGCAATTTGTTTGTGTTCTGATTTTGTTGTCTACTCTTCTCTTCTCTTCTCTTGTCGCTGAGTTTACAGATCTTGTATTTGTTTTTTTTTTGTTTTTGATAAAATAAGTGTTTTCGCTCTACTAACCAATTTGAAAGACTAATATAATAAATTGAATAAAATTTAAGAAAGATATTTGATGGGGATTCAAAAGAATAAATACTCAATTAATATATAAATCATATTATTTTATAAAATCTTTTGTTGAAAAAATATATATAGATATGGTTAGCATTTCAAAATCAATGCACAACTTTCAATAAAAAAAAATCAACGAATCCATTTACAACCATGAAAAAAATTAAGAAGGAATTGATGAAACGGATCATCGTACAATGCAATACAATAAATTTTATTTTCACAGTAGAAAAAAAGACAATCATATTGATAATTCTTCTACGATTGTATACATGAAAAAAAAAAAAGATAAATTAAAAAATGATGGGCGAACAATCTCAGTTTATCTGATTCATCATTTTATTTAGAATTTTTTTTTATAAATTCATTATAATTGAAGATCAATTCATGAATATCTAAAAGCTAAATTAGATGTCTTGTCACTGCATTGTAATCTTTGGGGTTGTAAAAAAAAAAAACCTACCACATTAGTGTAAAAGGAAGGGATCATCGATTGTCTAAGCTCATAATTTTCCTAGAAATCTTTGTTAAAAAAAATATAGTACCGCTACATTATTTTTAGAAATAAAATAAATCAGAAATCCATATTTTAAAGTACATGGGCAAGGAGCGCCCTCGATAGGGATCGAATCTTAGATCTTCACGATTCACTTCCATACACTTGTCAACTGAGCCAAGCCATGAGGGTAAGGAATCTTTGCTAAAAAAAAATAATATTGCTATATTAACGACCCCCTATAATTATCCCATATTTTTAGAAGAAAAATACATGGACAAAGAGCGTTTCCAATGAAAATCAAACCTTATATTTTTACAATCCGCTCCCATAGATTTACCAATTTATTTTTGTTAAATATGGAACCGTTACATTAACGACTCCCATCGTTGCCCCTACGATTGGAGAGAGTAAAACTGATCTTTGCTAAAGCTTTGGAGCGATGTCATCAATTTTGGTTAAATTCGAGCTATTTTAAAGCAGTTTTGATTAAATTTACTCTAAGATCCAAACGTTTTATATATTTTAAATTATGGGTCATACGTTATTTGGATAAATTTCGAAAGAGAGGCATTTTTTATCGATATGAATAAATAAAATTAGTTCTTTTGATTTTCTGCATTTACCATTTATAAATTGTATAATTTTTAAAAACATTAAAATGCATTTTAATATCAACCGTCGATCTCGGTCCCGCTCTATTTGTTCAGATCCAACGGCTGGGAAAGAGCCTTCGGCTTCACGGAATCACGCCCGCGGCCCCCCCCCCCCCCCCCAGTAATTTTTTGTTCACGCCTCCGATACCCTTTCCGTTTCGCATTTTTCGCCGCCGCCGACCGCTCGCATTTGCCGGCGATGATCGCCGTCTCGATCCCGAACTGTTCCTTGGATTCGGCATCTCCGCGTTCTAACCGTATCTCGATGCGATCGGAAGAAGAATCTCTCTTCCCTTCTCCGCGAGCCACCTCCTGAGACCGTCTCTTCTCTTCTCCGACAGGTTGGAAGACTTTAAATCGTCTCCTTCATTCTCACTTACTGCTCCTTTCTGTCTAGTAGCCATTTCTTGGTTCAGTTCTATCCCAGCGTTGCTTGTTTGAGGTGGAAATCGTTGAATGGTTTTTATCTCATTGGGCGGCTCAACTTAGTTGAGGTATCTGGGCTTATAGCCGCAGAATGGCTGCCGACGCCACGAACTCAGGTTGGAAAAAAACAATTAGGCATGAAAGAGAACAGTGTTTTCCCAAGAAAATTTGTAGTTTAAACTTGACAACTTGACAGGAACATGAAGCAGGGAGTTGTTAGTCATTTATTTTGGAATCAAACAACTTGTGCGAACAATGAAAGAAAAAATAAACTATTTTGCTTGTTCAAATTTCTCCGTCATTAATCATAATTGATCAAGTAATTGGTGTTACCTTCAACTGGCATTTAATTCTCCAGCTGTTCAGGAAGCTTTATTGTTCAGATTGCAAGATATGGTATGTTGTTACACTACTACTGTTCTATGACCAAAGTTTGAGAAATTCAATATGTTAGCGTAATGCCATATATCTCTTTAAATTATTTCTAATCATTACAATTTTAAGTAACTCTTTATGATTATACTACTACAATAACAACCAAACCTTATCCCATTAGGTGGGGTCGACTATATGGATCATTATACGTCATTGGACTCTATCCCCTACTATATCATCATCAATACTTAAATAAATTTTATCATGTTTTATTGTCATTAACCAAGTCTTTTTTGGTTTTTCTCTTCCTCGTATGATGTGTATATTTATCGTTGTTTCACATCGCTCAATTGAAGCATTTATTGATCATGTAAGTACATATTCGTATCACCTCAAACGTGTCTCTTCCCTTCAACAGATGCAACTCCGACTTTCCCTCTAATGCTCTCATTTTTTATTCTGTCCATCCTCGTATATCCACACATCCACCTTAACATCTTGATCTCTGCAACTCTCATCTTTTGCTCATGTGCTCGAGTCGTAGTCTAACATTCAGCGTCATATAATATAGTAGGTCTAATTGTCGTTTGTAGAACTTCTCTTTAAGTTTTAGAAGTAGTTTACAATCACATAAAACACCCAAATTCTTCAAGTTTGACAGAATATTTTGTAATACAATATCTAGGTCATCCCAAAATCTTAATTTAGTATCTTTATCTAAATACACGAATTATGTTCATAGTTTTTTTCTTCGTTACTATTTTAAGAGCTATAATTCTATCATATTTCTAACTCCTATAACTTTATCTTTTAACGAAATATTTATAATAATACCCACTCTATTTCTTGTTTTACCCTTTCCTGTATACCATAACTTAAAACCCGAGTTCTTTATCATCTTTACCTTCTTGCCTATCCATTTTATCTCTTATATGCATAAAATATTATTTTTTCTCCTAATCATCGTATATACTACCTCCATTGCTTTACTAGTGAGAGTTCCTATGTTTCATGTATCAAATATTAGACTATTAGTTTTTCTATAATATTTGTTCTTATCTAACCTATGGTATGAGAATTCTTACTTATTTAACACTACATCCAATGTCTCATAGAGATGTAACGGTCCTTGTCGATACGTTACAGTCAGACCCTGCAAGGCGAATTCTTGCATATTTATCACTACACTCGAGTTCTGGAGATATAGCGGTCCTTGCCGAGACATTACAGTCGGAGCCTGTAACATATGTCTTTTGGAGAACAATCTAGCATTAGCACAATAGTTTGATGGATCCATTCATTGAGCATTTATCTTAGTTTAACGCTGGCTGACAACCTAATATAATTCTCCTCTTTTATCTGGGCTTGGGACCGGTCACGATAAAATTAATTCATCGTGGGCGGAGTTTAACTCCTTATGATTATCTCTTGCCAAATATTGTGACTTGTGAGCATTTTGAGGTGAATATTGCATGCACTATGGACCTGCAATTTGTGTATGAAATGCAAATCACCAGGATTGTAAGGTGAAGATTGACATGCTTTGTTGATCTGCACTTTGTGCATGTGATATATATCATGAGCATGGTACAGAGAATATTGACATTCTTTGCTTTCCTTATTGAATGAAATGCATATCATGAGCTTATTGTGACTAATATTGCTAGTGCGAAAACCTATTTTGATTTCCCTGTCTCGTCATGGAGAGCTGCGGAACCCAATCTTATTTCTTGTTAGCATTGCAGGTTGAGTTGGTAAATCAGTGAATTCATTGTTTTGAGGAGGCAGGCAGGCAGCACCACATTCCATTTTCACTAACAGGAGAAGAAGAGGCAAAAAGGTTGTGGGAGGAGGTGGTAATTGAGAGCTATTGTCTTTGTTCCTTGGTACTTAAGTGGCACATGGCTCTGAGAAGGCAGAAGGTAGGCAACAGAAAATATTGGACATTGTTTAGCTTTTCAGCAAATTGCTTTCTCATTTGAATGATACAGGCGGGAATGAAAAGGATAGATGCTGCCATTGATGCATTGCTCCCTTGCGGTTTCACGAAGGAAACCATTGTTGCTACTGTCAACAAACTTCTCAAAGTAAGATGCCTCCTTTGTTGATTTCAGTCTTTAATGTGCCTTACAAACTCTTATGAAATCTGGTAGGTTTATGATGATGTTGCTGCATGGCATGTTATTGAAGAAGGTGCTTATAGGCTTGTCATCGAGACCATATTGGATGATCAAGAACAAGATGCTAGACAGGTACACCATTTGAGTCTTCAAGTTTTCCAGCTTTCTTGGTTGTTGATATGACTCTATGGTGGAACGGGCAGTTAGACTTTCCACTTTGTGATGATAATTCTGGTGGTCACTACTCATTTAGACCTGTATCATGTGGATAAGAGAACCACACCATTAATTAGTTATTCTGAAATATGTAGCTGAGAATTCTTATATTCCAAATTATGTGGCGACTTACTATTCCAGTCATAGGCTCGTCAAGGGTATTCAATTATAGTCATTTGCCTATGGTTTTGTACCTTCCATTTGGTTTTACTTGCTTCCAACTATGGTTTAGTTGTGGCCTGTGAGTTGGAAATTATGTCTCCATAAGGATATGTAGACTTAAGTAGGGGTTCCCACATTAATGGTTGTCAGCTAGCTATGTTGAGCTTCTGCAAGTCTTGCCTTTGATAATAAATTTGTCATTAATGGTTGTCATCCTCTACAAGTGGAATCATTGCTGGATGTTTGGTTCGTTGTGTCTCCTTGGGACCAAGAATCCATAGGGCCTTCATTTTTATTCCTCGAAAAAAGCAATCTGTTTTGTTTTGGAATGATTCAATGATAGTACCCAACTTGAATTTAATGAAGCATAGGTGATTTTAGTTCTCTACCTCCTGAATCAATTTAATGATGAATGGGAGATAGAAACTCACTTAAATAAAGTATACATATATTTCCATGATTCAAATCTCATTCTTCCCATAAACTCTAATTTATACTAGCAAACTGCTGGTCAACTTATCCTTAATTATAGGAAGGTAAGTTTTTTTTACTTTGCGAAATGATATATTTTTTGTTCTTGTGGTTTTTTTGACCCACATCAAATTGCCCATAGAAAGTAGGTCTAGGCTACAATTTCAAAAAAGTTCTCTCTTAAAGAAATCTCTGGAGAACTCTTCAAGGGATGACGCTTCATCACCTTGTAAAACACAGATTCAGCTAAAAAGCAGGACACTAGTGCCTTTTTAATCTACTAAAGAAAGAAAAAAGTTCGATCATGCGACTTCATGGATGTGGGATATAACAATTGATATGTTGCTTAATATTCTGATGGTTATTTCAAGATCCCAAATAAACAACTCTTCCTTTAGTATATGCATTTCATATTTTATTTAGTTGCATCTCTTAGCAAGTAACATGTCACTTGATTCTTGTTGCTATTTCGAGATCTCAACTAAAGTTACTAAACGACTCTTTTCAATTTGTTTTTGAAGTATTACTCAATGCTAGATTGTTTTTATGTCATGGACTTTATGTTAACCGTAGATGATAACTTTTGATGGTTGCATGTGCATGTGATTCTCTGTTTGTTCTTATACATCCACCTTTCCAAATTCTCTAGGCGGAAAAAGCAAAAGACGACACCAGAGCTTTAGAGGCTTCTAGCAAAAAAATTGTGAAGACCGGTGAGATCGGCATTGTCATCTCTTATTTAGATGTTTTCTGAGCTTCCATCTCTTCGCCTTTCGTCCTCATCGTCATTATGATACAAGTTTTGCACTCTAGAGCAATCTGTAGATTGGAAGGACATATCATGCACAAACATGAACCATAGTTTGGTGACCTACAGCAACGGTCTAGGTCAGTCAACTGCTTCGGCGGGAGATTTCAAGCCACATCATAACTCGGTCACAATTTGTCAGATAAGTCAACCAAATCAGATTACAACATCCCAACCGAAAAGGCGTCATCCCTGTTACGGGTGGATAAGTGAAAGTGAGGATGAAGATGAACGACACCAGGAGAAGGCTGTCAAAGTTCAACCCTTCCAGCATGTTAGGAAGAGGCCCAGGAGGTGGGACTTGAAACCATCTGATATGTGAAGCACAATACACAATTGCAAAGGTTAGTCCCTCTCTCTCTTTCTGGCTTCCTATAATTTTTCACCAATATAGTGTTTGTCTTAAAATTTTTTTAACTGTTTGATCTCTCGGCTCTTTCGCATGGTAAAACAGCACAAAACCAAGTAGTTGGCATTCAACCTTTGACAATTACAAGCCACTTTTTTTCCCATATACTTTGTGTCCTTAAGAAAACAAATAGCTCGGATATGATTGCAAACATAAGCATACAGTCATTTGTTTCTCTCATCTGAGGTAAGACCCTTTTTGTTGGAAACCCATATGAGGGTGCTGGAACCTAGTCAGGGCAAATGATTAGTTCGACGAGTGTCGAGCTGCTCGGTTATATCGCACTTTGGCTCGTCGCTTTTGCAATATGTTGCATCTTGAGTCTTGTCTTAATCTTGCACTTTGGCCCAGAGTCGCGCGCGCGGTGTACATACGCAAGCTTTCTTCGGAGGTTAGTACTAGTTTTGTTGGTGGTTGTATAGTTAACTTTCCAGCTCTCAATGGCACTTTGCTCCGGCAACTATACGCCACAATGAAGACTGGCATTGTCGAGAGTTGCAGTGTGTCTAGCTCCTCCTCAGCTTAGTCGACGGTGCACTAGTAGAATTTGCTCCGTCATTTTGTATGGGATGTTTACACGGTTTGACGATGATGACGATGATAGTTTATATGGTAGTTTATGGTCATTTGGGGTTTAAACATTGAGTTGGTTCTTTTATGTATTGTAAATTTCATATTCCCAGAATGCATTTAGATTTTTAGGAAGATAGAAATCAAAGTAAAATCCGTACTTCTAAAATTATCAAAGAGTTTCATTTTCATTAAATTATCGAAACAGATCCCCACATTTTCTAATGTGCACTTTATAATTGATTTTTACAACCAAATTTTGAGTTCATAAATGCTTTTTTTTTTTGTTTTTCATGGAAAATTGAAATCATAATAAATTTTCATCAAGGAAATTATGTTTCCATATAAATCCAGACTTTTATGTTGATTTGTTTATAATTTTAAAATTAAATATCCTATTTATAAAATCTGAACATATAAAAGTTACCATAGAAATGTGAATCTTATAAATTCAGATTTTAATTAACAAAAATTCCAACTTTGTTTGCAAAACAGATAACAAAAAAATCGATTACTTTTTATAAATTTAAATTTTGATGAACTATTAAACAAATGGTCATATAATTCTATTAAGTGTTTTTTTTATAAAAACCAATTAATTTAGCAGAAATTTTGGATCTTACAAGAGAATTGGAAAAATGCTTTTTATTATTTTAATTCAAATTTTATAAATTTAAATAATAAGGCGGGAAAAACAGTCTTACAGCAAATGAGGGGCATTTATTATTATTATTATTATTATTCAAAAGGCAGCGAGTTCAGTAAACTATTATGAGAGTATGACGTAGATCCTGAGGTTTGATATAATGAGCACACACTCATCGCATGATAACACCAATGAGCAATCTGAAGAATATATCGAATTCGAGGTACAAAACTTTAGCCACATGACAATTAGTAGACGACGAAACTGATGCATCGATAGCAAACTGTTCGTTGCTTGTAGATCCTGTTGCATCTAGTCATCTGGTCGTGGGTGCAGCAGGAGAGCATCTAACACTTTTCTCGCTAACAAGATCTTCGATTTCGAAGTGGTCGATATGGAACATGTTACTGCTGCTCCGTTCCGAACTGGCTGGGCTGCTTGTGCCAACAGAACCTGAAATGCTGCCAACCCTGCCTCTCGATGATCCTGTCCTCACACTACAAACGGATGATGCTGGAGTCTTCGCCGTCAATGGTCTCAAGCTGTTGGGGGCATTTCGTCGTATATCCTGCACATTTGCAACGATCTTCCATCAGAGATCATATTCGAACTTGGCTGCTTAAGATCTAGATGGATAACAATCTCGGAGAAGTAAAATGTGAGTTGAGAAATGATACATACCAAATGCCTCAATGCCATATCCAATGATTTCTTTGATAGCGGCCTCTCGAAGCCGGCATTAAATTTTCTGGGAAGGTCATTGTGGGTTGGTTGCTGGTTCTCTCGTTTTGCCGGTGCAAGTCTTCTTGTATTGACTGTATGTTCGACCATCTTGTTTTCCCTTGCGACACGGTTCACGTTGTCACCACTGCCTGCTTGTTGTCTGCTTGGTGGTGGAACAGAACCACCTTTAAGAACACTGCCAGCAGCAGTCCTCCCTCTCGACGGAGAACAAGATTGTCGCCTTGGCCTGGTGTTGGGTGCAAGCTCGACAGAAGATGAGCGACTGCTCGGCATTCCTGGTCGACCACGAGAAGCTGAGGAGGATCTTTCAGAAAACGATGTCTTTAAGTTGGCAGGAGCATTAAGAGAAAAAACAGGGATATCTGAGGGTTTCAATGACTTAGGCTTTATGATAGGAGAGCTTCGGGCTGATGATGCAGAAGTTTTCGAAACTGTGGATGCTGAGCTTTTGGGTGTTGCTGGCACTGGACTTTTCAGTATTATTGAATTGGGTCTTGTGACAGTAGATGATTGTCTTATTGGTATAGAGTTGACATGAGCAGCCGATGCGGTAGAAGGTCGCCTAGTCGGGGTGGCTGGCCTTGATGCAGGCTTGTTTATTGCAGGCACAGATGACCTAGATGTTGGTATAGAAGATCTCACAGGTGTCGAGGGCCTCGGCAGAATGGCAGGAGCCAATGATGGCCTAGATGTTGGGGTAGAAGATCCTGTGGGTGTTGCCGATTGCAGAGGAGCCAATGATGATCTAGATGTTGGTGTAGAGGATCTTGTGGGTGTTGCCGATCGTGGAGGAGCCAATGATGGTCTAGAAGTTGGTGTGGAGGATCTTGTGGGTGTTGCTGATCGTGGAGGAGCCAATGATGGTCTAGATGCTGGTGTAGAAGATCGCACAAGCATTGAAGATCTTGGAGGAGCTGATGACTTCGAAGGTAAAGTAGATTGTGATTTGGGAGTGGAAGATCTTGTAGGTTTTGAAGAGGCGGATATGGTAGAATGTCCATTTGGAGTTGCTGGCAATGAAGCGCTACGAATAGGTCCGCCAGAGGATGATGGCCTACAAGTTCCCGGAACGGAAGAGTTGATGCCGGATGACAATGTTGGTTGCTTCAAAGATGTGTTCTTGGACAAACCTCGATCATTTGATAGCTAAACCACGGCATGAATACGGAGAAGGTTAACATCAAATTTAGGAAACAAAAGCATTCAGCAATAAAAGGCATGAGTACAGTAAACAATTAAGCATAATAGTTGATATAGCAGTACCTAAAATGGTGGGACACAAATGATATATCTTAGATGCCTATAAGAATTAGATTTCAGCAAGTCATACGGGTGTTAGAGAATAGCTCTTGCAAATCAAACGAAACGAGAAGTTTAATAAATGATAAGAGTATTTGTTGGATCTGTAGTTTGTTAATTTCGGATTACAGGCCAGGATGTTGATTTGTAGCTCTTTTGTGGTGACAGTTCTACAATGACAACTACTATAACAAAAGGGGAAAGTAATTGTAGTAATACCCATAACAACTCAAATACTTGACGAGAATACCTAGTTTCTAAAAGGATTCTCCAAAGAACGATCTACATTTAGTTATGTAAAGCTAAGGATTATTCTGATGGAAAGGTATCCTTTCAAACATTAGTTGTGCAAATGCCTTCAAACTTAGGAATTGTTTTATGATGATGAATTAAAACTAGTAAGAAGCCCTATAAGGCTTTCTCGTTTCTGTTTATCCTGGTCCTGGATTAGGCACTACCACCTCAGCTACAGAAGTTGAGCTGCCAAAAATAGTGCAACTCCAGAGTTTAACAATCGTATGAAGACACAATTTGGCACTAAATTGAATAATACTCTTGGGCGGGTCACTAGCAAAGCCTCCTAACAGTAAGAACACGATGCATCCCTTATTGGATGCAGGCTCTAATGCAACTCATATCATACTTCTGGCACCTACAACTAACTAATGAAGCAAAAACAAACTATGGATGGTTATCACTGCAAAATAAGTCATTCTAGCTTTTCCTTATATACACAGTGTCGATAAAATATGCATCAGGGAAGTACATAGTGACACTAGAATATGCATCAGAGAATACATGGTTACTTATGGCCTTAGATCCAAGATGACATAACCCTGCAATTTGCCGTGTGGATATATTTAAGGATGTGCATCAACTAGAGAACTCACCCTAAACTCAAGCGCCTTTGGTGGAGTTTTAGGAGTATCATTCCTAAAAATAAGAGATCTTCTTGATTCAGTATCCAAAGATGGAAAAAGTGGAGTAGCTGGAGGTGTTAGAAGCCTGCAAAAAGGAAATTTTTGGAATCATAAAGATAAACATATAACCTTGGTGAATCCAGTGACCACATAGATTAAAAGTATTCAACTAAATGAAAGCATGTGACTGATTGTTCTTATAGAATTTGCATTAAGGGAATTACTCATAGAATAATCGAACAATATAAGAATTGATCAAGAAATTGAAGCAAATGAAACTTATTTAGCATAAGACACTTTCAACTTTTACTATCACAAGATATAAAACTCTTATTAATAAAATCTGGTGGATGTCTCTCCTGCTTCAATTCCCAAAAAAGAAAACAGAATATAATAGAAAGCTTGAGCTGAATAAACTCTTATCTGCCTTCAAAAATTTAATCTGTAAAATTTACAAATTCTGATCCATGATAAATTCAATAACTTTTTTTCATCACCAATTTGTATGAATTCATGCAGCAGCTATAAGAAGTAAAAGTAAAGTTAGAACATAAGGTTATCTCCAATCTATCAGATTTTTTCTTCAATATTCAACAATTATGTAATGTTAGAATATAGATGGGAAAACCACTATGTGATCATGGGTGATTTTCAAAAATGCCCCCAACATTTATAGCTTTTTAAAAAATGCCCCAAGATTCCATTAATTTCAAAATGGCTGTCAAGACTTCTAAATGTCCCTTCTCCATTAACAAGGGAGTGATTTAGGTGGTAATTTAGAAGGGGAAAAAAGTCATCTTACTCTTACATAGGGAGCATTTAGTAGCAAAATGGAAAGCGTAGGGTGTTTTGACATTAATGAATCCTTAGAGAGCATCTTTAAAATTATCCTCTTATTATTAGTGTAAAGTTCATTCGTAGACTTGTAAGAATAATGATATAGGAGACATGATCCTAACTCCAAGAGTTTGTATCATACCAAGGCTTTCTACAGTTCTAAATATTGATAACAAAAGTATGCGTAGACTTAAAGTGAAAGACAGAGCAATTTGCAGTTGCATACGAATTTGACTTTTGGGCAATCCAATAAATGATACTATGAACTGCACACTATATCAAATGAATGTGATGATTTGAAGGGGGGAAAAAAAGAATTTTCATGGCTGGAACTTGGAAGAATATAATTGACAGCAAGAAGCACCAAGAAACAACACAATAAACAACAAGGGAAAGAATAATTAGGTGGTGGAAATGCATCGATGGATAACATAATAGAGGGGAAGCAAAACTGTTAAATAGAAGGAAGCAATGCATCAAGGAATAGCGCAACAGATAGCAAGTCAAAGGCATAACGAGAAAGATATGTATGATCGAGTTACCAGTCATAGTCATTCTTCTCACTGTCGGAATCCAGGAAGTCATCGACGCAAGATTTTTGCAAAGGCGACAAAGAGGCTATTCTGAATAAAGGAGCAGTCCCGGGCTTTGACCCTGCGATGATGCACAAGCATCTAAAGCAATCGCATCGAGATGTAGATAGAAAGAGCGAACGAGAGGTGGAGAGAGGATCACCTGATGGGGTGTCGAGTTCTTCCGAGTTATGCAGTAGACGATCGTTCCGCTCCTTCTCCAGCCTCCGCATCTCGAGAAAGAGAGCAAGCTCCTCATCCGCCGATTTAGTCACTACACGGAGCGACGGCGGCGGCGCCGCGGTAGCGTTTCGGTTCATAGTCTCGTCCCGCAAAACCTCACCGTCAGGATATCCCAACGACCTATTCCTCAATCCAAACCCCCACCTGTCTTCCGAATCCACTGGGCCTTTACGAACGGAAGCAACGGAAAACACGCAGATCGCGAACCAGATGCCGGAAATGGCGCGGAATGCCGAGAGAAAAACGGCGTAAGCGGCTCCACAGAAGAATGCGACAAGAAATGCTGCAGGGTTAACGAAAACCTAGCGCGTCCGTAACAATGAAGAGTCAGATTCCGGCCAGCGAACTCGACGGCGTCCAGATCTGCAAAATGGCGACGAAAGCAAGCACGGAGCAGAGCAAGGGGCGGCCGGTGAGCGACCGCAACCGCCACGAACTTATTTCTCCGCCTTTCGCCCTCTCCCTCCGTGATCAAAGCGCGGAAGACGCCAACTGCTACGCTCTCTCACCTCATCTCCTACTCTCGCGACGCAGGTGATCATGTCGTGACGACGACTCTTGCCGTGACACGTGGACAGAAGGATCTCTCCTAGCAAGCCATCACGAGTCCATCGACGACCTCCAACAAAAGCTCGCCCTTCCTGCTCTTCCAAACGCCGACCTCGTCTCCACCCTCCTCCTCATTGGAGTAAAAGGCTGGGTCCGCCATCATTCTCTCCAATGGTAAGGCAGTTAATAGCTCAGAAAGTGGGCCCCAGGCCAATATTATTCAGTTCGTTATTTCGGGTGAGTACCCACATCGTACGGTCAAATTCGTACCCTAGATCTCAATCTCAATTCGAAGAGGAAAAGAAACAGGGGGCAAAGGGTAAAAGAGACCGTTTTGATGTTTTTCTTCGTCGTAAAATATTGAAATCGTCAATCAAATCATCCTATCAATTTATCCCATCATCATTACGAGGGAGATAAATTATAAAATATTCTATATATTTTGATATAATGATCAAGATACATAGAGACCATCTGAATTTAGAAAAAAAAATGTAGACGATCCATGTCACTTCTACAAATATCGTCGTATCTTAGTCACCATATCATCCCTATGGAAATAAAATAGTATGGAATTCTTTGCAAACGTAGAGTTTGGATTTTCTAATTTTATAATAATTGATTGTAAAATCCATTAGTCTTTTACACTAATATTCTTTAATTTTAGACTAATATATTTTAGAATTAAGAGGATGTAAAAATTGAAACCGTCAATCTAGTCGTCTCACCGATATATCTCATGATCATTATGAAGAGATAAATTACATGAGCTCTTTGGACCTTAATATATTGATCAAAGACATTAAAGGATCATTTGAATTTAGAAAAAAAATTTAAATTTTTTTTTCAAAATCGATCTACGTCAATTATACAAACAGCAAAGAAGAGATCGAATCATTGTAGCAACGCGATTATCACCCTATCGCCTTAATCAGTGAACCATTTAACTGTTCTCTTTTTTATTTTAACAGGACGTTAACTTCACTTTGAAAAGTTAACATAGTATACTCGTCTCATCTGTTATATTTGTAAAGCTGTTAAGTTGAATTAGGCTTGGTTCGTCTCGTTAAATAATTTAAGCGAATTAGATTAAAATTTTATCAATTCGTCATTTTGACCGACCTAAACGGATCGATCAGCATGAGTTACAGGTCTAGACGGGTCAGCCCACTGTGAGCACGGATTAATCCGCGGATTGAGAAATGCCAAAAAAATAGAACATGTGAAAATAAAATTATATAAATTATTTTTACTAATATTTTAATATTAATTAATAAGCGAAGTTTCTCACCATCATAATATTCTTTTATCGTATATACACCTCAACAAAGTGTAAAAGAAATTAAGAATAAAAAACAAAATAATATTTGATGTACTCTAATATTTTTTTCCTTATATACTTTAATTGTTTTATATTATCTTATCATTAATATTCCAATCGATGTAGGAAATGATGATATATCAAAGTCAAATAATTATAAGAGCTAAAAAATCTCAATTGGATTTCTATTTAGAGGAATAAAAATTTAAATTTATATATTATCAAGATTTGGATATTTTGGATCATTGGAATATTAAAAAATATCGATACTCAATTTTATCGATCGATAATTAAATTTCAATTACTTTAAATGTTTTATGTTTATTTATTTTAATCATGATACTCCATTTGTCTTACCGATCATCGCCACAAACTCACAACACCTTAGTAATTTTAAATATAGTTTTTTATTTTTTTTTTGCCCGCAGATTGGCCCGCCTAATCCGCAATCCGTCTTGGGTTGGATTAGGTTGGAAATTTCTCAACCCGCCAAGATGACGGGTCGGCCTGCTCCTCTCCACTAAATGTTATATTAATGACGGATTAACTCGCTAAATGTCATGGGTCGATCCGTTTGATAACTCTATATATTTGTCCTCGTGAAACTTCATAGTATTTACGAAATAAATATTCATGAATAATTTATAAATAAAGTTATTTTTTAACTTATCTAAATTATAATTGTATATATTTTTAAAAATAAAAATAAAAATAATAGACATTTTAATTATAATTATGAATAATCTGATATGTTATTTGGCGCCAAAACACACGGCCTTCGTTTCCGTTTCCCAGTCACATCGCAGAGTCGCATATAAATAGAGAGGAGCAGAGAGGAAGAAAGGTCTGCCACTCGCAAGCGGACGGCCTCCTCGCCTCGCTTTTCTCTGCCGCCGACTACTCTCCCCTTCCATCGTTCAATCCTCTCGGATCTGAGCCTTGATCGGTGCCGGATATCCGATCCCTCCCTGCCCGCGGAGATCGGAGATCGACGCCCCCTTTCGCCGAGATGTCCCAGCCCAAGGAGCAAATGGGCGACTCTTCGATGCCGAATTTCGGTGGATCCAGCGAGACTCCGCTCCTGTTGGTCCCCAGGCACGCCAAGCGGAAGATCCTCGGCATGCTCAAGTGGATACGGCTCGTCGCGATCCATCCTGGCAACCCAACGCGACCCGTGATGGCGCAGCTAGAGACGATGACGACTAGATTGAGTAAAACCCGCGAGGTCCTGTCGAGGTCAACCGCCTTTGAGATGGGAAGGGAGTTCCCCTCTCCAGCTTCTGCTAGCCCCGGGGTAACCTTTCCAAGAAACCTTTCATTTTTCCTTGAACACATCGTCTGTTTTTACATGCTTAATTCAAGATTTTGCCTCTCTTCTTTGTTGTTGCGACACTTTTTTTTTTCTTTTCAAAGAACATCGCTAAACGTTTCTTTCCTACTGAAAATCTCACTCGAGACCAAAGAAAAATCTGATGCATAGAGGATTTCTTTATTTTGAACCCTTTCTCCTATCGAAAGATACCTCTAACCCTGCTCAATTTGAAATCTGAACATGAATGACATGCATATCTGAAAGATTATATACTGCCTCTGAATGAGTGTAACCACAGAGTAGCTTGCATTTTGATGTTGATTAGTAATTAGATAAGTGTCTTAAATGTTTTGTTCACACATATGATTCCTAATGAGTGTGATTAGATTGGCAAATCAAGATGCATTTTTAGCTCATTATTTAGTTTTATCTGTAGCTCATCTTTTTTGATACCGTTCTATAAACTTTAGGAAGTTTGCAAAGACTTGCTTAAATGGTTACCCTCTTTGGGAAACAATTACATACTTATGTTTGGATCATCTTGCTAAATTGAATTTCAATTCTCCTGACTGATTTAAGTGTGAGTCTTTTTGTTCCCGCTTCATAAACAAAATTTCAGATTTTGGGTAAAATATCAACTTCGTGATGAAATTTACTTCTTTCGATCAAAATTGAAATGGATAACTTAAACAAAATGGTTATTCTAATAACATAGTGCATGATTGCTAGTATCAATTGTGAGTTACAAATTTTAAGACACTAAAAAACTGAAAAAGGTGTAGATAGAGAGAAAAGAAGCAGCAATGAGATCAAACCTCCTTCCCTAATTTCTATTTGAAGCCTAATTAGAATAATTGACATAATCTTATTGCACAAACGAAGATGATTTGGTCTTTAATACCGTTTTAAACATGAACTTTCATTTCTAGGGCATCATAGTTTTAGATTGTGTTTGCCAAATTATTCTTAACAAGTTAAATGCTTAGACTCTGAGATGTCTTTTAGATATCTTATCGATTGTTTTCTTATTTTCATTCGACGACGATCCTTTAGGATTTATCAACATTTCATTTGATTCAGGAAACCATGTATGATTCTCTCTTAAATTGTTTCAATTAGTGGTAACAACAACTGATGTACACCTAAATGTTTCGATGTCACAGAAGAAGAAGAAGAGCGAAGAATCCGGCGAACTAAGGCAGCAGCCAACGCGCAAGTCCCTACGGAGAGCTGCTCAAAAGTATTACAGGGACAGAGACCCAGAGCACGGCTTCATGAGTGAAGGAGGCGATTCGACTGATCCATGAAACACCAGCAAACACTCTCAATGGTAGTAATTAGTATAACACCATATAGACCTTCACCAAAATGCAATGTCGACTTGGAGCACTTTCTAGAAATATAAGAAATACCTTGAAGAAATAAAATGTTTGTGTGGGCATTGAAAAAAAGAAAGTAAGAAGAGACATACAATTATATACTTTCTCTGTGGAGCACCTTTTAGCTTTTCTCACTTTCAAACAACTTATATTCTAAATTTCTTGTAAACAAATTTTAATTTTAACTCAACTTGATTTATAAGTTATCCGGTTCATGAAGTTTTTGTTAATACATGATCCTGAAGAAGGATAGGACTAAATTAGATTTACTGAATTTTATTTTATTTTACATTACAAAAGATTATTTTTTTAATTCAAACTCGGTAATTATAAATTTGCTCGGCATCTACATTGAATATTTTGAACTCTTAGATATATTATCCAAATGTACCATAAATTTATTTATAAATTATTTTGAAATATTATCATTTTTCTGGCTAGTGCGATTCCATTTTGAATTAGTAACGCAACTATCAATTGAAAATATAGTGAGAGGGGGTAATATGAAAAAGATTTTGTGGTTTTGTTGATATTTTTTAAACTGCACGGGTGGCGAAACAAAAAAGTTTCCTGTTTCTTTTCCTGCTTCCGTCCAAATAAAAGCAACGCGAAAGCGTCGTATCGTATGAAAAGGGAGTGGTCGCCCGCGTCCGTCCTGGCGAAGCGAAGCAACAGCGGCCACGGCTGAGCTGCGACGCCGCCGTCACACTTCTTCCATTCTTGGCTCGATCTCCCAGTCGACGACGAGAGAAATCCCTGCCAGGATAAAAGTACGACAAGAAAAGCGATGGATTTCCCAAAAAAGGAACCATCGGGCGGTAGTATTCGGCCCTTTTTAGGTCCGCCTCCATCTCTTTTCAAAAGCATCATGGTCTTCGTCGGACACTCCCGATCGCTGAAAGCGTCTCTTCGATCCTCGGAACAATTACTCTTTTCCGATCGTCCAATCCGCTGAAGAATGCAAATCGGCCATACAGTTTTTTTTTTCTTTTCTTTTTGTTGATTCGATCTTGCCCCAAGTGTTTACTTTTAGGGTTCCATAGATTTCCTGTGGATATTTGCATCGAGTTCTATGGATCTGATGGAACTTTGTGTAGCAGCCGCCGATGTGATCCTTTGGAGGAGAAAGGATGATTCTGCTTGGAGCACTGGTTTCGTAGGTGGGTACACTGTCGGTTCCTTTTCTGTCCAACGTCCTGCTGCTCTTGTTCTCCATTCCCTTCGTGTGGGCGAAGGCTGCAAGAATCCTCAACACAAAACTTGGGTTCTACTGGAATAGTATTTTTGCACAAATAGTAGGCGATCTAAACAGAGTCGAAAAGTTATTAACTACGATTAAATTCAATGAAGGCGATCTAAACGATGATGATCGAGGATGATTCGTTGCAATGCAAACTTTTACCGTAGAAAAGAAAAGTTGCTAAATGATTTGCATACTTTATAGAAGTATTTTAAAGGTTGATCGAGTGCAAGTACCCCCTTGGAAACCTGGACTCATGTTCCTTGAGAATTATTTTTATAAAGATTTTGATGTTATATTTGTTATTTTATGTTAATGCAAAATAAATTTTATCCTTAGAAGAATTTGATTACCCATTTATTGTTTTCAAAAGACTTTAATTAAACAGGAACTTTTTTTTATATTTAATTTATTTTAATTGACAACTATGCACCAAACACATCATCAAAACTCTCAGTAACCAGTTACTGAACGAGTGGAAGGGAAAAATGACACCGATAAGAAAATTTCAAGTGCATTTACAGCATTCAAAACTAAAAGTTCATCTCTCTCTAGCAAGCTTATTCACAAAAATGAATGCAAAATGCAAGATTTTCCAGAAACGAGACCCCTCTCTATCTCTATCGCTATCTCTTCCTTGGATGAATCGAATATGCATGCCGGTAAAGAAAGCACGATCGAGTGAGATAGATGGAGTCATTTACTTGTGCAAGTGGTATTGTTACCAGACATTCCGTCTACCTCTGGATGGAGCCTTTTTATGTAGTACTTGGATCCGCGCGAAAGATTGATTCTTTTCCTTCGTTCCGATGGAATAGACTCGATGGAGCACTCGGAGAAGCCGCGTCGAACAAACCTGGAACAAGCGTCGAGATCAATGAATGATCAAAGAAAAGCATAACAATACTGAACAAAACTATCTGAATGGGTCGATTCTAAAAGAAATGAAGGTTGAATTAGCATACCAGTCTGCTGCACGAGTTGTGAGCAAGAAAAGTCTGTCCAATCCAAGTGACGATGCTTTCTTCTCGATGTAATCTGGTAAATCATTAAACAAAAAAATCTGTTGACGATGCGAATTAATGAATAGCAAATATGAAGTCCTAGACCCGGCAGCCGGCAGGTTCTTTAGTGCACCGCAGTCCGATATCTCACCGCGTTGGAGCATTGTTATATCTACAAGAGAGTTTGAGCTTTACCAAGCAATTTATCTCCTTGTCCATGTCCACGGCATTCTGGAGAGACTGCCATGGCAGCTACCTCGCCGCACTTTTCCTCGAAGAAAGAAAAAAGAGCAGCACATGCAATAATTGAACCATCTCTTTCGGCGATGATGAAGGATCCCAAGGAACCAAGCAGCTGAGAATAGAGATTCCATTAGTGCTCGATGGATTTTACATGTTATACCGCAGGCAAAAGAATCGATGAAAAAAAGGATGTTTCGATCGCCTCTTACCTCTTCATCAGTCCTTTGAATCAAGGAACCTGATTCAACCATGGGCTGGAGAAGTAGTTTTATACCAGGAAGATCTGCTTCTGTAGCCGCCCTTGTTCCCTCATAGACATCACTATCAATTAAATAAAAAGTGGATCGGCCAGTTAATTTCAAGGACAAAACTAAAGAAGTAAAATGAGACAATAAAAATAACTGATACTGACAATAAAAACTGTCCCATTATTAGGAGAGGGGAAAATGACTACACACCTAGCCACCATAGTTCCAATTCCATCTCTCGAGAATAATTCTAGAAGCAAGGCTCCCCCAAGAGTGCCATCAATCAGATGAACTCTCTGAACTCCACCCTGACGAGAAATGGAAGAACAGGAATTAATGTGAAGTTGGTTTTGCAAATCAAAAAGGTCTACGCAACAAAAAATGAACCTTGATTGTCATTAAAAACTGTATATAGTGCATTGAGCCACTCTTTAAAGTTCTCATGATGGGTAATAAGCATTACCTTGCACACAAATGCTGCTGCAGCTAATTCGGAGAGATAGCCATTTAATCTGCTCAGACGTTCTTGACCACCAATAGCAAATCCTTGTCCCTTTCCATTATCAAACCCAACACCATTCTGAAACTTTGCATAGAAGCTCTCATCCTTCCATGAAATCATGCCATTGATCTTTGAATGAAGATATCCAGAATGATTGACATCTTCATCTACAAATTTGACATAATTTGCAGCTGTCTCGCTCTGCTTAGCTCTTTTTCTAATTAACAGGTCAGCATCTCGAAGGGTCATGAAACGTATATGTCGTCCATTCTTATCAAGTATCTGACCATCTACAATGCAGATCAATTTGTCTGCCTCAATGGCTAACGCACAAGCAGTGGCAACTTCATAAGTGCTGGGCCATACAAATAAAGTTGTAAGATAAACACATATTCGTGACATGAATTTTCAGAATAAAAATAAACAAGATATTTATACATAAGTAAAGAAAGCTAGTATGAATGGTCAGACTGGAATGGTCCGAAGCAATTTTGAAAAATGTCCTGCACTCGGTTGAATCTATGCTCAGGGTCAAAGATATCTCAACCAACCCACAGTACTGATAAACATTTGATGAATCAGTTTGTCAAATAAACAAGCTGCGCCATTCAGAAAGTTTGGGATCAATTTGGTGTCTGATAAACATGGATGAATTGCTTTGTAGATTAAACTTTAACTGATCTATTAAACTTTGTTGAACTTGATATGCAAATCTACTATACCAATTCTCCAACAAGAACTGTTATTGGAACTTGTGGTATTAATCTCATCTCTCTTCCAAACTTTTCAAACTATGCAAGATGATTGATTATCATAGGTAACCATGCAAGATGTATTCTTAGTTTATATTAGGACACTAAGCCTTTAGTTCATTTCCTGGAAGGAGATAAATTACACTGAAACCAGGCAGCACATCTTGAACATATATTCAATTTTGACACGTCTCAACGTCAAGCAAACAATGATCAACATACTTGCAATTTAAGACTTCGCCTGTACTGGAATAGCCCATATTGCTGACAATAACTATATCGCTGTTCAATCTTTCTTTTATACTAGAGACATCTATCCTTTTTACTTCACCAGTTGATCCATAGTCAATACCTCCAACAACTCCCCTACGCTGCAACCAAAATAGAAAACAAAGGTAACATAGAGTAGTAATGTCGACACTACTTGACAGCTTGCAAATTCTAGGCCAGGTTATTCAACCACAACACTCAAGAAAGATTGGAAGACAACATTTACAATGATGTAATGGATCCATAAGATATCAATTGAAATATATTGACAAGCTGTAGCCTCTTTGTACGAGTAATTTATCCATTCTTGTGTAATTATATATGAACATGCACGGCAGCAAGAACACCTTGTGCTTTTCAAAGATACTAGGATAAGTAGCATGCATAACAATGAGCAAAATGGCTACCTCATTGCAGCAGAGTGATAGTCCTAATGAGAAACCCTAATATTCAAATTTATGTAACCAGGACTGGGTAGCATCACCTTGACAATGTAAAATGGCTTACACAAATACATGCATCTTGCATTTCCTCAGTATTATCAATCATTTGTAAGTACTAGGAAATATACATAGTAGAAAACTTGAAATGGAGGTAAATGTAGCTTTATCCAATCTGAAGGTCATTTAAGAATATCACTTTTTTTTTTTTTTTGCTTTTCAGGATAGAAACAAATCAATGGTTATGCACACTAGTATATTTGGATAGCAAACGTGGAAAAGAATATTGGGGGCTATAGGAGAAAAGCTACTTATTGGATTTGATATCACAAGTTTACTCATGCAAATCACTTTTTTGCAGCTAAACTTAGTGCTCAAAAGGAAACATCAATAGAAAATATCTAAATAACAGTCACCATTAAGTTTTCTCTTACAAGTAGACTCTGTTCTATTAGTGACAAACGAGCTAACCTTAGCTGCAAGAAAGTTTCCCCCAGACACCCCAACGCCAAGTTCATGAAAACGACTATGATCACCATGTCGTCGAAGATTAAGTATAGGGGGTCCTGGAGAAAGCTTTGCTTCAATCACTAGACGAATCCTCCCAGCAGCTTGCATAGCCGCTTCTAGTGAATCAGAATCAGTTATTCGATATGGCCCAACATACTTACCCTTGCTTCCTAAGGAGACCAATATTTATAAATGGCAAGTTAGAAAATATCACAGTAGAATAAAGAAAAGATGATAAAAGATAATTAGCAGAACCATTGATCGATGACATTCAAAATTTGATCATATTATGGAAACAAAGTTATTTGATTCAGAGCATGTTCACAGATTTTCAGAATGTCATCATCAGTTCAGTCTGGACAAGAACTAGTATTGGAGAAGCCAAGATGAGATTTTATTAGAATAAGGCGGTTACTGAAAAGATGTCAGCTCAAAGGTTTTAAATTCTAAGAAACAATAGTTTCAAGCAGATATGTATCTAATGAAGAATGCAAATCAGGTTCACTGGGTCATTAGCCAACAACTATAATCCAGTCAAAGATTTGAAATAAACTGATTCAAAATCATGCCCACCTTTTTCTTCCAAAGCCCTATCGATGAAAACATGGGTTCCAGGAACAAGAACAAATTTGATGCCCAGACCATGAAGGAGTGATATGTCCTGTATGAACATGAGAAATATTGAGGTTCACATTAGTTAATGCCAGCAAGAATAATCTGGATCTAAGAAACAAAGCAGTATAATTTATATAGTAATCAAATTCATTCAGCAAAAACATAGATTAAAAATTTCAAAAAAGAAGAAATAAGTTGGCATTACGTCTTATTGCATGCTAATGTCTAATTTCACATATATAACCACATTCTGACAAATTTTAGAAAAGTTAGTTGGCCTGGGAATTTGTTGCACCAAAAGTGTGCTTCCCTTGTAGAATAGGCTTGCAAGCACCTATCTCAAGTACCAAATTATTATTCTGAAGAGACCTGAATTAAACAAAACTCCAACTAGACTATTCTAAAAGGATTCTGTCCATCAATGTTACTTCATGCTTGAGAACGAGTATCAAACATGAGTAAGCATCTAAGCATTCAACATTGTTATTTCTAAAGAAAAAAGAAAAAAACTTACAGGTGGTGAATGAGGGTGCCAATATCAAGACATGCCAAACTATGGGTGTCATGCTCTAATACAAGAGTCTGAATATTAAAGCTATTCATAGAGTCAACACAAAGACCAAGTGGAAGATCTTCATGATGGAATGTACTGGACAAGCTAGCAAAACAGATCCCTTCAAGGCCAAGGACAAAATGTTGTGTTGTTAAGTAGAGAAGTTAACTTAGGTCAGTCATACTACAGACCTCATAATGTTAATACTCCTATATAATTAAAAGTGCATGGTTAAAGGAGAAACAGAATTACCACAAGAGTCATATGTCATCACTCTCTGAAAAATACTGTTCACGATTAACAATTAACTCATTCATTAAAGAAAGGCAGCAAATACATGTTTCCAACATCTTTCTACTCAATACTTTCAAAGATTCTGTAATAAGTATAAACTCATTCATTAAAAAATGACCCAAAATGCATGGTTCCAACATCTATTGACTCAGTACTCAATATTTCGCAGTACGTAGGCTTACCAGTGCTTCATTTTTCACATTCATAAAATTCAAATTCATGGCAAAATAGAGGTTAAATTAATGTAAAGCATAATTGCCAACATTTTACAGTATGTAGGCTGGCCAATGCTTCATTTTCTACATTCATAAAATGCAAATTCATAACAAAATAGAGGCTCAATTAAGGTGCAGCATGTATGTCATGGAGAGAAAAAAAAACCATGCAGACAGCGCAAAGCTGAGGAAATCAAACTTCTCGGCACATAATAGCACAAAGCTGTCAGTTCTTTCTGTAATCATTAGTTTATAAAATTTTAGAATGCCAATTCTAAAAACTTCGGAAAACTCTAGATCAAAGAACTATGTTTGTCTATTCATCTCAACAAAAGAAAACGTATGTTATTGGGCTTCATTATTTTCCAAGTAACCATAACAATGATAACAACATAACGAAAAAGTCCTCAACATGACGTCTCAAATATCTGATTCCAATAGGTGTATCAAAACAAAATCAATCGAGTCACAGTATGATTGCATCTACCGACAACATTTTAAAACGAGAAAATATCGAAATCGAATATTACTTGGAGGATGCTATCCAAATACGGGCTATCCACGATTTCCCCAGAAATCACGACGACGAAGGTGCTTCCCCTGTGCCCCCTGATGTAAGGCCAGGCCTCGCGGAACCACCCGACAAACTGATCGTTATCCACGAGGGATCGACTTCCGCATAATCCGTTTTCGGAATCCGGATCGGAGCTGACGCAAGAGACCGAGAGGGCTCGGCGACGAACCTGGTAGCGCCGCCCGGGCCGGACGCTGAGCGGGAGCAGACGTGCGGAGGCCTTCGACCAGGGGGGATCCCCGGAGAAGAGGGAAGATATCCGGGGGCTCAAGAACGAAGCGGCCATGGAGATCGGAGCGGAAGGTCGGCGGCGGTGACTGGAAAACTCTAGAAGCAGTGGACGAGTCAGCGAAAGGGGGCAAGCGACTCAAGGGCTATAAATAGACTCGGGCTATCTTCGCGCGCGGCTCAAATCGGTTGGACCCCGAACCCTAGGTAGGCATGGTTATCAATTTTTCGGTTTTCGGTTTTGGTTCCGATTGGATTTTGATCGATTTCAGATTCATCGATATTGGAATCGGTTCAAACCGATTCAAAATCAGTTTCGAATCGATTTCGATTTCAAAATTTTAACTTTAGAACTCATTCAATCCGGACCGGTTCCAAATCGATTCTGAAATGGTTCCGGAGTATCTTTTTCGAACTTGAACTTACAAATTCATCTAATGTGATAGTGATCCTATTTTTTTCTATCGTAAAATAATCTTATAGACATGTTAGCATGCTAAGAATTTCGATCTCTAAATTAGCAACCGAAATTAGATCCAAATCGGAATCAGAACTGATTCCGAATCGATTGGAACCGAATCAAACTAGAATCGAAACGGTTCTAATTCGGTTTCAAAACCAGTTCATTTGAATCGGTTCTAATTCCAAATTTAATGGATTGGTTCCGATTCAATTCCAAATCGAATCAATCCGTTAAAACATGCTTAGACCGAGAGATGATGGGAAATTAACAGTGATACCGAAAAAAACTAACTAATGACTAGGCACGTAAGTATCAACACCGCATCATTTATTACGCCAAACGCCCAGCGTATCGGCTCGGACATCTTTTATGTCAGACGCCCTGCGTCTCGGCTCGGTCATCTATTACGCCAGACGCCTCGCGTCTCGGCTCGGTGATCTATTATGTCAGACGTCCCGCGTCTCGACTAGGTCATCTATTACGCCAGACGCCCCGCGTCTCGACTCAGTCATCTATTATGCCAGACGCTCCGCGTCTCGGCTCGGACATCTATTACACCAGACGTCCCGCGTATCAACTCGAACATCTATTATGAGCGTCTGACGTCTCGGCTTGGTCATCTCACATCTCGACAAAGATACATTACCTCAGACTTATGGCTTCTCAACGCATAATTTATCTTATTTGGTTATAGGATATGACGGATATTTCCTACCCAGGGGTCCACCAGGTAGTCCTTATCAGCATCTCTCTTCGACTAAGAAACAGATGCCCATAGCGGATTTCAGAGGAATGTCTATCGCATTAATAATTTGTCCCCTATCAACCACACGACGAATATTAATTGCGGCCCACGCGCCTGCAACATTTATGAGGGTAATGACCCCTATTACTTCTTGGAGCAGGCATACATACGTCATGAAGTCATATTGTCCATACCGATAGTATCATTTGGCAGGAGGATTTCTCTTTTATATATAGACTCTCCGGAGGAGGAAAAAAAGGAGGTTCGCGCATTCTCAATTTAACCTTTCCATTCCTTTTCTCCGCTTTCCTACTAATTTCTTGCCTTGAGCGTTGGAAGGGCTTTACCGAGATCTCTCTCGGCGCCCTTAACCGTTTTCTGTCTTGCATGCCCTGTCATTCGGGTCGTCTCGCTTCATTCGGCTCGGCTCACAACTGAGACGATATTTCGACTGTCCCCACTCCCCTCCACGTCATTTCCTTCCGTCCGAATTGTTAATCCTTGCTGCTCTCGCTATCGAAATACTTCATCATCTCCGTCTCGAAAGACAACAAACATGATCTGATCCGAAAAGCCTTGCGGATTCAGATTTCAGACTTATCCTTTTGAAAGGGAGATTACCCTCTAATTTTTTTTAGTTAATAGTCAATTAAGTGAGGCAAGTCATTTAATACTGAGGAGGTGATCATCATCAATCGATTTATTTAATAAATACAATAAGCCAATACGTCATTTCATCAACTCTAACCTCAATTATTTAAAATATTCCAATAAAATTATTCCCTAATTTTTTTTGAAATTGGAAATTTTCAACCTTAATGGAGCAAAAATATTTCACAAATGGTATGTGAACTAATTTCTATTAAGATATTCATTTTCACTAATCTTTAGTCAAAAAAATTAATTAATTTCACTCATTGACAATTAGAAATTTTGAAATTAATATAATATTTCTCTCTGAGCAACTTTAATAAAACTATTTTTAATATAATTAAGATAAATAGGGACATAATTGTCATATTAATATCAATGTCGTGGGTTAAAGTATCAATAATTGAGCGAGAACTAATAATTAAAATTAAAAAATTAGTTGAAGTGATCCATAAATAGCCCAGTACACTTGCAGCTTCTTACAACCACGCCATGGTCAACCAAAGGCTTCGCTTCTTGCTCATTTTTCTTCTGTTCTTCTCTTTCTCTTTCTCTTTCTCTTTATCTTCTCGAGCTATGGAAGTAGAGTCAATCTCCTTCAACAAACAAGAGAGTAAGAAAACTCTATACTTTTTATTTTATTTTAGAGAGTCATAAGATGGCAAATCGATGGGCCTTTAGCATATGCAATTTTATATAGTGATATTTCATGTTTTATATCCTAATTTTCTCTTTGTTTTTGATATTTAATGGCATTTTAGGGCATGTGAAGGTGCTAGAATCACTAGGGATCAAGTGCAAGTGTTGTCACGAGAAGGATTGCAAGAGCGATTGGGAGAGACCGTGCAAAAAGTTAGAGTGCCACAGCATGAAGTTTTTATGATCCTATTAAGAAAATTTTCATGTTTTTTTTTATGATCAAGTAAACTTCGTGTTTAATTAAGGTCTTAATAGTGTTCCTAAACAAAAGGACAAAAAAGAAAAAAAAAAAAACATGTAACTGTTGTTTCTCCTTTGCATTTATTCTTTTTGCACCATATTTGTGATCTTCATGTAAAGTAGTGTTCAGTGTAATGTTTATATATTTGTGATCTTCATGTAAAGTAGTGTTCAGTGTAATGTTTATAATTTTGAAACTATATTTATAAGCCTTAGAATTAATGCTTTACGCATAAAAATGGAAAAGATTTATCATCGAATGCCATTAGTTTGGGGTTTTCTTACTGCATCATAATTAGGATTAGGATGGAAGTTTAGGCCGCAGCCATAGTTGACTATCAAGTAAGTGCTTGTTCAAGATTGGAGAGCTTGACGTGGACATGCCATGGAAGAAAAAGGCGACCAATTAATTTGTAATTATCAAATAAATATCGACATGACATACGATTAGGGAAAATGTTTATACAAGTATCATAATTGCACGAGTTAGATGGCCTTTAGTATAACTCATGTTTGTTATACACAGCTGTTTGATACGATGTGGACTTCATTAGAAGGTGAACTTGCAATGGGTAAGATCATAGAGTTGATGATGATAAATTTGCGAAGGCACACTATTTGAGTAGGAAAAATATGAAAATTAATCGGTTGAATTTTCAAGTATTATTAAGACAAGGACATAAATGGTCCATACGAAAATGACTCGGTGATTAAAATACAAAGATATTTACAGAAGTGACATAGATCGATTTCGAAGAAGATCTAATTTTTTTTTCTAGATTCAGATAATCCTTACGCATCTTGATCACCACATCAAAATCCATAGAATTCTTCGTAATTTATTTCCTTCACAATGACCATGAAACAAATCGATGAGGATCACTAAATAAGTGACGATTAATAAGACAAAGACTTAAATGGCTCTACAATGCATGGCAACGAAATAAATCATTTTTGAAAATTTCCAGCATGGAAATTCTGACCGTTTCTTCTTCTAAATTTAACTCCTTTTTTGTTTCTGATGATCGATAGGAACATGGTTTTAAAAATAACAATAATAAATTTAAAGACAGGCATTTTTTACATACCTACTCCAACTACAATTGCTTGATAAATTGGGTGATGGCACTAAACCGTTTAGTTAAAATTAATGAAAATCTTCATTTCCCCGCCTCTACTACCTTTATCCTTTGCCGTCCCACTTCCCTCGAGCATCTCTCGGTGGAAATAAACAGAGCCTAAAAATACATGACAACAAGAGAAAATTATTTACATAAGGGGAATATTTCGATAGAATGGAAAAAGAGAACCACAAAATAATAATAATAATAATAATAATAATAATAATGACAATACATTCAAAATGCGACCCACAAATGTGTAATATACCAAGGAAAGCATGGAAAAGAACATTATAGTATTTGGTGCTAGAATTATCAGGGAAAAAATGTGTGGCAAAAGAAATTGTTTATAACAAGAAAAAAAAATTATAAGAGCACCAAATTCAACATAATATATGTGAGCGAAGTGAACGAGTATGAGATGTGGCAGTGTGATTCTCCTTCATGCAGATTGGTATTTTGATAAGTTCCAATGTTCGATCAACACACGCCTCGATGCCTTGCCTGAAAAAAAAGGATAAAAAGAAAATAGCTTTGAGTTCAAAGGAAATTCATAATTATTGGTATTAAATACATGTTCAGTACTGTTCATTGATTTCTAAGTTTTGCATTAACTGGTAATTAACTCAGTGTACTTTTGAATGGTGGAATTTATATTCCGAAGTCTAAGGGAAAAAAGCTTCATTTGAATTCTTACTGTGCTTATTATGTTTAATTTATAAAAATATTATAAATAATGAATAAAGAATAGTCTTTACAATAATAACATATTATTATATGAATAATACATCCCACTCATTTAGGTCGTACAAATTGCCAGTTCGATTGTCCACATGTCTAATCAGCCCATTCAATCTAACTAGCTTGTCTGATCCTCTCTTCTCATCTAATTCAACCAGCCACCAAGCCTATTTGGTCGATCCAATCCATCTAGCTTGACTAGCTTAGCTTGTCTAACATAATCGCACTACCTAATTCTACCAACTCATATCTTATCTTTTAGAGAGTTGAATAGAGGATTTTTAAAGAAATATAAAAGGCGTAATTGTTCTTAAAATTTGGTAGTACAGGATAGCTATTTTTTATGATTAGGAATTACAACTCCTTGGAGTTTAATATTTGGAGTTAAGAATCCCTCCCTCATCCGTTGAAGTTCATAGGAAATAAGAATATAGCTATTCCAATGAACCAAACAAAACAAAAGAATAGCCCTTAGAGTAGGTTAAGCATGTTTAGCTAATTGAAATTGAGAATGATATTCAATAATAACTAAGTTTTATTCCACCAGATGAAATCAGCTATATACCTAGAATAGATTAAGCTTGTTTATTGAGTTCACTCAGATTCTTTTCTTTTAACCGAACCAGAACAATTTAAGGTTAAGCTTGTTTATACAGTTGAGCATTAAGAAAGATGCCCCTAGGCTAGGTTAAGGTTGTTTAGTGAGTCCAGTGATTCTTTTCTTTTAGCTGAACCAGATCAATTTTGCTTCGAGCTTATAGTTTAACTTGATTGAACCGGCCAGTTCAGATATTTAAGTAAAACAAACGAGACATTCAATTAAAATAATTCAGAACCAGAACAATTTACGCTAGGGAATATCTGACATCTCAAAACAGATTAGTAAAAAGAGAATATCATTTTCTGAGATAGATTATGATCCAATCTGGAAACCCAAATCAATCTGACTCAACGAAACCTGATCCGACCCAATCAGAGAAGTTAAAAAAAAAAACTGAAAAAAAAACTGGAAATCCAAAATACTTGAAAATCAGGTTCGGATTTTTTTCATATAGCTTTGGATTTCAAGGTTCAAGTTTTTTAAATACACAAACCAATTCAGATTATATTGGATTTTACTTAAAATCTAATTCGACCTGTATCGACCCCTATATATTTTCACCGTCTTCATTTCCCAGAAAGGCAGGTAGGGAAGCAAGTAAAGGCAGGAAATTGAAGGGGAAAAAAACACTACAGGCTATCAGCTAACCATGTTGGCATATCATATTAGAACATGATTAAAAAAAAGCAGTTTTGCTTATGATGTTTTTAAACTTAATATGAATATTTTAAGCTTTGCTCACCTTTAAGAATGAAACAGGTTTCCAAGGGATAAATTCTTATCATTTATAGCCCGTGCAGTTTGAATCCTTAATGGAGGTGCATGAACTGTTATTGGCATAACCCATTCGCCTTTTTCTCTTTCCTCCACGAGAAGAGGATGCCCATACCTGCAATTAGGTTAGGTCAATTATATTCTAAGAAATCAGGAGGATGGATTTTGTGTATAGCGTTATGATGCTACTGAAAATGTCTTGACAACTGAAAATATTGTATTTGTTGGCAAAGAAGAAATACAAGTTGAAAAAAAAGAGGTATGACATCACATCGACAGTTGATGATCCTGAAAATTCAGACCACAAAGGAATCCAAAACTATTCTTGGAAGATTTTAATGTGCATTATTCATGAGAAACTTTAATATGCATCTACAGTGATATGGAAAAACTGAGCAGCAAACAATGAAAGGAATGGAGTAACTAAGTAACTGAAGGCTGCGGCTGCAATTGTTTCGGCTACATTATGATATAAATGTCATGGTTGTGGCGTACCTAGTTAAATCCAAATCCTTGGGGGTGGTGAAAAACTCAAAGTGTAGCGACCACTGCACGGATACCTTTGGTGTAGAGAAGGACATTGGCCCATCGATAGGAATTGAGAAGAGAAAGCTTGTCTGAACCAAATCAGCAATTACTTCCTGATGCTCACTCAGTATCTGCATGTTGGAATTCATACATCCAGCAGAAAGAACCAACAAAAAAGCAGAATGTGTGAATCTAGCATGAATAAACAGTTTCTAGCGCAAAAACTAATGCATATGATTCTTAAATAAGATTATTCAACTATTATTCAATTGTATTTAAGAATATATTCTGTCAAAAAAGTAATTTGAAACTACATGTTTACACCTATCCTTGATGAATGGAAAATAAGAATAATTTTAAATTTCAAACACAGAAAGTCACAATCAATTACCAATAAGCAAACTGTAAAAAGAAGTTTCTAATTCGGTACAAAGATATTAACTTTCTTGAGGAGACTTCTTTGATACAATTTCATTATTGTGTTCCTTATAGCTAATGGAATCCACCAACTAAACTAAGGTCTTGTTTGGTCAGGAATATTTTCTTAAAAAATAAGAGTTAAAAATTAAAATTTTTGATTTTTTTTAAACATTTGAATTATTAGAGGTGAATGATATGATAAATATTTTTTCCCTTTTAATTTTTTATGACTTTATTTTATTTTCAAAATACTACAAGCTGAAATAAATAAAAAAATCGCAAACCAAAGAAGGCCAAAATTTTCCATCCTACAAAATCCCTTTGCATTTCATCTGATTATCTCATCCTACAAAATATTATTTTGGATTGGCTACATGGATCTTACCGAGTCAAATAACTGTATGCAAGCCTATAGCATTAAGAGTGCTAAATACTATAATAGATAAGAGGAAAGTGGTTCAATTTTTTTCAGAAAATTGTATAAAAATACTAAAGAAAGATACTTGGTTTTGTTGAAAACAAAATTTTCTAATAAGCATGAATGACAATAGCCGTTCAGAGAGACTAGCAACTGGGAACAATCAATCATTGACAGGTAATAATCAACCGATTGCATGATTTACATATCCAAAATTACCCCTAGAAGAAGTACCTTTATAATTGTAGGTGAGCTCCTCCTTGAAGGATGAACAAAACGTTGGTTGATTGTTTCTGCAATCTCCAAGGTTATTGCAACCTGGAAATGCACCTCGATTAGACATGATACTTACTGAAAAAGATAAAGTTGACGGGAAAAATATACAGACCTCAAGGCATCTTCTAACTCCTCCATGGAAGAAAGTAAGAGTGCCACCAATCTGTTGAGAGATTACATTTTTCTTAATCATTAGATATATCAATAATAGAACCCACTGAAAATTTACCTACCATGTCACCAAAGTAATACGTTGAATTGGTGTTTTTTGGAGAAAATCTAAGCAAATTTTGGTCATCGATTCTGATATTGTAAGACTTTCCACGAACAAAGCCTTCTGCTGCATGAAATGGATGTTGGAGATTACTTACCATCAACTGAAATTCAAGAAAAAAAATAGGAAAACTTACACAACGAAGGTTCAACGGGTTTAGGTGTATGAGGTAATGTTGTATCATTTTTATGGAACTCAAAGTCTTGATAGCTTCTTTGCATACTAGAAGAGGGAGCATATAAAGCATCATTTGGCTTATTTTGCAGTGAAAAAACACCTGTTGGAATGGTAACCTTCATCAAAAATTTGTATATTTAAAAAATCATGCTCTACTAGTATGAAAGGAAAATTATGGTTAATGGTAGACACCAACTATAAGCCCAAGGCATACAGACAAAATTCAAATAGGAAGCAATCGAGTTGTACAACATTAAAATGTTAGCAATTCATTGATGTTTTTTTGGTACATGAAGAACAAAAGTTCCCCAATCAAACAAAATTACCATTTTGCTAGCCTATTCTCAGCATAAATTTTGTTCCCCAAGTAAGAGGGAAAAAAAGGAAGAAATGAAAGATAAACAAGAAAGTGAAAAAATATTTGAGCAAACAACTCTGACAACTGTTGAAGATATATGAATACCTGCACCAGAATCATCCATGACCTCAGCCACAGAAAGCTGAGTAAGAGGTACATAGGAGGGAACTGTTCGCTCGGATTGTAATTGATGAATATCATTGTTAGACAGCCTTGATGCAATTGATTGCAAGGACAAAGTGCGATAAGGCAGATCAGTGTTTCCTCTGTTGGGGTTGTAGGAGGAAATCGAAGAAATTTCATCCTTTGAGCTATCATATCCTTCTTCTACCACATCTATATTTTCATTGGCCCGAATCTGCAAAAGGATAGAGTTTATTTTTAAAAAACACCAAAAACTATTCAATTTTGTGATACCTGTGTATTTGAAACCCATCTTCCCAAGGACTTCGAGCAAGACAAATAAATAACAACAAAAAGTATTGATAGATTTGAGCTATCTATTAAAATTCTATGATTTGTTTGGAAAAGGTCACTTCTTGCTTAACCAGGGAAGGAACCCTTTTAATTTATATAATTTTTTAAAATAAATAAATTACTCTGCAGAGAATCACCACTTTTACGATTCGTGAAAAGGGAAATCCTACAGAATTTTGTCAAATAATTTAGCCCACAAGTGCTATAGTTTGCAGAGAATTCATATGTCAACTGTCTGGGTTGGATGTATAATTAGTAATGCCAATATATTGTAGATCAGTGATAACTAGCAATCATGGAACCCTACCAAATGTGAAAAAAAAAATCATGATAAAAACTTGATAAAAAACACAATATTTAGAATCTTTATGAGTGGCTTTGTTGCAGAATTAATTGTCAATATTAAAAGGCAAAACAAAGTCATCATTTCATTCTAAATAAGAGCATGATGTTAGAGAAAGGGGTTGGTTATATCTCCAAAATAACAAACTGAGACCTTTTTACTTTTTGCTTTTGGGCAGGAATAGTGCAAAGAGTAAATATATCAGAAAGCTATGCGCTCTTTGTACAACTAATAGTGCCTACCCATTCAGCATCTGCATCTTTCTCTTTCCAATATATATCCAACAGATCAGCTGCATTTGGTATTTCTCCTGAAATTCATATATCATTTTGATCATTGTCTGCCGCTGCCATTAACAGAATCGAATAAAATTGGAATTACATGCAAATGTGTTTTATGGGATATAAAACCAACCAACCTATTAATGTCATATCATGCACAGTTTAGGACATAATATCCTGAATGCACACAAAATGCTCACGACCACTTGTTATAATCTTAGGTCTATTGCATGAGCTAAATGAAAGAGATATAAAATGCAAAAGATACATGTCGACTTGCTATAATGACAAGGGTGTATGGGTGAATAAGTATTCTGTTTCAGCATTTCAAATTGGTACGCAGAGATTGGATCTTAGGGTCATCTACATGTTACTTTTGCTTCCAAGTTTCATTCGAGTATAAATTAAGTGATCAAAAATACAATATATTCCCAATGATCAAATTTCAAGCGAAAGCTTGTAATATAAGGGAATGGTAAATGCCTTAGGTAGTATACATGTGCATGAGCTTTTAACATTTTCTTCCTATAAAGTATAAACCAAAAAATGCATAAGCAGTAAAATCATTTCACAGAATATATTAGAAACCTGAACATAAGACTTGTGACTCCTAAAATGATCTTTGAATAAACACAACAAAAATGAGGAAATAGCAAAATTATTTTGTTTTCTAGTTAACTGCTGAGCAAGATAACATAAGACCTGTGCCTCCTAAAATGATCTTTGAACAAACACAAGAAAAATCAAACGAGGAAATTATTTTGTATCGTAGTCAATTACTGAGCAAGATAAGTGCTAACCAAAAAAAGATAGCAACTAGAAAACAGTAACATCGTCTCACTAGTTAGAATGAACCAGTGTCAAGAAGAAGAAAGTCATGTAGTGTCACCTTCTTGAGTTAAACAGTTGTTGCTCTTCTGTGAAATCACCATCTGCAATGGAGCTTTAGCTTCCTGAAAAATTGATGTGCCCCAAAAGATACATCATTAGGAAAAACCAGCTTAATCAGTCTGCTGCCTTGTGCTTAAATGTGGCAAGTGCAGTTTTATCTGTAAACAAGATAGTTGAATGATCTAAACAGCAGTTCCTAGACAAACTAGGATTAACCTAACGAACACGCTCCTTATACTCTCTTTGAATGGTGCCACTGATGAGACTAGCAATCGAAAGCACAAATTGGTGGACTGACTGACAATCTTAGAAGACAAGAGAAGACAATAGGATAGATAGATGGATGAAGTTGCTTTAAATGCTAACTCATTGCACCAGAAAACAAGAGGAGATGAAGGAACATAGAGGAAAGTAGAATCCGGATAGATTGTTTTAGTATTACCATAATGTAGTTTTTCCAAATGAAAATGAGTATCCTAGAAAGGGATTCACTTCCACAGCAAATACTAACAAAAAAAAATTACAAAGCAAGAATATGTCAAAAATTGATCATTGAAGCTCATCATGAGAACACATTCCAACAAATTTTTCAGTGCTAGATTATGTTTTGAGCACCCAAGTTGTAAGGTGTAAGTTTTTACTTTTTATTCAATGTGGAACCAGAGTAGGGATCTACGTTATTGAGCAAAATTTAAGTCTAAGGAAATGAAATAATGGACCAATGTTGTGAAAGCAAAAACATTTAGGAAGGAAAAAAAATCAGCACAGTATCAGATGTAAAATAAGTCCATACGTACTGTTCCTCAAGCAAAGCATCATAGCCTCAACCAAATGAATCGGTTGAGGATAGGTGGCTTTTATCAAAGGTGTAGCAATCCAAGACTAAAACGTCCAAAACATACAATTACCATAATGAAATAGGAGAGAGAATATAAGTGCGGAATGGTAATAATCAGTTTTCATATAATAACTTAATTAAAAATAGCGAGATAAGCAGCATTCATCCAATGAAAAATTTCACTATACAAGCAAGTCCAAGATTTAGAAACTAACCACTTGAATCACATCATATGTTGACCCTACACTATGATCATCGTTCTCTAGTCCAAGCCACCTTCCAGAAATAGCAACTCTGACATAATAAATATATCGAATGCTTACACCCCTGTAAGATGGTGGCAAAATCTGCGGCAGCTCAATACGTACCACATCTGCATAAGTTGTTTAACAATCCAACAGGAAAGAAAATATTTTATGATTCTTATTATTCAAGTGAGATATATAAAATTCCTCTACTACCAAAAATAGGACCGACATATAATGAACAGGGGGAGGGAGAGGAGGAGAGAGAACTAAGTGTCGTTCTTTTTGTCAAATGATTTTTTTCGCTATAAAAGCTCATAGAAAGAATTAGACTTGGTAGTACATCTTAATTTCTAAGTTAAGTGAAATGCAAGCGTCGTTGATCAGTTTTTCCATTGTAGCAACTTTTGACGGGCAAAGGTGCATGGATGCATGAAGCAAATAAGCTTCATGGAAAAAGTTACAAGGTAAATGCATCGGACAACTTGCATCAGATAAGATTGAAAACTGTGGAAATACAGAGGTGGAGGAACTTATGGATATCAAATTGCAATGCAGCTTGAAAATTTTTCTGATGTTTTATAAATTGAATCATTGAGCTACGACAACTAGTTCAATCGCATCAAGTATTATACACATGAAGTGTTTGTTTTCCTTTTTCTCATTATGTTTGTCTTTAGTTGTCGTTTATTTGGAGATAGCCTGCAGAAGGTGCTCACTGTTCATAGTCTATAGCACCATAAATAAACTCACACAGACATGAGTGGGCTAGTGATACTAGTTTATTATATCTCTTATTATCCTGTATCTAGAAAGAGAAGACAATATATGGGAAAATTTTGTGCCAACTAAAATATCACCCGGGATACGAGAGCTGAAAATAAAACTCATCATAAAGTATTACCCAGACAAAGAAAAGAACAAAACTCCACATAATATTGCTTTCAATTTCAAGTATCTCAAAAATGGGAAGAACTCAGACATACTAATACAGGTCAAACAATAGAAGCAATGCATCAATAATTCATATTTGTCCTCAGTTGCATCTATGTAGAAAATTTAAAATCCTGCACAGATTGCAAAATAACTGCTTACATGTTTTGCTACACCCAGAAGGTATCATCACCTTCGAAACAATTGATGGTGCAGTACAATCAAGAAACAAACGTTCACCTGTAAAACAGTACAATCATTCTTCATAGATGTATGAAGCACACTTAATAGTAATAAAAGCATACTTGTACTCTACTTAGGGCAAAATATCGATTAATGTACCAAAACATCTAAAGAATGAATGCCGACAAACTTCAGAGATCATTGAGATCTATAAAATTATTGGATGTCTGCTAAATTTAAATTGTCTTCAAGAATAATCTCAGGAAAAAAGTACTCTTCCCCTTGGAACACCCAATCAATTTTCAGAACAACCTCCAATGGTAGCTAAAAAAAAACTCAAAACAATCTTAATTACCATAGAAAATAAAACTCCATTAAGAAAATCTACAAAGAGTCGGAGACTTTTAAGTGGATTGGTGATCAAGAAATGTTCCAGTGGTATCACAATCTACATTCCGTGCATAGAGCAAAGAACAATAAAAAGACTTTGTTTCCAAATCCAGTGAGTTGAAAGGGAGAAGCAGTTGAGTGTATATTGCAACGAGCATCTCATAGTGCATAAACATTATCTATAAATTAGCACGAGGGACTTACCTCTCCTTTGTTTTAATCCAGGTAACGGCTTTTGAGTTGCAAACCACTGAGAATCCAGCTTCTCGACACCCTTGATTTCATAACTAAAGTTATCGAGTAAAAATGAAGAAATTTGGTTCATCCAATGCTGTCCATCAGGATGTCTGTTGGAAATTTGTGGGGTAGATATTTCAACCGTAGCTATAAATGTGTCACCTGGCCTGTATATTTCTTTGTCAAGTTGAATTTTCAGAGATGGAGAAGCTTCCTGTTTACTGAGCAAATCACTATTCTTGGCATCAAACCACCCAAGGCTTCTGAAGAAGGAGAACCCCTTCTGCGACATAGCCATTAACGGAGCATGTCAATTCGCTGTCGTTTCTCTTCAAAAGCGAGCAGCGTCCAGAACCATCCTCTCTTTTTTTCCTCAAATTATCTTGCAGCAAGAAGCATACTACCGCGTTGACTAACAAGCTCGAGGAAGAATGAACACGAATGCAGTTCTGGCAACGAAATCAATAGAACAATCAGATGGAGTTTTCTAAACAAAATTGGATAAGGAAAGTAACTACATATTAACCGTGAGAGATCAAAGCTGAGGAAGAAATTTTCTAGATCGAAGGGAATAACAAAACGCATATAATAAACATAAAAAAAAAAAAACCCCCGTAGATTCGAAGAAGAAACCACCAACACACATCATCGAAGTTGATGAACGTAAATCATAGATCCAATAACACTCAACAAGCAGGGGGAAAATACCTAGATCTATCAAAAACGCAAGCCCGTAAATCTGCAGACAAATACGTTTTAAAATAGAATCTAGCATTTCGAAGGGCGACGCACCTCCAATCGGAAGTGAAGTTCACCTCCTCGGTGTCTCCGTACGATGCCTCGTCGATCTTCGCCGGCGACGGATGGGATTGAGATCGCACTTCGCGGGATCTCGACTGCGGGAAGGACGAGCCGCGAGCGGCCGGTCGGTGGTATCGGGTTCGGTTAGAGTGGATCGAGTCCGAAGGTGGATACTGTAAAAACTCATAAATGGATATTTATCCTTTTAAAAAAAAAATTAAAAAAAATACATTCTATTATAATTTTTAAGTTAGTTTTAACCAAAATTTAGTATTAAAAAATAAAAAAATAGTTCTCGTTATTATTTAAAACTCTAGTATTATTTTTAAGAATTATAAATATATTTTTAACATTTAAATAAATATTAATTAAATTTTGATTTGAGTATATCGAGGAATGAGATGTCTAATAAAAAGGGCCTTCCTATCATTAAAAAACAGAACAAATATAAAAAAATAATAAAAAAAATAATACGCATGATTGATATTGGCCAGTACTTGATTCAATTACATTGACTACGTAATATAATGCACGAGATTATATTATTATATTTGAATAAAAATTAAATATAATTTTAGATTATAAAGATAATTAAATTTTTTTATTTAATGTGTATTATAAGAACAATAGAGATTGATCGATCATGGCGAGGCGCCGATCGACGACAACGTCGGTCGATCGAGCGGCCAACGACGACCGATCCATCGGTCAACGATGGCCGATCGATCGATCGACGATAATCGATTGACAACGACAAGGGCCGACTGATAGTGGCAGTCAATTGGTCAGTGGCTAATCGGTCGATCAATGACGATAGTGGCGACGGTCGATCGATGACCGATTGCTCAGTAGCGATAATGAACGGTGTCGATCGACTTCGATTATTGAGCATCCGACACTTTTCAAATTACGATTTGGAACGTAATCAGATTATATAGATTTTATTTTGTAATTCAGATTATAAAATTTTAGTGTCTTTTATAATTTAGATTGTGAGATTATAACGTATCAAATATAGTCTAAAATATGACAGTGCTCTCTTTAAATATTTCGGATCCATTTCTTAATATTTCGAAAAGAATAAATCCTAGTAACTAAGTAACAAAGTGTAACCATTTATTTTTTTAAAATAATTTTTATCGATTGCAATCACTCTATTATTATTAATTCAGTAAAAAGTTGAAACTGACGATCTAACGATCTCCATCGATTTATTCCATAATTATTGTGAGGACGATAAATCACAGAGAATTTTATAAACTTTAACATAATGAACAAAATATATAGAGGTCATTTGAATCTACAAAAAAAAAATTTAGATCTCTTTCAAAATTGATTCATATTATTTTTATAAATATCATTGTGTCTCAATCACTATGTCATCCGTGAATATTACAATTATCAATTCAATTATGCATGCAGAAGCAATTAATAGTTGATTCAAAACATTGATGCAAAAAGGTATTAATCCACGTGTTTTTTTTTTTTGGGTCCCAAACGATGAGAGAGATAAATTTATTTATATATATATATAATTGTTCATTAAATTTCTCGTACTGATTTTGAAAAGTACCTTCCTCCTTACGGTGAAGAGTTTGGCATTAGAGAGACTATTCACCCATTATTGTAGTTCATTCTCTCCTTTGTTGGTTTGTGTTTGAATCAACTATTTGACGTCTTTCCTTCTAAGCAAAATGACAAGGGAATAACTAAAGGATCCAAGCTAACCACGTAATACAATAAACATCTCTCCCCCTCTGCCACTCCATCTCTATATATATTAAATATATATTTTTGGCTCTCGCGAAAAGGGGTTAATGGCTAGCGCATATAGAATGTTACACAAATAGATAACGGATCAATCACTCACAAAAGTGAGTTTCATCCCTCCACGCTACTTACATTATATATTTTGAAGAGAATTATAAGAGACATCTTTCTCTCTATCCATATATAATTTTTTCCAAATAAATACTGCTTAACTCTTATGTTTATTTAATATATACAAAAGAAATTAAACGAATGAATTTGAATAATTTATAAATTTAATATTCATGAGTATTTTTAAGAATAAAATTTATAAATTATATTTATGAATAAAGTTTAAAGTTCTAAAAAAGAACAAACAAATTTGTAATAATCAAATAAGCTTTAAAAATTAAAAATATTAAAGAATTAAATAAAATTAAATTGAGATTTTAATAATATATAAATAAATTTTTCAAATAAACTTCTAACAAGGTAAAATTTGACCGAGTTAGCCTCATTTTGAGCATTGCTAACTTTTTATAGATCGAGCTCATCGTTGTTTTATTGTTTACCACCTTCGTGATCGCTTCACATAGAGATAGAGTCATGTCGTCCTCCCCGGGTTCCAACTTCTTTCATCACGTGCTCCTTCACGGAGACTCTCTCGTCTGAAGCTTGCTCTGTCGCCTGTCGAAACGGCTCATCTCCCTCGGTCGTGATTCTCTTCGATGTCTGAACTAATGACAATAATAATACCAATAAAGAAAAATGTCTCTCTTAATTTTAATCAATTCATGAGTTTCCATATTTGACTTCATTATTATAACAATTGATAATATTTTACTATTATAATCTTTCCTTTTATTGTTATAAACATTTACATAAAAGAGTCTTTGGACTCCAATAATGAGAGAGAGAAAAATATTTATGTTTATATTTCTTTGTGAGCTTCTATACGTTATCACAGTCATTGTTATTTTTTTGTTGTCCATCAATTTCTTTCTCTTTCCCTCTGTGGTTTTTTTTTCTATTACTGCCGCAAGTCGCGCTCTTCCTCATGCTATTTTTTTTAAGCTATGCTGACTCTACATCGGGTTGTGCATACAAAGCGTTTGTTTGCTTGCAAAACTATCAAACAAGGGGTGGAGTCAAAGGGATATTTTACCATACATTTTTGTGATTTTCTGAGCATAGATTTGGTCGTCTCCATTTAAAACTTGAATAAAGTCACAATCTTTGGTGGCAGAAGAACAACAAAAATGTCTGAAATTTTCTTTTCTAATTTTATAGGAACATCTCTGTTGTCACAAAATCTTTCTTTATTTGTGACTATGATTACTTCTTTATCCATTAACCTCGACCATGACAATTTTCAAATCTAAAAAATGTAGCTTTTTCTCTTACTTTCTGTCCATGATTTACTTAATCATATTGATGGTACTTCATCTCCACCTCAGAAAGATGATCCAACTTATACTATTTGGTTTAAGAATGATCAATTAGTCTTTCATTGGTTAATTCCTCAATTACTGAACTCATACTTTCAATCCTCGTGGGTCTTAACACTTCTCGACAAATTTGGGAAGCTCTTAATAAAACTTTTGCATCTCAATCTCGGGCACGAGTTCTTCAGCTTCATCTACAACTTCAATATGTACAACAAGGAGATGCCTCCATCAATTATTATATATAAACAGTCAAAACTTTTGCCTATAATTCAGCTGCAACTAGTCATCCGGTTCTCGAACAAGATTTATTGATGCATGTTCTTGCAGATTTTGGCTCTCAATATGATAGTTTCATTTCCAGTGTCATAACTCGCTTGGATCAAGTGTCACTGGAAACACTTCATGGTATGTTGTCTTCTCATGAAAGACTTCTACAAATACAGTCTCACCGCGTGTCAAATTCTATCTATGTGCACGTAACCAACAAAACTCCACAAATTTGATTGTAACAATCTAATTCTTTCACAATATGTTCATCAATATCAGAGTGGAAGACACATAAGACGCGGTCGTAGCCAAAGTCGAGGTCGCGGTCAAGGACGAGGACGAGGGCGCTGCCCAATTTGTCTTGATTATGGACATTTTGCTCAAACTTGCTATAAAGGATTGAATTCAAAATTTTTAGGAGTACTTGCATCATCAAATCAATCTCCTTTCACCTCTCAACATTCACCAAGTCAGTCATCTCAATCTAGATCATTCTCCCTCTCAGTTTTGCCTAATCTAGTTTTAGAAACACATGGAACTCCCGAATGACATCCAAATCCTGGAGCAACTCATCATGTTACATCTGAGTTTGATATTCTTATAGAAGTGTCACCCTATCATGGACCTGATACAGTATAAATCGACAATGACTCGGGTTTGTGAATTGTTCACCTTAAAAAATCCTTTCATTCATATACTCGTACATTTCACATGTGCAACACTCTTCATGTTCTCTCTATCACTAAGAATTTACTTTCTGTGCGTCAATTTGCTCTCAACAATAAGGTATTATTTGAATTTTATCCTCATCATTGTTTTGTGAAGGACCCTTTAACAGGAACTATTCTACTTTGATGACACAGTAAAGATGGTTTTTATCATCTTCAATCATCCTCTACCTCTGTCTTTGTTGGAGAACGGATAAACAAAGTCTCTTGGCATGCACATTTTGGTCATCCATCTCTACGTCTTGTTCAGAATATTATCAATTGTTATGGTTTACCTACTTCTTTAGTTTTTTCATCTCATTTATGTGAATCTTGTATGAAAGCAAAATATTATAAACTTTCTTTTATGTCTTCTTTTCATACATCTAATTTTCCATTAAAAATTATTCATTCTAATGTATGGGGTTCTGCTCCTATCTTATCTGCTCAAGTCTTTCTTTATTATGTTATTTTTATTGATAACTTTAGCAAGTTCACTTGGATCTTTCTTATGAAGCAAAAATTTGATTTTTCGATATTTTTTATCACTTTCAAAAACATGTTGAGCGTTATTTTAATTGTAAAATAATCTCCTTTCATTATGATTGGGGAGATGAATATCAGACGCTTCACCATCATCTTACTTCCTCGGACATTCTTCATCGAGGCTCTTGCCCCCACACCCCTGAATAAAATGGAATTGTTGAAATAAAGTATCGTCATATAATTGAAACTGTCTTAAATCTTCATAACCATGCATGCTTGGTCCTGCTTAAATTTTGGGATGATGTCATCTGCACCTCTGTCTATCTTATCAATCGTTTACCTACTCCACTGCTTCAGAACAAAAGTCCCTTAGAATCACTTGACAATCACCCTCTAAATTACTCATTTCTTCATGTCTTTGGTTGTGCATATTATCCTTAGTTGCGACCCCATTCCAAACATAAGTTAAACCCTTGTTCTGAATAGTGTGTATTCCTTGGTTATAGTAATTTGTATCATGAGTATCGTTGCTTGTATATACCAGCTGGGTGAATATATGTTTCTCGTCATGTTATTTTTGATGAGTCACTCTTTCCATTGACACCTCGAAGGCCCCTTCAGTTAATCAAGAGACTTTTTTATTATCTCCAAACAATATATCAGGATTCTCCTAAGTTTCTCCAATGGAAACTCCTATAAGTACAAGAATGGATGGAATTTTGGGCCATGTTCCATCCTCATTAGTCTCTGTAGACTCCGCAACTATTGATGATTTACTCTCTAGTACTGGTTCTCATTCGTCTGACCATTCATCTTTGAGTAGTTCTGATAATGATATTCCTCGTCGGATGCATTCTTTGAGCGAGATTTATGTACGATGTCCACTAGGTTCCACCCCGTTATCCTCTTACACGGACTCTACTTACCTCTTCAAATTTAGTTGAACGTGCTAGCTTTACACAGGCAATAAAGGACTGGAATTGGCGTGCTGCAATGACTACAGAGTTTGATGCTCTTCTTCACAATAACACTTGGAGCTTAGTCCCTCGTAATTCTTTTATGAATATTGCAGGCTCTAAATGAGTTGATCGAATTAAGGATCGCACAAATGGCTCCATTGAACGTTACAAAGCTCACCTGGTTGCTAAAGGTTTTAATCAACAGTTAAGTATTGACTTTAATAATACCTTTAGTCCAATTGTCAAGATTATGACTATCAAATTGTTATTGTCCATAGTTATCAACTTTCATTGGTCAATACGACAATTGGATGTTTCTAATGTTTTCCTCCATGGTCACCTTGACAAAACTATATTTATGGATAAACCATCCGGGTTCATTCACTCACAACATCGAACACATGTTTGTCAACTTAAAAAATCTATATATGGTCTCCGACAAGCACCTCGTGTATGGTTTCATCGTCTCTCTCACTGGCTTCATACTCAAGGTTTCTTTGGCTTAAAAATTGATTATTCATTATTCTACAAATGTGATGAGAAACTTACAATCTTTCTTTTAATTTATGTGGATGATATTTTAATAACTGACAATGACCACAAGGGCATTACTACTTTCCTTCATCTTCTTAACCAAGAGTTTCTCATTCGAGATTTTAATAATGCTCACTTTTTTCTTGATATTGAATTTCTTCCACATCTTGATAGATGTATTCTCTCTCAAGGCAAATATATTACTAAATTTCTTCAAAGAGCTAAAATGGATGGTGTACATCCTATCTCCACACCGATCATTGAAGGTGATTTCACTGCACCTTCGTCTTCTCTTGCAATGGCTGACTCTAGATCTATCGAAGTATTATTGGCGCTCTACAATATGTTACTATCACAAGATAAGACATTGTTTTCGCCGTCAACCGTGTTTGTCAATTTATGCATGCTCCCAACTGACCATCATTGAGAAGATGTTAAGAGAATTCTTCGCTATCTCAAAGACACTGTTCTACATGGTTTTTTTTATACTATCGATCTTCACGAGAATTAATTGTCTATAGTGATGCAGGTTGGACAAAATCTCCTGAAGTTAGGTGTTCTACCAGTAGATATGTCATATTTCTTGGACAAATTTGTTTTTGCTTTCAAAAAATAACTTACGGTATCTCACTCAAGCATTGAAGTTGAATACAAAGTTGTAGCTAATGCGACATCTGAAATTATTTAAATACAATCCATTCTTTTAGAATTATATCTCTCTTCAACCACTATCCCAAAAATATAGTGTGACAATATTAGAACAACTTATCTCATCGCTAATCTAATTTTTCATACTCGTACCAAACATGTGGAGATTTATTTTCATTCTATCAGAGAATATGTGGCGACTTGATAAATTTTAATTTCTCATATTTCTAAAGAGGATCAAATTGACAATGTTTTACTAAATTGACTATCAAACTCAACGTTCAGATAATCCCGTTGAATTTGACAAGGGATAATAACAGTAATAATAACAATAAAGAAAAATATCTCCTTTGATTTTAATCAACTCATGAATTTTTATATTTAAGTTCATTATTATAGCAATTGATAATATTTTATTGTTATTATTATTCTATATATTATGTATTTTTTTTATTGCCGTAAACATTTGTATAAAAGAATTGTAGGACTCCAATAATGAGAGAGAGAGATTTATTTTCCTATTAATGAACTTCGGCCTCCGCCTCGGAACTCACGCCTATATCCTCGCCGATCTCCACCGAGCTTGGAGAAGCGACGTGATTCCCATGGACGAGCTGCTCTAGACCTTCTTCTTCCCTGCGGCCTCCGTGCGAGATCGACGTCGCTTCCTGGCGTGGCGGAGGAGCCTGCGTGCGTTTCTTGGCGAGGCCTTGCCGCCATTTCTTGGCCTTCTCCTTCACTGCCCTTGGCGAAAAGCAGCTTCCTTGTCCGGCGACGGCGTGATTCTACGTACCCCTCTTCCGATCGGCGAGAACTTTCCGATGATACTGTTGTCGGCAAGAAATGAGGCCTTATTAATTAGAATCGTTATAGATGCGGCTTCGAAGATATTGATGCAGTACCTTTTGAATTGCGTAGGGAAAGATGATGATCGTTGAGAAGAAATTATATTTATTGTTGGCGTAGAGAATATTCCGGCGACGTTCTGTTCTTCTCTTCTGCTTGAGCCACTGATAAGAAGACTCTTATTGTGAAGGAGGAAATGGAAGTCCGGCCGTCCGGGGAACCACTTGCTCGCGTTTAAAATATTTTTTCCATTAGAACCAATTCTTTTCATCCATTTTCATTCGCATTTTTAGCTCTACTAAATCTTAACTTAGGCTTTACTGGCCAACTGCAATTAATCATGCTCACGAGTGGAATTTAATAAGTACAACTAGGTTTTGACGAATAATTCAATGTCACGAGTGATTAGAATACTATATATTGCGGTAAAAGATAATTTATTCATTTTCAAGTCAATACTGAAGGATAAATCAATTGAGCTCCAAAAGGATTATTAGATCTCTATCGAAATTCAATTCCTATTTTATTAGGACAGAACTATACTATTCTAATCAATCGGGCATCCCCATGAGGACATTAGAACACTATATATTAATATATGAAGATAATTCATTCATCCTCGATACCTCCATCAATCAATATAATTAACAGTCAACACGAATGAGATAAATTAAAAGGAACATATTATCCAATATAGAACTAGTGTAGTCGAAGGACAAATACTCCGAATTTTAGAAGACTATATATGTATCATGGATAATGTGAAAATCGAATTCTCATTTCATGAATAATCCATCTCATCGTTACTAAAACTTATGTGTGAGCATAATTCAAATGGTCATGCGCGTAATTATTAGATTGAGGCAAAAATTATTTACATAATTAATTCAACCCATATTATATATAGATTTTGAGCTTATAAATCTTATTTCATTAATTTTGAGAATATATATATATATATATATATATATATATATATATATATATATATATATATATATATATATATATATATATATATATATATATATATATATATATACACACGCAAACTTTGATATTTTGAGCGTTTATTTTTATATATTCGTCAGTGATGTACAGTGAATGCATGGGGAATATATAGTATTTTCTCTTGTGTGAAAAAGTTATCATCCTCTGCCATATCATCGATCGGATTCTAGCCACAATCTAACTAGAATTCTTCTTCCAATGCGGCCTTTTAATCAAATAATCGACGTCGCTAATCCTGGCGTGGCGGAGGGTGCGTTATGCGTTTCATTGGGAAAGCCTTGCCGCCATTTCTTGGCCTTTTTATTTGGCGTAATCGTCCGGCGACGGCGTGATTCTACCTCTTCCGATCGGCGAGAACTTTCCGATGATATTGATGTGTCGGCATGATATCAACTTTATATATATATATATATATATATATATATAAGATATTGATGCAGTACCTTTTGAAACATATTTATTATCCACCGCTCGATGATCTTATTGAGAGTTATAATATATATTTATATATTGGCGTAGAGATCGTTCCTCCGGCGACGTTCTGTTCTTCCCTGCTTCCCGCACTGATTCGAAGACTCTTGTGGCATCCGGAGGAAATGGAAGTCCGGCCGTCCGGGGAACCACTTGCTCGACGTTTAAAATTTTTTTTCCATTAGAACCAATTCTTTTCATCCATTTTCATTCGCATTTTTAGCTCTACTAAATCTTAACTTAGGCTTTGAACTGCAATTAATCATGCTCACGAGTGGAATTTAATAAGTACAACTAGGTTTTGACGAATAATTCAATGTCACGAGTGATTAGAATACTATATATTGCGGTAGATAATTTATTCATTTTCAAGCCGAATTTCGAAGGATAAATCAATTGAGCTAAAAGGATTATTAGATCTACCTCGGTTCAATTCTATTTTATTAGGACAGAACTATACTATTCTAATCAATCGGGCATCCCGATGAGGACATTAGAACACTATATATTAATATATGAAGATTGTGTGGTTCTCATTTCGGTCAATCAATTGATTAGCGCTTAACCGATCAAATCCGAAGTCTCTATAAATTAAAGGGCGAATATATTATCGCATAATCGCGCCAGTCGATTCGAAGGACAAATACTCCGAATTTTAGAAGACTATATATGTATCATGGATAATGTGAAAATCGAATTCTCATTTCATGAATAATCCATCTCATCGTTACTAAAACTTATGTGTGAGCATAATTCAAATGGTCATGCGCGTAATTATTAGATTGAGGCAAAAATTATTTACATAATTAATTCAACCCATATTATATATAGATTTTGAGCATATTATATATATATATATATATATATCGCACGATCGTTCCTCTGCGGCTCGTTTCGCTCCATGACGACTTCGACCATCGCTGGTGTCATCCGCCGCGCATCCGGCCACCGTTTGGCCACGGACCGGGCGCGATCGATGCGCAACTCGTCGACGGGGCTCGACTTCTGGTCGGTTAGCGCCGGAATCCGATGCTAACGGCCTGAAATTCGTTGCATCATGCAACCGACAATGACGCGCCCACTATCGACCACAATCGGGCCAGATTTCGACCGAATTGAGGTCAGAATCCGGTGGCGGAAGGACCAACAGTCGACGTCAACCCGTCCGACGTCGAATTCTGGCCGCAATTCGATCAGAATCCGGTCTGATCGTGGTAGAAATTGGTTGTCCGATTCTGGCAGCCGATTTCGGTCGCGATTCGATCGACGGTCGCCGATTATACCGGACGGACCGACGTCGGCTGTCGGTCCGTCCGACGTCGGATTCCGATCGCAATTCAATCGGAATCCGACCCGATCGCAGTCAGCAATGGCCGCGCCACTGCCGATTGTGTGGTTCGGTCATTTCTGGCTGGTTTACGTCGGATTCCGAGCGCTAACCGATCGAAATCCGAGTCTCATCGGACTGCTGGCGAGTTGCGCATCAATCGCGCCCGATTCGGCGGTTGGCGATGGCCAGATGGTGCAGCGACGGCGGCAACGCGAGTGGCTTGTGCACGGGGCGTGCATTGTGCATTTCTCAATCACAGTTGATCAGACGATTGGGAGCGCGTCGCACACGGGCGCACAAGAATGAGTCGCGTAAGCGATCAAAACTCTATATATATATATATATATATATATATATATATAATTAACACATATATAAAAAATGATACCGATGATTGAAATATCTAGACAGAAACGACGGCAATAATTGGCAGTGCACTCCATCTGGCGCCCACAAATTCATGGACATTTCTGCATGACTTCGAAACCAACAAGTCGTATTAAATATGAATCTACATGTGTTGGTATGTTGGTCCAAACACTTGCCCTAGGTTTTAAGCAAATATCTAATTTTACTTTCAAAAATTAAATAGTTAAAAACTAATTAAACAATTCAAATCTATAATTTTATTGATAATACGGGAAAAGTTTAATGGGTAGTATCTTTGAATGAACACAACGATGAGTGAATCCGACAGAAGGAAGGTCACGGACAAAAGGACTAGGAAAAGTCTTGGAGGACTACTTAGGAGATTAAAAATTCGGTGAAATATGAAACCTGAATCAAAACTCTGATACAATGATGCACAAACACTTGGCCACATAGAAAATCAAGATTTCAGAAAATGTGGGCTCGATCACAAACTCGTGGGAGTCAAACACCCTAGGAACCACCCCGGACGGAAATTCTTCCCCTCGACAATCGTTACAATTAGTCTCAGTCTCCTGACAATTCCTCGAAGAGATGATTATGATACACGTGGCATACAACGGAGAAATTCTTTTCAGAGATTATCCTTTACCGATCTGCCAAAAGACATCATCAGAAGGGCGTGAGAGAAAGGAGGTGTCTCAGAGTTATTTTATAAAAGCATAATCAAGGTAAAGAAGATAACTCCTTTTGAGTAGGGTTGTAAATGAATCAAGTGTTCATGAACAAATTTGGTGTTCGACTCGGTAAGAGCTTGTTTACGTTCGTTTAATATGCATCAAAATCAATTAATAAACAAGTTTGAATAATTTGATAAATTAAATAAATAAATTTCAACACATATGTGTTCGAAAACAAATGTTAATAAGATTCATTTAATAACGCTCACTTAATATTAATAAGTCAATTTATGATTAGACTCTTTTAAAAATTATTTTTAAACTTATTTATACTCATTTATAAATTAGGATTAAATTAGTAAAATTTTAAACAAGTCAAATTCAATTCAAGCTTAAGTAAGTTCAAGCTAAAAAAAAAAATATCAAACCAAACTTGAATAGGTTTTTAAATAGCTTGATTAATTTTAGGTTTGGTTCGGCTAGATCGATTTGCTTATCTTATCAAACAAGTATGAATACTATAAAATTTGACTTGACTTGACTCGTTTACAATCCTACTTTTGAGTACACATTTTATTTTTCACCGATTGTATTTTTATATTTTTCACTTTTTCTCATATTCTTGTCTAATTTAAACATGGTCATAGCAGGGGCATCGATGATTGTACTGATTTTGGTCGAAATTATTGACGGTGAAAATCCATAAACCAAAAGTAAAAGTTTAAAAATGTTTAAATTAAAATTAATAAAAAGAAAGAAAGAAGATACGCTCGTGTTTGGAGTTTTCAAAAAAGACAAAATTCGATTGGAGGTTGGAACTCGACAGTTCTTCGGAGTTCGACTTAGATATTTATTTTGTCCAATTTAAAATAAATCCGCGATACTTATTTGACTCTCTTAATCATGTCGGTTCATAATGGAGTCCAGCTTGCTTGCAATGGTATCTATTATTGAGGGATACCTCGTGGGGCAGGGGATGCCCTAGGGTTAGGGCCATCTGGGGGGTTTAAGGTTCAAATCGAATTAAGTTTTGATAACGCACAGACAGAGATTCTTAGGGTAAGTGGCACTTTTACATACTGTCATTAGCTGGCTCACAATGGATTCTTTTGTGAGAAGCGAATTTATTATTATACGCAGTTTTATTTTATTTTTTATAAAAGATTATTTTTAAAATTTAAATTTGTAATTTTTTATCATAAGACATTATCAAAACTTTCCTCCATAAATCTGCTCAAAACGAAAAGAAGGCTAATTCGGATCTATTTTTTAAATAGTTGAAATCATTTAAAAAAAAAATCCAAAAATTAATTCATTAAACAAAATTTTATAATGTGTTATGTAAAGGTGAAAATTTGATATTTATTTATTCGGTGGCTCTGTAATAATTAGTAAAAAAAGGGGGGAAATGGATTAAGCAAGTCGATTAGTTTATGGTTAATTAAGCATTAGCGTGGTGATTGAACGGCTAATTGTGGCTTAGCGACGGAAGCCGCCTATTTAAGCGCTCGGGCCGAAGGCTTCTTCCTCCCTCTTCGCTTCGCCTGTGGCTTCATTCCTCTGTTTCATCACGAACGAGGAGAGAAAAATAATCAAAAAATAATTATATTTTTTTTCTTTCGGAGTTCTCTTCCTCCTTGTTCTTGATCGAATTCCACGTCGAACTCTGCCGCATTGCTTTCTTCTTCTTCTTCTTCCGGTAAGCTTCAGATGAAACTGTTTCGGAAGGGGAAAAGATAGATAGAGGACTTGATGAACCCAAACTTGGAACCCACCCAAAATTTGACTTTTTATGGTAAAAATCTTATTTTGATGGAATTTTAACGCTCTTTTCGTGGTTTCGAAGCTACTGCTCGATCGACATGGAGTACGAGGCTCGCTACAGGCAAGCTCAGAGGCCTAAATACGATTGCCTTCTCTTTGGTAAGTTTTTTTTCCCCCTTTTTCAGCTTTGACTTGTCTACTTCTTTCCCTTTCTTCCTTTTCACTAATTTCTATCTTTATTTCCCATTTTTCTCTTCTTGTTCACAGATCTTGACGACACCATGTATCCGCTGAGTTCGGGCATGGCAGATTCATGTTGCAAGAACATTGCAGGTAAAGTTCGATTCTGAAACTGTCCTTTCCCCCCCCTATTTTTCAGTTTTTTTTTGTCTGACAGATCTTTTTTGGGGTTCGATCTTTCAGATTATTTGGTCGAGAAATTAGGGATTGAAAAGAGCATGGTGCCGGAGTTAGGCAAGCTTCTGTACATGAACTATGGCACAACAATGGCTGGTTTAAGGGTACTTCACATTTCGTGTTCATTAAGGTTTCAGTTTCAGTGCTTGAGCAATTAAGCAGAGTTTTCTTCTTGTTAATCGTTCAGGCCATTGGGTACAGCTTTGATTGTGATGATTATCACAGGTATTGACTCAAAACCTTTTTAAAAAATAAAAAAAGAAGAAAATATGTCTTAATTTTACTGAAATATTTCACTGTTTAATTCAGATTTGTTCATGGAAGATTACCATATGAGAATATAAAACCAGATCCTGTTCTAAGGCAACTCTTGCAGGGCCTCACAATTCGCAAACTTGTAAACAAAAAATTTCCTCTTTTTTTCTTTCTTTTTTAATATGTATTTTCTTCAAAAAATTACTGCTGATGATGGTTTTTATTGTGGCGATTTTCTTTTCTTTCTTTTCGTTTTTTTTGTAAAAAAAAGGTGTTTACAAACGCTGATAAAGTTCATGCGCTCGAAGTGCTGAAGAGGCTGGGGCTGGAAGACTGCTTCGAAGGGATCATATGCTTCGAGACGCTGAATCCGCCGTCGTCAACGACGCCACCGGCGACGGGAGTCTTCGACATCGTCGGGCACTTCTCTCGGGCGCCGGGCGCCGCCGGAGCCGAGCTGCCGAAGACGCCGGTGCTCTGCAAACCGTCGCCGGAAGCCATGGAGCAGGCGCTGAGGATCGCCAACATCGATCCACACAGAACTGTAAAGATCGAATTTTGATTGCTTTTCCGCGATCGCAAACTCAGATTTAAGGCTTTTCTGCTAGAACAAAATTTAATCTTTTTTTTTTTTGGCAGGTGTTCTTCGACGACAGCTCAAGGAACATCCAGGCGGGGAAGCGCGCCGGGCTGCACACGGTGCTGGTAAAAGATCAAATTTGAAGCATAATTTCGAGTGATTTCGATGGTTTTTTTTTTTTTTGATTAATTGGATCGCGATTGATTCAGGTTGGGAGTACTACTCGTCATCGAGTTAATGAGGCGGACCACGCGCTGGAGAGCATCCACAAAATGAAGGAGGCGCTGCCGGAGCTGTGGGAGGAGGCGGAGGCTGCCGCCGCCGCTGCCGGAAACATCCGCTACTCCACTGGCAACGTGGCCATGGAGACGTCCGTGACTGCTTAATCAATTTAACTACCCAATTATTGGGAATTTCTCCATCTTACGATCACATCCCCAGAAATAAATATATTCCATTTTTCCCCGAAAAAGTTCTTTTTGTATGAAATTTGAAATTTATCATGCCAAAGTGGGGGTTTTAGTTAAATATATTAAAATTAGTGAAACTTCCAAGTTCTACACTTCTACCCCATACGTTACTTTTCCCAAAAGTACCTCAAATTCTAAATTTACTAAAACACTTCTCACATTATCAAAACTCTTGCTATTTCACTCTTTTTTTTTAAATAGCCTTTTACTTTTAAAATTTACAAAACATATTGTGAAAGTAAATTAATCCGAGTTTTATTACTTGTTAAAATCACTAAAATTCTTAGGGGGCGTTTGGCAGAGAGAAAATTTTTCATTTTCTATTTTCATTTTCCGAGAAAACGAACGAATGTGTTTGGTTGGCGTTTTCCATCTCCGTTTTCTAGAAAATAAAGGAACGTTTTCTGAAAAACTGGAAAACTCTAGAAAATCATTTTATGTTTTCATTTCCGTTTTTCAAAAAATAAAAAAGTATTTTCTGAAAAATTAGAAAACACTGAAAAATCGTTTTCTGTTTTCTGAAAAAGGAAAACAGAAAATAGAAAATGAAAAAATTTCTCTCTACCAAACGCTACCTTAATTTTTTCACTCTTTAAATAATTCCATTGCTCATTAACTACTAACATAGTCATCAATATTATCGCGATTTTATCCCTCGCAAAAGCGAGATTCCATCTCTCCATGCGCTGGTTACTAGTCTCAAATGATCAAAAGCTCACTGTGATTTACCTCCCTTATGATGGCCCAGGGGAGGATCAGTAGAGGCCGCTAGATTGACGATTCCTCTCTTTTGTACAAATATTATCGCGATTTTATTTTTCAATGTGTTAAATTTTTTCTTAAGATTCTATATTGACGGAAGCTTCACGTACATACATAATTTATTTTTTTTTTACTTTTCTATGCATGATTTTTTCACTAGAGGTCAAGCATTACTTCCAAACATTCGATATTTTAGAAACTATTTTTAAAAACAAAGAGAGTTTGAAGCGAATGTTCCGATTTAATTATAAATAAAAACCACCAATATATAAAATATGAAGGCTTCAAATCATTGAAGTACAAGTATAGTTGTATCTCGCTTTAGGTCTCTCTGTGTGAAGAGTTTAAAAATGCTTCATAAACAATTGTCCGAAAGTGGTTAGCGAGCATTGTCAAGTGTTATTTTAGTCATTAAACTAAACGACACCACTCATTAGTGGAAACCCAATCAATCACACTTGCAACACAACTAGATATGCAATTCAATATTAATTCATTCAGATATAAATAATATTGATTTGAATAGAGTAGCATTTTATTAGCGGTCGATATCTCCTTTATAAGTTTACTTGGAATAAAACAATTATTATAATAAGTCAATGCGTTAATTCTTTTTATTAATATGACTACCCAATAAATAAAAAATACAACGTAAACATGTTGAAATGAGTGTTTGTCCCTATCATTAATTATATTTCTTTTTTTTAGCACTTTCAAAACTGCATGTAAATTATTTTTTTTTAAAAATTATTATATAATTTGTGATTTAGTGGATGGTTGACCAAAGTTAATAGATTTTTTAATAAGAAAGTGGGAATAATGGAGAAAGTTTGTAGGTATGGTGCGTAATAAAATATTGACCATGTGAATTGAATGGGAATTCCTAGTAGGGACAAGAGGTAAAGCAATCATTCACGAATTTCATTTTACGATTCGATTTGGTTCGTGGTTATTCCTTCGGAGTCTATCGGTGGTTAGAACAGTATAAATACTATTACAGATGGACATAATTAAATTTCTATATAAAATCTAAAATTTTTGTTTGGATGTATAAGTCTTCCATTATTTTTAATTATCGGATTAAAAGATATAGCCTCTTCGTGATTTACTTTTTTTCATTATCACTGAAAAATCGACGATGAAAAACTCTGAGAGTGAGCATAATCATTTTTTTTTATTATTACAGATTTAGTTCAAGGTCAATACAATGGTCTAGTTTGTTAATAAATAAATAAAATAGTTTGGTAGGAAAATCATATATTTGACATGATAATGTAAAAAGGAAAATTTTAACGTGGTAGAAGTAAAAAAAATAAATCAACTCAATACAAAATTATTTAAGTTTCTAAAGTATTTATAATGTAAAAAAAAATCATATATTGAAGTTTATAAATTTGGTATATTTTATTAATAAAAAAATATTGGGAGGTTAAAATATGGCTTCCGAAATAAGTAATTAAAAAAACAAGTAATTGTATATATCTCGTCAATTCAAAATATTTTTTAAGAAAACATAAATCCAACTAATTTATGTAATTAAACTCATAGACTCAACTCAACTAATAAAAAAAAGTAAATCAAAATTTTTTATTATATATATATATATATAATTTTGGTCGTTATTATACGTCCGTGTACGACGAATGAGAAATGCATAGTAATCACACTGCGATGCAGCTCGAACTCGTCGATGGGAGGCAGGATTCCGACTACAATCTCAGTTGGAATCCGATAATGATCCGATCGAAATCCAACTGCAATTCGATCGACACTGGAGTCCGATTAGATCACGGTCGAATTTCGACCGGACAATCACGATCGTTTCTGACTGCGATTCGGTCGGAATTCGATCGTGATCCGGTCGGAATCTGATGCCAACCGGATCGCTGTCAGATTCAGGCAAGGAAACAACTGTGATTGCGGTTGCTAGTGACGCGACCGTTGGTGATCAGATTCTGATTGAAAATGGATGTGATTGTCGCCGCCAGCGACTGCACCATTGGCGCCCACAATCGTGGTCATTTCCGATCGTAATCCGGTCAAAATCTGACCGCAATTCGGTTGGACTTCGGTGTCGATGGGATCGCGATCGAAATTCGATCGGCCATCGACGAATCTGAGCTGTAGGCGGGTGAAATTGCGACTGAAGAAGCACTGTATATTTTTTATTTACCATGTAATTATAATCGATTGAACGATGAAAAAATCATCGTGCACAATCGCACAACAGACGACGCTTATGATATCAAACACTTGTGTAAACTCAAACCACTTTTTCTCTCGACATCAAGTGATTGAAGAGAAAATAAAAGAGTTGGTTTTGAGTTGTGAAGGCTTTCAAGCTATCGTACTTTGATGTTGGACAGTTATTGGGCCAAAAATGGGCCTGACCAAGAAAAATAGTATGTACTCATACTATTTTAGTCAATATTACTATAATAATATTAGAAGAAAAAAATATTAAAAATAAAAAGATTATTTAACAAATCATTACTTTTATTAGTTGTCTATTATATTATTGTTTCATATAATTAATTTTAAAATAATATTAAATTTATTTTAACATTAGTATAAAATTGACATTAAAACGAGTAATATAATCAAGTTTGTAATATAATGTTGTTTGATTAAGTATGTAATATTTGATTAAAAATTGATTTTTTTTATCTATTATTTATTATAAAAAAATATAATTTATATTATTATTAAATGATAAAAATATTTTTATAATTTCGTTTAAATATAATTAAAATTTTATTCGATTCCTTGTGATCGTTATCATCATTATCAGTACTCAATTGCTCATCGTCAACTTCTGATAGCCATGATCGTCGAGCTCCGACAAGTGGCGATCGTCAAAGTGCTGCCGACAATTGTTATCGGTGGTCATCATCGATGGTCGTAGGAAAATAATGAGAAAAATAAAAAAAAGATATATCTATTATCATAAATATTGAGTCTGTAATATAATTAAATTATATAATTTTTTTTTATAATCCAGATTATAAATCTTATCTTATTTTTTAAATCTGATTATATTATATTAAAATATTATCGAACAAGATAATTCAATCTAATCTTGATTACATTACAAAATTGACAACCTAAAAGCTTTATAGCAGTTATGAAAAATAACATAAAAATTTGAAAACAAATTTAATAAAAAATATTATTTACGATTTGTTAGATTTGAAAATTGAAGGGCTCCTTTGCTTAATCGCCGAGGGGTTTCACATGGCCTCGCATTTGATTCCCCTCCTTTTTGATTCGAACGCCTGCAACGGAAAAAGGCCAATTTTGAGACGCGAACGCGTCGATCCGATCCCCAAATCGAGATCTGCTCCTTGGCGGTGCTCCTTTCGGTCCCAGATCGTTCTCTGGTCGCTTTTACGAGATCTGTACATTTTTTAGTTCGGCTCGTGATGGGTTCCAAGGATGAGAAGCCTGCGAGCGGTGGCTTCTTCTCCGCGATCACCTCGAGTGTGCGGAATTGGGGCAGCGCTGTGCACAAATCTGTAAACGGGTGCGAGTTTCTCTTTCTACCTAAAGATCGCTCATTCTTAACGCCTATTGAAATGAAAGCTACTTGAAGCTTGATTCTTGCAGAAACGATTAGTCGTGTGGTTTTGTTCTATTGAATATGATTTTAGCGGAAATTCAATACTGGAAATTTGAGATGGGCAGATTTTGCTTGGTGGTCTTAAATTAATAATTTTGTATTTTAAGGGCATATCTTTGTTGGAAACAAGTCAAACCCAGGGACTGTAGAAGCAACCCAATGGTCAAAGGAAAAATTCTAAGGTTCTTAACGGAACCAGGCTACTTTAATGTTGCTCTTTTTAGTCCAACTGGATCTTGTTCAATATGATTACAACATTGTGTTCAATTCAATGGCCTGTGTTGCCTCTTCTATTTGGGACAATATCCACAAAGGTCCTCTTTTTCTTCACAGAAAACATGTGCTCATCTCTCTCTCGAGCAAACAAGGATGTTATAAAGATATGAAATATAGGATATCAGCTAAAACAAAATCTTTGTAGGAGGGCTCCTATTAGTCTAATAAAATGGAATTGTATCTTATACACTTCTTCTGCCAGCAGCACTCAGATGATGAAGAAATTTACCCATATCATTTCTGATTAGTGTCTATTGGCACAAGAAGGTTAAGCATATTACCAATTTTATTGAGCAATCTAATAAATTTATAAATTCCTGTTGTCTTAATTATAGTTAGAATTCAAAATTTTATTTTGATGTTGTCTGTCTTTTTATCATTCAATTTTTCGTTTGTTAGCTAGAGCTTGTTCAGCAAATAAATGGAGCTATGTGATTCTTTTATTATTCAAAATTTTAGTTTCTCATAAGTTTCCATGCTTATTATGACATTTCAGTAGTGAAATTCTTTGTGATTTTGTGATTTGTTCTACTTGGACGATTTCTTTTGTTAATTTGCAATTGCCTATGGAAATTCTGTTTTCTTAGGTTATTGGGTTATGAAGGACTTGAAGTTATCAATCCTGAAGGAGGCACTGATGATGCTGAGGAAGAAGCCCAGAGAGGAAGATGGAAGCAGGAGGTAGTTAAATAGTGTTTAAAATCACATAGTAGCATAGTTAAAAGTGATTTAAGAGATATGGATTGATACTATTCGTGATATAGTCATGCATAGTGTTCAATGGTAGGATAAGATCTATGCGGTCAATCCCAAATAGTTGGGATTAACCCTGCTTGTGTTGTTGTGGATTATAATCCAATTGGATGTTTGTCAAAGATTCTCAACTGGAAGACTCTGAATCTATTGGTAATCCCACTAGGATTTCCTTTTTTTTTTTTTCTTTTCCTTGTGGCTAAAACATTTGTTACATATTTGCTTTAAGGAATCAGACCTAACCTGTCACTGGCAAAATAAATGATAATCAACAATGCCTCTTTCCGGTGGCTTTTTATAAAAATTACCTTATTGAGATAAGAGAAAGTTATATTGTCAACTTGGCTAAGTGCATTCTTTAGCTTCTTGGCTAAGATCAACTATTGGATTAGTTTGTAAATTTATTTGAATAGACAAGTATATTTGTCATTTCTGATATTGATGCTTCCTTAACAAGAAAAAATATAGAAATGTTCAGTTCTTTGACATGCATTACCTCAAGTTATTACAACTATGTTAAACATTACCTGATTATGATGTATTTTGCTATTTATTAGGAACGAGATAGTTATTGGAAGATGATGCAGAAATACATAGGATCAGATGTAACATCAATGGTCACATTGCCTGTCATCATTTTTGAGCCAATGACAATGATACAAAAAATCGCCGAGGTTGGTGCCACTTTTAGTTCTTCTTTCTTATTGCAGCCATCTCGCTTAAGATGTTTTCTTCTCCCATCCTCAATTCTAATATCTGTACCCTTCTTACTTGCTAGAACTAGAACTATCTCTACATTAATGTATCATATTGAGTCTTTCGTTTATAAGTTTTACATGCCAAGATGTACCTATGAATGATATGTTTACTCTATTTTTCTCCTCTTCACTTCAATGTCGCTGCCACTTGCTCAGTTATGCAGGTTATAGGAATTCCTAATACAGTATTAATTTTATGGAGTATGATAACACTTGCCACATATTGGCTCTAGATTTATGAAAATGTTCTCCTTTAGCAAGTATGGTGGTTTTGCATCTTGTTGATAAGGGCTTCTAGATGTGCTCTATGAATGCCATGTGATTCCAAAGTGATGGGAACAATAAGAATTTGATTTGAGAAAGCAACTGTTTTTGGTGTTCCTACATTGCTATCGTCTTATATATTCTGTCCTCTTGATACAAATTTAGCAAAATAATGGTTCTATGTCAGATAGATACTTTCATGTGTGCTACAGAGTTCTTGGAAAACAGAAAATGTTTTGAAATTTAAAAGCCAGCACAATGCACAGGCCAAAAATTTCTTAGTCTGTTTTTGCAGAACCATCGAGGGAGATGCATTACATAATATACAGTGGGTTAAATTTAACTGATTCCGTTCCACAATAGTCTTTTAAGCATTCCAGAATATGCTTTTGTACATTCATCTCGGATGTATTGATGATTGGATGACGAGTGTAATCTAATGAACACTATGATCAATTCAGTTGATGGAGTACTCTCACTTGTTAGATCTGGCAGATGAATGTGAGGACCCCTACATGCGTCTAGTTTATTCCTGTAAGTATATATCTGTATTCTTTTTATGCTAATAGTGTTGTTTGTATATTGGGTTGCAAATCTTTTTGATTCTTTCCAGCTTCATGGGCAATCTCTGTCTATTATGCCTATCAAAGAACATGGAAACCCTTCAATCCTATCCTCGGCGAGACCTATGAAATGGTTAATCATGGTGGTTTGACATTCATTTCTGAGCAGGTTAGTCATTCTTATGCTGCAGAATTTGAGGGGAAGGCATAGCTGTTGATAATAGAGTCGACATGTGTTTTTTATTCTTTTTTTTTTTTTTTTGCCTTTATTCTTAAATCACAGCTAGCCATACTTTCAGGTTTGCCATCATCCTCCAATGGGAGCTGCACATGCTGAGAATGATCATTTTACATATGATCTCACGTCAAAATTGAAAACAAAATTTCTAGGAAATTCAGTGGAAGTTTATCCAGTTGGAAGGTGTGTTATATTGAAACTAATGATCACACAACCTTGAAATATCCATTCTTTTTTTGAAGCATCAAGAGTTTACAGTTTACTGACGATAAAGTGGGTTCTCTACTTCTGATGCAGGACAAGGGTGAAGCTGAAGAAAGCTGGTGTCACATTGGATTTAGTACCTCCTCCCACCAAAGTTAATAACCTCATATTTGGGCGCACATGGGTTGATTCACCCGGAGAGATGATCATGACAAACTTGACTACCGGAGATAAAGTCGTCTTATACTTCCAACCATGTGGTTGGTTTGGGTATTGATTCATTTCCCAAAATCCATTTTCTTCGTCTCAAATACTTTAGCAAACTTTATGCGCTAGTGGAATGCGAGATGATCCATTATTCTTACCAAGTAATATAGACGTTTATTCTTATCTTCTCTACATTATGCGTTGATTTGTAACAATCCAACACTGAAAATCCAATCCAATTTGTATGTACACAGAGGCAAGTTATCATATCTGTTCCATTTTTAAATATATTTCACTGAATATGTTGACAGGGCGGGGCGATACGAAGTGGATGGTTATGTATACAGTGCAGAAGAAGAACCAAAAATATTGATGACAGGGAAATGGAATGAGTCGATGAGTTGTCAGCCATGTGATCGAGAAGGAGAACCGCTGCCAGGGACCGAACTAAAGGAGGTACATGATGAACTTCCAAGATCTTTTACTATTTAATTTAGATGCAAGCTCACTAGGATCTGTGGTACCGGTAACATGTCAAAAGAATTTTCACCATCAGTTTCATCTTCTGTGGTACCATTAGTGATTTTTTTGTTGATTATGTTTACTCTTCGCGATTTGTCGTGAAACTATCGTTGATGATCTTTAATATCCCAGACACAACTGATGGAAGTAATGTGTATCTATATACATATATATGGCTCCATCACTTTGCTCGATTCTCATTGACATTCAAAGGTCATCTTCTTATGCGATTAATCACTTCCATTAAGGTATGGAGAGTTGCTGCTGCTCCAGAAAAGGATAAATTCCAATATACCTATTTCGCACACAAGATAAACAGTTTTGAGACCGCGCCTAGAAAGTTGCTCGCTTCGGATTCTCGGTTGCGACCTGATCGATATGCTCTCGAGAAAGGTGATTTGGGCAAGTCAGGTGCTGAAAAGACCAGGTGAGCGAGCCTTCACTAGAGGAATCTAACTCGACCCATCTTCTTCTATGCATTTAGAGACTTCCATCATTTCGATGGTCTCAATTTATCTTATCTATTCAGTTTGGAGGAGCGGCAAAGAGCAGAGAAAAGGATTCGAGAGGCACGGGGTGAGCAATTCGCCCCGAGATGGTTCGACATCACCGGCGAAGTTGCCCATACGCCTTGGGGTGACTTGGAGGTATACGAATACAATGGAAAATACACACGACAACATCGGGCGAGAATTGATAACTCTGATTCAATCGACGAGGTCGATAACGGAGGCTCAATCAAGTTCAACCCGTGGCAATATAGTGAGTCGGCCTCCCACTGAGAAGGAGAAGGATGCATTTGTCCTTGCTCTAAACTGCTTTAGTTGGTCGCCAAGGATGCATTTGTCCCCTCTTATTTAGTTTCTAAGACGCACGGTGGTTCTTCGAGCAATTTGTACTACTAAAAATTGTTTTGCCGATATCAAACATTCTCGTGTTGTAGGAAATTTGCACGGTTCCCTTGAGTTTCATTCGATCGTATTGTTTTCAGATATATGTCAAGTATGTTTCTTTCCTCACTTGTTCTATCTATGCCTTGTTAATATTTCTTTTAAATCTTTGCTATCCGGATCAAGGAATGAATCAGGCAGCCTTTCGATTGTTCGATTTGGACTTGATTTAACTAAGATGTTTCACCTTGTGTTACAAATCATACCGGATAATTAAAACTTCAGATGACCATAAATCCAAAGAGGTGGGTTAACTAGAATCTACAAGTTGTGCGTCTAGTCACGACCTATATCGTCGTAACATACCGACAATCTCATCGAACCGAGCCATTGATTAGATAACAAGCTCATCACTGTATTGCCTGAGTTATAGTTTGTTAGGTGAGACAAATCCAACAACATAGCAAAATGGAAAAGTGGTGGCAAATTTTGATAATAGGAAGGCATTTAATTGTGGTAGGGCAGTGTAAAGGGAAAGGAAGAGAATGGAATAAGAAATTTGCAAGTAGAAGTGAATGAACCTTCACCCACCTCCAACCTTTAAAAAAAAATTTTTTTTCTTGTTTGGACTTGGGACATAACGTGTCACCTGAATCCTAATCTACTATTCTTTCTTTCTTTTTTTAGGAACTAAGGAACAGTTATTTGATTCATCATGAAATTCAGATTATATGCCTAATTAATTGTTAAACTACACACCTATTTGAGATATAATTGTATCCAACGTTTTTACTATCAGTCGTAGAGATACCTTTAAGTAAGGTATAGGTCAAGGTTAGGATTAGATCTTCCTTTTTAAGATGATATTATCGACAATTATCTTTAAAATATAAGATTAAACTTTATTTTTTTTCCCCACAATAAAATTAATATTTGTGTATACTCAAGCTTCATATATATTGCCTTTCCATGCAGAACACGCTTATGAATTTTACAATTATCCTCCATCAATTAAATTTTGAATATTTGTATTCACTTAAAAAATTCATTTATAACAATTTGCCCATAAAATAAGAATTATTATTTTTTAACTATATCTACGGTACTAATTATAGATTTCTTTATATCATGTTTTTCACCTAACTATTTGTGTTTTAAGATCTGATTTAAACTGAAAAAATTTATTTCATATTTCTAAAACCTCACTCATTTTTTTTAAATAAAAAGCTATAAAATTAATATTTCAGCACCAGTTTCCTAGAAGAAGATATATTCAATTGTTTCTTCTATATATTATAGTAGAAGTTAGTCATTTTTAAATGGTACTTTTTATTCTTGAAATCCAATTTAAATAAAAAAAAAATCTAAATTGATTCGATTCAATTTAATATTTCTATTCAAATTGAACAAGTACTTTTTTTTTTGTTTTTGTTTTTTGAAAAAAAAAATCAAACTCCAAAATGATTATTTTTAGTGCCAAATTCACTACAGCAAAAGGCATCAATCATTTCATTTGCAGCAGTAGTAGACAACTATTTCTGGAAGGATACCATAATTAATTTTAATTATTGGGCCCATCAATGCAAGAGATTTTAAAAAATTATTTTGAAAGAAAAAAAAAACAATAAAAATCATTCAGCTCACATGCCTTTTTAATAACAATATTTTCCTTCATCAAATATTTTTTTTAAAAAATAAATATAGTAGTTTTAAATTTCTTTTCAAATTACATTTTTTTTTATAATAGCTATTATAATTAAAACCGCTACAGTCAGTTGTTATTGTCAAAATTGCTGTAGTTGTCTTAATAATCTTGATATATTTAATTAAGTTGAAATATTTTTTTACCAAATTAAAATAATTTTAACCAAAGATAAAAAGCAGTTTTAAAAAATATTAGAGTAATTTTTTGCTAAAGGTTCAGATAAAGATTAATTTTTTTGGAATGAAAATTTAAAAGGAAAATTTTGATTTCTATCCATTTTATTTTTAATTAATATTAAACGAAGTTTGATGTCAAATAATAAAAAATAGTTTTGGCCCATTTTGAAATTTAACTCTACAATTTAAACAAATGAAAACGCAGTCCCCTCCTTGGGCTCGGTTTATAAATTTTAAAATTTGGAGGAACATGCGAAGAAAGTAACCTGAATCCCCTACACGCGTCAGTAATCTGCTCTGACGTCGCCCGACTCCGTCAACGGGCTCCCCGTCCGTCGCGTTAAGTCCACGTGCCTTCCCTCCCGACCACACAGCCGACCGTCAAACTCTGCCTTATCCGCGCCGTCAAATCTGGTGGCTCTTCTCCCGCCACGTCGCCCGTTCCGTCAAATCCCGATGGCGACAGTGACGCCCCATCGCCAATCTTTCTCTCTTCACCTCACAAATTAATTAATTCCTTTTTAAAAAAGAATTTTGCGGACAAAGAATAAAATAAAAGAAAAAAAATGAAGTAATTAGGATAATGGCAAATTGGCAATCAAAGAGCCGCCCACTGACCTTCCGTTCTCCTCCACGTGGCGCCGCTTTTTCCGACGTGGCTAGTAGCTTTAATGCATTTTACCTCATTTCAGAAATTAATATGTAAAATTTCAATTTAAGAGTATAAATATAATAATGTTTTTTCCATATTCGCAATTGAATAAAGAATTATGGTAGGCCGTGAAGCGGGAAAATAGTGAAAAATGGTGGGCCGTTAGGCCGTCGGTGGAGACACGTGTAGAAAATCGGTTTAGGCGGAATTACGAGCAACGGAAGTAGAGGTTACCGGCGCTAAACGGTTTGGTTTCCGGTTCGGCCGGTGGACCGGTCAAAGGTATAAGAGCTGGGTTTTGAGGGGGTTTGGCGATCTCTATTTCTCTATTCTTTTCTTTGACGGTTGGGGATCGATTGGAGGAGAGGAAGAGAGAGAATGGATTATAAATCTTCTCTTTATCGAGGAAAATGAGTGGTTTTTGAGTGCTGGAACGGGGGATTTGAGGTGGGAATTGAAACTTTCGCGAATTCTGTTTTCGCTTGAGATCTGGAGAATTTGGCGCCTGGAGCTGTTCGATCTGTTTCTGAAGAGGAATTCTCCGGAATTCTGAAATTTTTCCGACGGTCAGAGGGAGGTTTTCGAGATCTGGATTCGGGTTGCACACCAAATCGCCGTCTTGGAGGTGAGAGCACGGGCTTCTGTTCCGTTTCGGCCGTGATTCGCCGGATGGGCTTAAAAAGAGCTGACTTTTGGCGTTTTCGCCGATTTGCTTGAAGCTTTTGATTTCGTGTGTTTTGTATGACGATCGGGTGTAGATCGATCCTTTTGTTGATGGTTCTTTTGTGATTCCCTGGGATTTGCCTGGTTGGATGGGAGATCGGGGATTGATTTCTGCGAAATTTCGATGTTTATCGCAGCGATCCCGTTGGTCTTGTGCAAATTCGATCTGAACTTTGGAATATAGTTTCGATACTTCCGATAAATGAGCTTTGCTTGATTGCAAATATGTTGTTTATTGAGGCGCACGGATCCCTAAGCAGGTCTATCTGTCCTCATCATTCAGCTTCAGGGTTTTTCAACTTTCCCCCTTGGATTTGAAAAAAGAAAAAACGTTCTTTTTCATTCTTTTCTTGCAGGATATCTAGGCAGATGCTTGAATTCAGTTAACTTGTTTCTATTAGAATATGGGTTAATCTAAGATAGCTCATAGCTTCATGTGCAAGGCAGGTAAGATCTTTGATCTAATAATAATCTAAGTTTTTTTTTTCCATTTTTCTGAAGAAATCTGGGTTATTGATATTAGTTCTCATGGTTTTGGATCGGATTTGTTTTATCTTTTCGAATTCTGTTTTATGTTTCTCTTTTATTTGTATGTTTTATTCTTTTTCCCTGACGCCTGATTTTTAGCTATAATCTGTTTCTTCTTTGGTTCATCGATTTTACGGGACATAAGAACTTTTGCGATATCCTGTAAAAAAAAAAAAAAAAAAATCCATGAAGCAAACCTCCCTTTTGCTGAGGCTTTCAACGCAATTTTTCATAGTCTAAGAAATCTCTTCTTCGTTAAGATCTGGGAATTGTCCTCCGTCCACTTTCAGAACTATACAATTCCAGAAATCCGATTGTAACCTTCTTTGAAGACATTTTATTCTTCTCATTGAATTGTTGTTTTTATAGATCTGTGAATGATCAAATTTTATCAAGCTGTTTTACATGATTTAGTTATCTTTTCCTTCGTGACATCCTATTGATTATATGTTTGGAATGTCCGGAATTTAAACTATTAGTGTTCTGTAATAATGCATCATTTTAAAAATCTTCTCTTCAAGATTTAAACATCAGGAGTCTTCACATAGATCAAAGTCGATCCAATATGTAAATTCTCTGCTGTTGTGCCTGCAGATTTAAGGGGGTTGTGACAGATTAACTGTATTTGGATTTTGGTTTTGGATACTGATTATGGATGCATGGATGATGTTTTATTGCAATGGGATAAAATTCTTGGTGGTATGAATCTTTGGGATATGGTGTCTCAGAAGAGATTGGATAACAGATTTGGTGGTTACCGGCTTCCTCCTATTCCTAACTTTCCGAAATCAGCAAAGGTAATTAGTACTTAATTTTAACTCTCCATTGCCTTTTCAGACTTGTTAACTTAGCATTTCCAATTATAGAGAAAGCGCTTGGCCAGAAAGAGAGGTGATGATAAGCGGTTGTGTCCATTTGATTTGCTTGTCGAAGTAGCTGGGAAGTTGTCGTCAGAGAGTGAGAATTCTACTTTCTCCCCATCCTGCATTAATGGGAGATCTAAGGATGTGGTTAAACAAGATTTGTTATGCAATACAGAGGAGTTAAAAACCGAAATTCCTGATTTGTTAAGCAACACTGTTTTAGCCCCTGAGATTTCCATAAAAAAACAGGTGACAACCTCAAATGAACTCCCACAAGCTTCAAAACCGGAACATTCAGAACCTTTCTGTCTTCGGATGAAGTCTAAGATAAATGATACTGCTGCAGCAGGGCCAGTGGTCTCAAACAGTGGAATCAGTGTTGGTTGTTCTGCTTGTACTGACATATGCAGATCTGTCTCAATAAGAAAATCTTCTGCTATCGCTGAAGTTGGAGGAGAAAAAAATGAGTTGACAAGAGTCGTGAAATATGAAGATCAGATGCCTGAAAATAGGTTAGAACTCAATTCTATGGATATGTACAGCTTGGAGGATCCTATGGATTTGGATGTCAAACCTCCTGCTCCGGCCAGTTCTGATAGCAGTGCTGAAGTTCCATTGTGCAGGGATAATCCCTGCCGTAGTTCAGTGCCCAAGCATGAATGTGGCATCGAACACATTGTACATAGAGATGATGACGACAACTCTTCTGGGTGCACTCACCCTAATACTATTACTAATAAGGCCTCTAGGCCAACAAACTGTACAGGAGATCATGGAGAACGGAAGTTCTCCACATCTAAGTATTGGAAAGCAGCCATAAATATGTCGAAGTATGGTCAGATTTCTCATCGTGGTATGCATTCATATTTAGTTTCTTTATTTGGTAATTGCCAAATTGATTCTTATTCAGGTTTACAAATAGGTGCTTCTGTATGTCATTTTTATGGCCTGGCTTACTAGCTCTTGATTATATGCCCCTTCCAGATGTACAAAGGAAGCCCTTTTTACACGACAAGAAAATGTGTTACACTCGTCAAAGGACGCAGAGAAGCTACTTCAAGAGAAGGAAGTCGTTTGAACGTAGCTCGGTATCAGCATCCAATGGAGGGTTCTTTAGAATGAAAGTCTCCAATATGTGCGAGAAGGATAGTAACGACCTTGAAGTTCATGATCCACGTGGAACTGCTATTCGAGGTTTATTACATGGACAAAGTTAACAAATCTTGCTAGTTTTTTGTGCTACACTTGTAATCTGGTATGCTTTTGTGCAGCAAACAGTGCAACATCCGCTAAAGGAGAGCAAAGTTCATATAAATCAGGTTATCATCGTAGCTGATTAGATAACTAAAATAACCTATAATAATTGCTCATTTTCATCCATATACTAGAACATTATGACTTTAAGGGGTTCAATCTTCTTTTTTTTTTCAGTGAAATTCAGCATAAAGTCTTTTAAGGTTCCAGAACTTTATATCGAGATTCCTGAGACTGCTACAGTAGGTTCCTTGAAGGTATATTGTTCAAAACGCGTGTGTGAGCCTTTTAGCACACATGCTATTAATGAATTACAATAAGACTCAAATAAACATTGTGGATACTCACAAATTGTTAAACCTCATGGTGCTAACATGATGGAAATTCATTCCGAATTTTTGATAGTGGCTTAAATAGTAGCATAAGTTGAGGTGAGGGATCAAACTATTTTAGTGGGTACTAGTTCTGTGGAAAATGTCTTTGATTTGCTTGCTTTTGTTAATTCGGTTCAAAATTCAATCCAATTCTTTTGTATTCATGTCGATTTCCTTCATGACTTTAGGTAAGTAGTTGTATGTTTTTGTACAGAGGGCAGTTATGGAAGCAGTGACTGCTATACTTCAAGGTGGACTGCATGTCGGTGTTATCCTTCAAGGAAAGAAGGTTAGAGATGATAACAAGACGCTATGCCAGTTTGGTATGTCTAATGGAGATGCATTAGATAGCTTGGTATTCACTCTGGAGCCTATGACAACTCAAGCAGCACCACCACTAACGAGTTCTGATAATTCCCGTTTTCTATGTCTCGGTGATGCTGTTCAACCATTAGCAAGGTTTGTGGATGATCTTATCCTCGCAGTCGGATCATTTTATCAAGCTTATTTCCTTCTATTGTGATTCTTGATAATGTTGGAAAATTCTCTAGCTGTTTTTTTTTGTCATTTGTTTTTCTGGTTGCCTTGAAGATATTTTTTAAGGTCATTTACACTTAATTTCCATTGCTGTGTTTAAACTTGATCGTTTTAATGATGTGGTTGCATTTTCCTTTTGTTTTCAGGATACCTCCTGTTTCTCTTCCTATAGACCAAGATCCCTCTGATGCCTCTCGGCAACCTGTACTTACCTCCTGCCCCGAAAGCGATCGCGACTCTATTCACTCGTCGACTGATACATTATCACTGGATAAAACAACTGAAAACAAACTGGCTTTGGTTGCTCTCCCAGCCATGAATGTAGAAGCACTTGCTGTGGTTCCACTTCGCAAGCCGAAGCGTCTTGAGCATGCTCAGCGACGGATTAGGAGACCATTCTCAGTTGCCGAAGTGGAAGCCCTGGTTGAGGCGGTTGAAAAGCTCGGAACTGGAAGGTCTCTTTGCCGTGTTCAATTCTCTTCCAAATGATCCAACAATGATTATGCAAGCCTGACCATTTCTTTCATCTGTCTCCATCTATTCTCAGGTGGCGAGACGTCAAGCTTCGAGCATTTGACACTGCAAAACATAGAACATACGTCGATCTCAAGGTACATGCTCTATAACCTGAAGATCATTCTGCGCAGTAGTTCTTGGAATTTTTTTGTTCATTTTTTTTCTCGACGTGTCAGTTTTTACCAGGCAAACAATTTGGTACTAAAACCGGTGCATCTTTCAAACGTTTTGCATGTGTTTCTTTAAGTAATAATTGTTTACTGAACATCAGTAGCAAACTTGAACACCACTATGTATGTTATGAGAATGTTCAATGCATTTAGTTTTGCAGCGTGGACGACAAGAATCTGATTCTGGATTTGGTCAAATGCCATCCCCATGCGGTAAATGTGCTGATTGCAGAAGTCAACTGGTCCAATCCAATTAGCTTATATCGGTCAACTATTGTGGATCTACCACACAAGTTTTGACCACTTTTCGTTTCTTTTGATCTGTCTTATTTTTGACTGGACTTGCTGTATCTTTTTTACTTTTCGGAACCGTTGACGGTTATCCGGAACCCTGAACCGTTATGGTATCTGGTCGAATCCACTGACATACATTGATCAAAACAGGATAAGTGGAAGACGCTGGTGCACACGGCCAAGATCTCCCCTCAGCAACGGCGCGGCGAGCCGGTGCCCCAAGAGCTCTTGGACCGGGTTCTCTCGGCCCAAGACAACTGGTCTCAGCAGCAGGCCAAGCTCCGAATCAAGGAAGAACCCCCTCCGCCATTGCCACCGGTTCTTTGCTCCTCTGACCCGAACCAACCCTTCTTTTCTTCTTCTTCTTCTTCTTCCTCCTTGCTCGAACCGGTAGGGACCGAGGAGACCAATGTTTTATATGATTCATCGATGTAAATTTCCCCTGAAAAAAGACTAAAATAAACTAGTCTTGTGTAATACTAATGTTATTCTCACACACCATTATTCTTTTCTAAGCCAGGATCATTTCCCCTGTTGTTATTTTGGGAAGGAGCTTTCTTTGGCTCTGTTGTTGTACATGTTTGTCCAGTGATCCAGGGAAACCCATTACAGAACTGATTTGAATAAGCAAATTGATCTTGCCTTTTTTTTTTTCCCTTTTCTTTTCATGAATAATTCATTTTTGTTTGGAGGATTGATTTTTTTCTTTTTTTATCGTCTTCCAACTTGACATTATTAATGTACTCTTTTAAGCATTCATTAGCCAAAATTTTTATATATAGTTAACGTATCTAACTCTCTCTCTATATAATAGTGATCCAAAGTGTGTTAATTTTTTTTTTTTGGTAATTCAGATATTTAAATCTTCGATCAGATATTTAATTCATATATATATAGTGATAAATGACAATTGATTTCTCGTTGCATGGGTGTCCTCACTCTATTGTTAACAATGTAGTAAAATATGATAATGTTCATATCAAATGACTCATATGGATGAGTCAAATGACTCATATGGATGAGTAAAGATGATAAATCATTGAAGTTTTACTCTGTACACAGTGATTCATTTGCATAGGAAAGATTAGAAATCCAATAAAATATTTTGTAATCGCTGAGAATTAATTTCAAGACCTCATGTGACAAGTATCTAAAATTTATCAACTACGTCAATCAATGTAGCAAAATATGATAACACTTATGCCAAACACCTCTTATGCCCGAGCCTTCAACTTAATAAAGGATGATAAATCATCAAAAGTTTTGCTCTATGTGCAGTGGTCCATTTGCATGTGAAAGATCAAGAATCCAACGAAACATTTCACATTCACTAGAAATTGACTTCAACACCTGACAAATATTTATATAATTATCAACTGGGTCACTTCATCATTATCAATGCATTAATCAAATTTTATTTAATTTTTGTTCTCAATTAATGTAGATATTTATTTCTCATATTTAAATACGTTTTCAAATTTTTTTTTAGCAAGTGTAACCTTTATTTTTACTCAAACATTTTTATTTTTATTTATCACGTCTATCTTATATGTTTTTATATCTTTTTTAATATCTTTATCTATTGGTCAATACTCTTCATCATTGTTAAAAAAATATTAGTGAAAAATTATAACTTATTTAAAATGCTCAAACATGATCAAAACTATACAAACGATATTATAGTAATTTTAATAAAAATTATTCAAATGTCAGACCAAAATTGTTTTAACACTAATCAAAATTACTTGGAAAAAACTGGTCGAACTTGGTTAAAACTGGTCTAACATTGTTATAATAATTTTATTAAAACTATTCCAGTGTTTTGAGAAGAAAATTTAGAACTAGATAGTTTTTTGATATATTTTCGTATACTAATAACAAAAAATAAGGGATACTTTTCTAATTATACCTATATTTATTTTTATAATTTTTTGATGTTATTTATAAATAGTCAAAATAAAATGGAACAGGGCCAACTTAACGAACCAAATTGATTTTCAATCCGATCCGATCTAAACCGGCTAACATCCGGTTCGGCCTAGTAGTCATATGGGCCGAATGGTAGTTGTAGCCCAATAACAAGTTTAGTGGGCGTTCCAATGAGCCTGCCGGAACTCAAAAGTTCCAGATCTCGATTTTATTTGGTTTCCCTCTAAAATTTCAGGCGGTTTCCCCGCCTCTCTCTCTCTCTCCTACGTAGCCACTTGATTTTAGGGCTCGCTTCCGGTCTCTGAGCGGATCGTCGAAGGAATCGGCGAAGGCGAATCGGCGTGGCGAAGACTTCCTGGATGCTTTCCAGTTAGCTGTAAGATCGTTCCCTCTTCTCTGCTGCCATTTCTGGATCATTTCGCCTCCCGATCTCGTTCTCTGTTTCGATTTGTCGGCGTTGAAGTGTTCCGGACTAGGGTTTTTGATCGGGATGGCTGCGGTGGATCTGACGCGGGGGGCGATCGCGGCAGTATCGGAAGGGCGTGCGGAGGAGGGCGCCAAGCCAGTGGTGCAGATTTGGGATTTGAGGCTGGTGAACACCCAACAGAACACGACGGAGAGGTACCGGATGTTGCTGTCCGACGGCGCGCATATACAGCAAGCCATGCTCGCGACTCAGATGAATGGTCTCGTTAAGTCGGGAACGCTCCAGAAGTACTCTATCGTCCAACTCAATGAGTTCATCTGTAACGTCATCCAGAACCGCACGTATGTGCTCTTCCTTTTCTGTGTCTTTGCTTTTACCTGTGGCAAATATTTACCGGTTTTGTTTCGAGTGTTAGTCAGATTATCTTGGCAGCAGTTACATTTTAGCTTCAGAAATAGGCAAGTGATGAATTTTATTTCGTGTGGTTTCTAAGTTATTGTGCTTAATAAACTCAAAGAAAAAGAGTATTGCTTGATTTCCTGTTAACAAGATTATGTTCGAGCTGGTGGATTATTACTAGGGATGTTTTATTTTTTTCTTAGTATCATTGTCTATTTATCTGGTGGATTCTTGGTAGACATAGCGTTGACTAGATATTATTAGTGATTAGTGACGCTGCTAAAAAAAATCAGTGTTCAATATAGCGAGTCCAGAGCTTTGAAATATAGCTAGAAAAAGATACATTCTACTTCTAGCAAGTATTTCTAGTGTTTATTCTCAATGTGAGGCTTCAACTGTTCGTCTGTTTATTAGGAGTGTTGCAGCAGCAATGATGTTTTAGTTTTTTTTTTCTTTTTTTGAATAAAGAGTGGATGATCACCAATTTAATGATTATACTGTATTATTCTTAACGAATGCAAAAAAAGTATTTAGTTTCTCCTTGGTTCGCTTTTGGTCAAATTTTTGTTATTTTTTGTGTGTACTATGGTTATAGCTTCTTCCTTATTACCTATGTTTATTAATGTAATGCTAATATCCAGAATCATCATTGTCATCAACCTGGAAGTCCTTGTCAGTAATAACAGCGCTATAGGAGAACCCAAAATGTATGATAATAGCACTGCTGTACAAATCCGTGCTCCACTGCCTGCTCAGTCACTGGGTCCAGATCAACCAGCTACAGCTGCAGCTAATCCTCAAACTTATGGTATGCGATCCTCTGCTCCTATCACTGGGCAGAATGTTTCTGGTGGAGCTTCTTTGCATCAGAAGACTGAGCCCATGGGAAATAATCACACGTCTATCAGTGGTAATTATGGAAGCAGTCCTGTGTCGGGCAGGAATATGAGCAGTGGGAAAATTGATATTGAACACTCAAAAGCTGAACATGGTATAGGGCGGTTCTCTGAGTCACATTCATATGGTGGTAACCAGAACCAGAGGTCTGATCCAACATCAGCTGGACCATTTCGTCCTCCTGCCAGTTCTTATGGGCGCCCTCCTCATCAGCAACCCCCGCCAATGTACTCGAATAGGGGACCTATTGCTAGAAATGAAGCTCCTGCTCGAATTATCCCAATTGCTGCTTTGAATCCTTACCAGGGCAGATGGACAATTAAGGCAAGAGTGACGGGCAAGAGTGACCTTAGGCGCTATAATAATCCTAGAGGAGAAGGAAAAGTCTTCTCATTTGATCTGCTGGATTCTGATGGTGGAGAAGTACGTTGCACTTGCTTTAATGCAGTAGCCGATCAGTTCTATGATCAGATTGAGGTTGGGAAAGTTTACCTGATTTCTAAAGGTAGTTTGAAGCCTGCTCAGAAGAACTTTAATCATCTGAACAATGAATATGAAATCTTGATAGAATCTCAATCAGTTATTCAGCCTTGTTTAGAGGAAGACTCCACCATTCCGAAGCAACAGTTCAATTTTCGTCCGATAAATGAAATTGAAGGCTTGGAAAACAATTCAATGGTCGATATCATTGGCATTGTGACTTCAATTAATCCTTTGGTTTCTATTATGAGGAAAAATGGCACAGAAACTAATAAGCAAACTCTTCAGTTGAAGGACATGTCTGGCCGTAGTGTCGAGGTCACTTTGTGGGGAAATTTTTGTAGCACGGAGGGTAAGCAGCTGCAAAGTATATGTGACTCTGGTGTGAATCCTATTTTGGTGATAAAAGCTGGTCGAGTTAGTGAATTTAGTGGAAAGTCAGTTGGTACTATCGGTTCAAGTCAACTGTTCATAAATCCTGATTTTATGGAGGCTCACAGGTTGAGAGAATGGTATAATAGAGAAGGGAAGGCTATGACTGCTCCTTCAATATCCAGAGAGACAGCCACCATGGGTAGAACTGATGTTAGGAAGACAGTTGCACAGATCAAGGATGAGGGATTGGGAAGATCGGAAAAACCTGACTGGATAACAGTTAAGGCAACAATTACATTCATAAAAGTCGATAATTTCTGCTACACAGCATGCCCATTAATGGTAGGGGACAGGCCATGCAATAAAAAGGTTAACAACAATGGCGATGGCACTTGGCACTGCGATCGCTGCGACCAAAGCTTTCCTGAGTGTGACTATAGGTACCTGCTCCAGTTTCAGATCCAGGACCATACAGGTATGACATGGGTTACAGCATTCCAGGAATGTGGGGAGGAGATTATGGGCATATCTGCCAAGGAGCTTTACTTGTTGAAATATGAGGAACAAGATGACTTGAAGTTTGCAGAAATTATTCGAACAGTGATCTTCCATCAATACTTATTCAAGTTGAAAGTTAAAGAGGAGACATTTAGCGATGAACAGCGTGTGAAATCAACTGTTGTCAAAGCTGAAAGAGTAAATCCATCCTCTGAGAGCAGGTACCTTTTGGGTCTGATTGAGAGGCTCTCAACTGAAGACCCCAATGCATCCACAGTGATACCTGGAACTTTTGCTCCAACCTCAGGAATTCCCAACTCTTCATATGATTCCGGAGAGTCGAATCGTAATATCTATTCTGCTACCAGTAACTATAGCCCCTTTCACAATGCCGATGGATATAGAACGGGAGCACTGGCAAACAAATCAGTGCAATATGCAAATGACTACGATGGAACCATCAAGCAAAGTTTCAGCCGAAACGAAGCTCAACTACCCTGCAACAATTGCGATGGCCACGGGCACAGTTTCCAGAATTGTCCAACCAGTGCAAGTCGGCCAGCGCAATCTGTCGGCGGTGGATACACTAGCACTGGCTCAAATGTTTGCTTCAAGTGCCATCAACCTGGGCACTGGGCCAGTGAATGCCCGGGAGTAGGAGCCGCTACAACAGCATATGGGGGTTCTGGCACATCAGGAAGATTCACTAGGCAACATATAGGCGGCTTCTGAAACTTGGACTTCATACTTTTCGTGGCAATTGGTAATATTCTAGTGATCTATCAGCTTTCTTTTGACATCTTTATGATCTTTTTGTACAGTCAAATTTCCGTTTTGTGGATCTGTAGCTGCCAACTGCTGAAAGGCGTTTCAGAAGCTTTGGATGCGTCATGCTTTTTTTCTTCTGTAATGTTTTTTCCCGTCGAACATTTTTATTTCTGTGCTCGAATATAATTTTGTTGAAACGTTTTTCCTGGAAAGCACGGCGGTATGCACTTGGAATTTATTTGTTTAAGCAAAGTCAAGAGCTAAAAAAAAATACTAGAGAACAGTTTGGATAAATATGGTCAAAAATCAAGTTTAGTCAATTGTTTGAATGTTGGTTGAAATTATTAGAATATTGATTGAACGGATTTAATAGATGTTGGAGCAATTATGATCAATATTGGTTAAAAATATTTTTACTAATGGTAGAGTAACTTTAATTAGATTTAGAGCAGTTCTGATCAATTAAAATAATATTGGAATAGTTTTGAAGGTATTTTAGAAAAAGAAAAATTAGGATGTCTTTCTGATATTTGTTTTTCTTGGGACTTGCCTTTTGATGATAGTAATCTCTATGCCTTTGATTTGTTGAAAGATGGTAAGTTTGATTGAAACTTCATTTTTGTTAGATTAGGCAATTTTTTTTTTTTTAAAATATAACTAAGATGTATGTTCACTAATTCTTGGAGATTATGAAGGTTTTTATTTCTAAATAATTTTATTGAAATACTTACTTTTATCAGTTTAAATGTTTTAGATTTAAATTATAATCAAAGTATGGATATTATTTTTAATAGATGCATTATTACGTGAGATATTTTTTTCAAATCATATTCTAAATTAGCAAATATGAATAATTTAATACAAATACACGATTAATGTACGCTTCATGACAATAATAAAGACCGAAGTGTTCGTTTAAGGATTTTGAAAACTAAGAGGACTGTTCTATTCAAGTCGACTTAGATTTTATCCTTACTCTTCCGTTCAAACGGAGGAAAAAGTCGCCTACGGAACGAGTAGGCCATTCAACTTTTATTTGGTGGACAAAATTTAAAAATCTGTGTGCGACCAACTTTTCCTTTGTAAAAAAGAAATTAAAATCAAATTCATTCCATTAATAAAAAGAAAAAAAAATCATTTTCCCTTTACGATTTTTTTAAAATATATTTTATCCTCAACCAGTAAATTAGTTAAATAAATTAATAGTATAATATGACAAAGATAAAAGTCACAATATTATTATTCTTCTTTGCATAGAAGATTAGGACCGTTAATTTAGCGAATAACGATCTTTTCATTCTATGATGCAAAGGTTGAAATTCGTCAATCTAGCGGCTCTTATCAGCCTACCTCTGGATCATCGTAAGAGAGATAAATTACGGTAGGTCTTTGATCCTTAAGATTAGTAACTAACGTATGGAGGGATGATACTTTTGCATTTACGAGGAATTAATCCGTTATCCTATGATGTAACGTTTGCATGTGCTAGCCACTAGAAAACGATCTTCTCATTCTGATCCTACAAGTATGAGATAGAATAAATCATGAATAATCATTGACATGGGTGTGTTGATAAATGCGATGGATAACATGGGCCGACGCAATTATTTCAAATCACAATATTAAATTTGAAAATCATAACATTATTATTATTCTAATCATGCAAAAAGAGATGTTAATATTGATTCATTTATCAAATCAAATTTAATAATTCTTTTTTTTTTTTCCAATTACATGTTTTTAAAAAGGCGTAATTATTTTTACATCATGTACAATCATTTTCTTAGAAAATACATGGTAAGTTTTATATTATTTTATACACAAGTAACATGATTAAAATAATATGATACTAGATTGTCACAAGTTTGGAAAAGATATGCCACATATCTAAATACATATAACAAAGACAAAATAATTAATACACATTATAACCGAGAGGGGGATAAGCAGTGATGAAGAGGCTGAGCTGAAAAAAATAAAAAAGGAATACAGACTCTCAAGGGAAAAGAAGCAGCGAGTTTAGTTTGGATAGTAGTATCCGCCGGCGGCAGGATTGTACGCGGCCGGCATCCCGTAAGGAATCACCGAGTTCGGCATGGTGTTGTTGCTCAGCTTCGCCAAGCTGGTCTGGCCCTGCATATGCATTCCATTGTTGGCGTACTGGTGCCACATGACCTGCTCCTGCACCAGCAAATGCTGTTTCTTCTCAATCTCTGCCATCTGAACATAGGAAGGCGGAGCGACACCGAGGGACGCAGCGAATGGATCCTGCACGATAGTCTGCACCGTGCCGTCGGGCGCCGGAAGAGCGAGTACCGTTGCAGTTCCTCGTCCGGGTGCTGGCAAGGCCACACTGCTTGAGCTCCCGCTGCTCGCCTGGGCATTTACTTGCTGCCTCACGGTGCCTTGGTCGTACATGCCATTCAGCAGTAATGGATCCATCCCTCCGGCCATCGTGGCCTTCTGCTTTGATAGGTTGCTGGCAGTCTCCACGAGGACGAGTTCCCAGTCGGCCTTTTCATTTTCTGCTGCAGGATTTTGCCAGGCGGAGCTCATTCCAGAATCCCCATCAGTAGACGGGAATGCTTCCCATGAACCATTTGCACCGTTAGCTGCCGCCGGTCCCTGGAAAAGGGCTAATGCTAGTGTATTAGACTGGTCATCGGCAGTCACACCATCCTCCCGGAGATCCACCAGGTCAGGTTGTTGTGGCGCTGGCTGCTGCTTGACTGGTTCGACAATCTGCTTTGCTGGCTCTGGCTCCTCTTCCTTATAGTCAGAGGGTGCAGGGAGAGCTTTGATGCTGCTCAGGTCCTGCTCCAGTTCTTCGCCTGCCGCCGCAGATACAGTGACTGCCTCTCTAGGAGGGCTCTTTGGCTTCCTCCCTCTATCCCTCACAAACTCTTCCAGTGTCTGCAGAAGCTTGTCAGTAATGCGTTGCACCTCTGGATACTCCGACGACCTGGCCACTCCTGTATCCTTGCACCAGGCATAGAAGGCGCACAGCGCATCGATCTGCTTTGCAGCACTGGCGTATGCTTCAAATGATTTGACATAGTCAGGGTATTCCATGTCAAAGAAGCGGTCTAGAAGGACGGCCAGAATCTCACATATATCAGCATAGAGTTGGAAGCTCTCCCTGACAATAGGGTAGAGAGCGATGAGAATCATCCTGCTGTGCTTTGCATTGCCCGTGGGACGGCAGGCAAGGATGCGATCAAGCAATTGTTGCGAGTGATGCATCTTACTCAGCACCCTCTCTGGCTTCATGTCCCTCAGTGGTGTTGGTGGCTTCTTCTCTTCCCCATTCTGCTGTTCTTGATATGCGTCTCTTCCATAACTTCCATTTGAATAAGGATCATGATCACCATACTCGGATCGACTTTGGCGGTCTGTTCCGAATTCATTTGTGTGACTCCTGCCCCCTCCTTGTTTCCTTTCATACATAATGTACTCCAAACGCTGATCCAGAAAGGCAGCATATGTGCGAACAAAAGCAGAATGATCCCAGGAATTAGTGTGCGCCTCATCGCGGAAATCAGACATGTTTAGAAGTCGAGTCCCTCTTCGGGTTGCATAGAGAATCTCATGTTGGAATGCAGGGTCGCCGTCGGTGAGAAGACGATGAACAAGCATGAGGGCCTTCAAGGCCACAACCCAATCACGAGTCTTAGCAAGTCGCCGAGACACAGTCGTTATACAGCCACTGACATAACCCCTGGAGTAGGATGTCAAGTTCAGAATCTCACGCAGGTGCTTCTCGCTAGCAGGTTCGTCGTCATGACTGGTTGCCTTCACTATAGCCACATCGAGTTCCGGCGCCAGGTTGCTCGAAACCTTGGCCAGGCCAATGCTGGTCTGGTCCTTCACTGTTCCCAGAGCCTTTCTAATGCCGGGTGCCATTTCTGCTATTCCTTGCACTTCCTGTTCAACTTCTATTCCTCTTCCAATCGCTTCACGAATATATTGCCTGAAGGGATTCTCTTGATGTCACGCACAAAATGCATAATCTAACTAACTATACTATCGATCAAAAGAGCACAAGAAAATACAACTAAATGCTCATGGAAGTGTTCAATTCTATTATGCACAATGTCAAGAAATACGGAATAATGTTCTAACATACAGTTGTAATAATGATTTTTGTTTCATTCATAATATTGCTATATCATTAGTAATTGCACATCAAACTCATCAAAAACAAATACAATGTAACAAGAATAAATTCATTCCTTAGATCAAGAACATGTGCCTACAAGGACAATCTAAGCTGATGTTTAGCCTAGCCGAGTTGAGCTGCGGGTCAAAATGAGGACTTTCTAGCTTATAGGGTTCCATGCTATGAACGAAGATACAGGAAACGCAATTCTCATAAGATAATTATCACAAACAAAGCCTCTATAATGCTTTATTCCTTATTTCAAAGAAATGGAGGATGGCAGTTTGAAGCGTGAAAAAGCAGACTCGTAGGGATCTCCGGAAACCTTGGTTGATTAAGAGAAATGCCAAAAGATTTCCCAAAAAAGAAAAAGAAAGAGCAGTTTTCACCCAGATCTCTCACTTCAGCATCTGTCCGATCCCAACAACGACAAACGGCGGTAGCAAACGTCTAAGAACTGGCAGATCTACACATGGAACTCGTAGACCCAATCAAATAACGAGAAAGAAACAATCACCTGATCAATCGGCTCCAATAGCGAGAAATCGCCGATTCGGGCACCGATCTGATATCTCGCAAACTGATATTCCTTGGATCTAGGAGCCTCGCACGGGAACCCTCGATCTCCGAACGTGTTGACTGAGCGAAGAACTGATCAAGAAGCCGACAGACACTTCTCTTACGTCTCCTATGCCGCTTTATCTGCACTTTTGGCGGTGAAAAAGTATCGGCGAAGGCCGCGCGGGGATCCAACGAGAGATTCGAGCCGAGTTCGCCGTCGTCGTCGTCGACGGAGTGCGGCGGCACGCGTGAAACCAGTTCGCGATTAGCTCGCACGCGAATGAATAAAAAACAATGGAAAATTTACCTTTTATACCCCCAGATTGCCTTAATTTTTATAAAACTCACCTCACAATTTCAAATTTAACAATATCTTTCAAACTCTAAACGGGGATTAACTCCTAATACTTCAAACTATTAAACCTATGATATTGCAGATATATATGATTGGAAGAAAATTTAAAAAATACCATTATTTATTTATTTATATCATTAAAAAATTATTAAAATAGCACTTTTCACCGGAAGTTTTCTATTTCAAAAATATACAGAAACATTTAAAAAAAATTAAAATTATCGAATAGATTTTATTTTTATTAATTTTAACGATATTATCCATCATTTTTAATTTTCTAACTATATTATCCATCATTGAATTTGAAAATTTTAGAGGATAAATTCACAATGTTTAAATTATAGGAGGTAAACTGAAAGTTGGAGGTAGAATAATCTCCACGAAATCACACTTCAAATAAAAAAACTACAGAATAAATCCCAAAAAAATAATATTAATGGCATCCAATTAATGAAGAAGACTTCTAAAGCTTGCGTTGTTGAAAAATTCAATAGGTAGAAATAATTGTGACAGAGATATGAGAAAAAATATTGACAAAAAAGTCAAAAAATATATTTATATGAATAAACATGTAATTTTGCTAAACTCTAATATATCGGGTAATTGAACAAATCAAAGATCTAGAATATTCCCTAATTTTCTAGCACATTGATAAATAAGTGCACTATTATTTAATTGTATAAGGAATTTCATACCATTCCAGGTAAACAAATAGTTTATGCATTTACCATACAGTTCTTTAGGATCTAAGCTTAACCATGAAATCTTTTTCTTCGCCTCCATTAATCGAAAACCAGCATTGATTAGCTTGGCGATCTGAGTGCAGTTTCAACCTAAGCCGCTGTAAGTTTTGACTCTTCCAAGAGCTTCCTCCTCCAACTCAACCAGCATGCGGCAGAAGGCTTCCATGTCCCCTGCCTCCTCTTTGAAAGTAAACCTGAACTCCTTCCATCGGTGGTTCACGCTGCTGCTAGTCACGCCCTCGGTTACTTTGGCGAGGATGTCGAATCCTTTGTGGTCGATGGAGAGAATGAAAGCGTCCTTCATTGCATCAGTGAAAGATTCGTAAGACAACGGGAACATGTTCTGGAGAACAACTAAATGAATACACAGAAGTGGGTTTCCAAACATGTAAAACGAATAGTTCAATCTTTTAATTTCAGGGCTGATCAGTTAATCTTCGGTGGCCAAAAATATAGGATACAACTTTCGGTGCTCAACCTGTCGCGACTCACATAGATGGCTGGTTCATTAATTTGGCAAATTTCACCACAAATAAAAAATTTTAATCCAAAGACAGTAGAAGAGCATCAAACTCTTGTGAGACTAACAGTGTCACAATTTCCCTCACCTCGTCCAAGTTTACAGGTCAACCTATAGTTGAGAGCTCTCTTATTTGTTATATGTGAGGTACAATGACTGCACCGCCATCACACAAGCACCCTCTTAAGATGTCGCACCATCAATAAGAGTAGGAACCCTTTATGATATCTGACCATCAAAAAAGATTAGGCAATGCTGACCATCAAATAACAATTGTCATAATCCACTAAGATGAGTGAACAATGACGAAAACTAAGCCTTTATCCCATTAAATGACATTTGTTATGTGAATCCTTGATTCGATCCTCTAATATATTCTCATATATATTTGAATGAATTTTATCCTATTTTATCGTTGTTAACTGAGTCTTCTTCGTTCTTACAAAGATGCGTTATTGGGTTTGATCCTCTAATATATTCTCATATATATTTGAATGAATTTTATCCTATTTTATCGTTGTTAACTGAGTCTTCTTCGTTCTTACAAAGATGAGCGAAATAACCAATTAATTTGTTAGGCCTTAATCATGCCCAAAATGTTTAGATCCAAGTTAATAATAGTTGTTGATGGACCTTTTTTTCACCGGCATAGAATTCTCCCTGTGAAACTAAACTAGATAAAACTCCTAATTCTGAATTAATGCAACGGTCGTACATATGCAGAAGCTTACTAGATGAAATAGAGATCATAACTTACTCTTGCCATTGTATTATAGTATTCCAAACAAAATAGCATCAATGCTCTGCGCCTTGCTTGGCTTTGGTTGATTCCATCAATTATCTTCTCAGAAAATGGCACTAGACATGAGGAAAGATGAGTTTAAGTAAACATATGATGCTAAATTAGAACAACAAGAATAATGTATGAAAAGTAGAATTGTGTAGCTAAGGTTGATTTTGCTTGATTCATAACTTTAGCATACAGAAAAGCATACAAGTGTAAATCTTACACAAGAGATCTGCTTTAGGTACTTCAACCTCATTCAGTTCCACATCATGAGCTTTGCCACTACCATCAAGATAGCTACACGATCTGCAAGCAAAAGATTATTTTGGCATACCATAGTAAAGCACCATGTTTTACACTGTCACTTCTCTAAAGGAGAAAAACATCGGGATATACAAAATGTTTAAAATATCTCATCGGAAATTGATATTCATAAAAGGACCAACAGATGAGAACTGTTAAAAAATTATGAGTTTTGTGTTATAGTTCTAGTTCCCCTAAATTGAGACAAAGGGTTGTAATGTAAGCATAGAAGCACTAGATACCTACACGAAAATATGTAAGCAATGGTGAACCGGTGCTAGAAAGGTTGTGCACTTGAACTCTTTGATGCCGGCTTAGTTCCTTGCATGTAGTATGCAGTGACATTCCTATATATAGAATATCTTATAATGCTTTACTGTTTTCAAATTGATATGGGGAATATTGGCCCATGGATATTCGGCAAGAGGCCGGTCCGATCCATTTAAGAAAGGATAAAAGGCATGATAGGGTAAAGGAAAAGGAGATCTCTCCTTCTAATTTTCCGGTCCGTTCTATCCTACTTCTGTCGCCTCTTTGCTCTCGACCTGCCGATGACCAACACAAAGGAGTTGCCGTTTCCTTTCGAAGGAGAAGAGGGGGATTTTCTTTGGCAAAGGAAAAGGAGGAGGTCAGTGGGTTTTCTAAAGGAAGCTACTTCATTGTCAAGGCCGTCTCCGCTTCCTCTAGAGGCTATCTTCTATCGCACTTCAACGACCTCCAGGAGGAAACAACGGCATTAAAAAGTCAAAGCTTCCATCGATTGAGGGGATTGCCGAGTTCTAATTCTCTTGATTTCTTCGTCTGGGATTATTTTGATGGGGGATTCTAAGCTTGAAATGGCAAATAAGAGTGTGGGAGATCTCAAGGGCGATGATATGAAGGGGAACCGTTGCATCTCTTCCTTTCTGGTCTGTGGGCATCATTCATCGAGGCTGGTCAGCAGCTTTTTGGATTGTGAGAATAGTTTTGGCGGTCCTCCAATGGTGAGCAGCGGTGAGTTGAAAAAGGCTCCGATTGTTGAACTTCGCATGAGGGATATCTTCCCTAATGTAAGGTGCACTGAATGTGGCAATCAATCCATCGAGTATTCACAAGCATACCTTACTATTCTACTCAGAAAGTTCATGAATGCAGAAACTTTTCTTTCTTCTGGGTTTCTCTATATTGCCTTTCTTCTACTCTATTAACATTGTTGAATCTTTGTACCTAATGTCAGATTATTTGGGTATTAAACTGTCTGCTATTTAAGTATGATATTCTTGGGGGTTTCCAGTCCCTGTTAGATCTATCCATCACTTAGCACGCAATGCGAGTGGCTGCGCAGGTAAATTAAGCTTAGGAAAAGTCATTCATACTTGCTGCATCAGTGGTCGAAGATGTTAGCATCTCTGTCCTTTGGGTTACGTCTCTCACGGGCGTGTACTTGAGATGCTCCGACTTATCTTCTACTCCGAAGGTGTTTGGTAGAATCCTTGAAAGAAATGTGGTATGTTAGAAGACTATGATCGCAAGTCTGGTTCAAATGCTTGTGGTGAATTGGGTTCTTTGGATTATGGGAAGAAGGTTCACGGATATGTGTTCAGCCCTAGCTTTTATTCCGAGCCACAAGTAATTGGAGCTTTGATAGGCATATCTCCTAGTTTTATCTAAACACCCTTTTGAAGACCACATAAGATATGCTCTTTTCTTATTATTCTGCATTCTTTTTATTGCATTTAATACATTTTCTTTCATTAATGTCCGACTTAATTTAAGCATTGGAGTGTCGCCGCCGGGTAGGCCGGCGGTGGTTTAACACATGTTAACTTTTCCAAGACAAATTACTGATGCGATCGGAGAGAACCCCTATTCGGTGGCACAAGATTGAGGAGCGAAAAAATTCAGACCGCAGCAGTTAGCGTCATCTGTGGGAAACTTCTGTGTAAGACATTGAGAGAACAATACGATCATCTGACTGCTTTAGGTCAATGCCGATCCTTGTCAAGTCAATTCCTCACAAGAACTTCTCTATTGGATATGACTCCACGATGGGAGGAAAACATCAAGTGTTATACAGATTGGTTGTTAATATCAAATTCCTTGGTAAATGATAATGATGTCGCCCTGTATCATATACTGTGGTTCCTCCCTGCTACTAAATCCAATAAGTTTGTATATAAATGTTTACCTTTAATATTTTGTTGCATTCTTATACCTTACCATTTCTCTAGCTGTATTTAAAATTTTCTCCATTGAAGATATATCATATGAGGCACATTTAAAGAACAAACAATATGATTATATATGCACTTAGAATATCTTTAAAACTTAAATTTAATTCCGTATTTAATACTCATCTTACAAGTTTACATTTAATTCATCATTCCAGTGTTTCTTAGTAATGCATACTTAGTCGGCCACTCGGCCACATAGTAAGTGGGCCACTCGGCTGCATAGCCAGTCGGTCACTCGACTGCATAGCAAGTCGACCACTCGGCCGCATCACAAGTCAACCACCCGACTGCACAACCATTCGGTCGCACAACCAGTTGGCCACCCAGTCACATAGCAAATCGACTACCCAGCTACATAGCTAGTTGGCCACTTGGCTGCATAGCAAGTCGACCAATCGGTGGCATAGTCACTCGGCTGCATCGCCAGTCGGCCACTCGGTCGCATAATCAGTCGGCTACCCGACCACATAGTAAGTCGACTGCTCGACTGTATAGCCAGTTAGCCACCTGGTTGTATAGCAGGTCGGCTACTCGATCGCATAACCCGTCGACCATTTGGCCGAGTTAAGTTGTTTCACTCGGTAGCTCATCCGAGACATACTTTATCCCTTCCGCCCACTCGGCTAGGGTCATTACTTGCACTCAGCCATTCGGCCGAGTTAACATATTTCATCCCATCTGGCCACTCGGCTAGGGTAATTATTTGCACTCAGCTACTAGGGCGAGCTATTCACCTGCAAGAGATCTATCTCCGATGATCTCCGTAATAGTCGCCAAATATATTAGAGGCTTATCTAAAGAGAAGACCTTGCTCAGTTGTTCATTCACTTTGAAGTTTATTTATTGTCCATTTGTATTATCAACTTCTAGCCGACCCCACCTAGTGGGATAAGACTTTATTGTTATTGTTGTTGTTGTTGTATTATCAACTTCGGGGTTTATAAGTATAAGCAAATTTTCTCAAAGTTCTCGGTGAAGCAACTCCAAACTTAATCTATTATGGACTACTCCTACTTATCATACATGGACAATTACTCTCTATACGAAGGCTGAAGCTACACACTTCTTTAGGGTTTTCTTGTTTCCCCCTGCGGTGGTAGATGGGAGGAGTCGGGTTTAAGATAGAATTCACTTGGGAAGAACGGCGAAGTTTATTATCACGATCGGCCGAGACAGTTCGTAAGCCCTCATGTTAGGTCTATATTCTTACACAACTTGGTAATAACTAAAGCTACAATCCCCCTGCAGTGGTGGATGAGAGGAGTCGGGTTTAAGGTAGAATTCACTTTAGAAGAACGACGGAGTTTATTATCATGGCCGACCGAGACAGTTCGTATGCCCTCAAGTCAGGTCTATATTCCTACACAGCTCGGCAATAGCCGAAGCTACAATCCCCCTGCGGTGGTGGATGGGAGGAGTCGGATTTAAGGTAGAATTCACTTTGGAAGAACGACGGAGTTTATCATCATGACCAGCTGAGGCAGTTCATAAGCCCTTAGGTCTGATCTATATTCTACGCAACTCGGCGACTAGCCGAAGCTACAATCCCCCTGCGGTGATGGATGGGAAGAGTTTAGTTTAGGTTAGATTTCATTTAAGGAAGAATGACGAAGTAATTCTACGACCAACCGAGGCGGTTTGTAAGTCCTCAGGTCTGGTCTATATTCTACACAACTCGCCGACTATCCGAAGCTACAATCCCCCTACGGTGGTGACTAGCCGAAGCTAAGATCCTCTTACGGTGGTGGATGGGAGGAGTTGAATTTAGATTAAAATTCATTCAAGGAAGAATGACGGAGTATTTTTACGACCAACCGAGGCGGTTCGTAAGTCCTCAGGTCTGGTCTATATTCTACACAGCTCGACGACTAGCCGAAGCTACGATCCCCTTACGGTGGTGGATGGGAAGAGTTGGGTTTAGGTTAAAATTCATGCAAGGAAGAACGACAAAGTATTTCTACGACCAACGGTGGTGGATGGGAAGAGTTGGATTTAGGTTAAAATGCATTCGAGGAAGAACGACGGAGTATTTCTACGACCAACCGAGGCGGTTCGTAAGTTCTTAGGTATGGTCTATATTCTACACAGCTAGGTGACTAGCCGAAGCTACGATCCCTTTGCGGTGATGGACGAGAGGAGTTGAGTTTAGGTTAGAATTCATTCAAGGAAGAACGACAAAGTATTTCTACGACCAATCAAGGCGGTTCGTAAGTTCTCAAGTCTGGTCTATATTCTACACAGCTTGGCGACTAGTCGAAGCTACGATCCCCTTGCGGTGGTAGATGGGAGGAGTTGGGTTTAGGTTAGAATTCATTCAAGGAAGAACGACAGAATATTTCTACGACCAACCGAGGTGGTTCGTAAGTCCTCAGGTTCGGTCTATATTCTACACAGCTCGACAATTAGTCGAAGTTACAATCCCCTTGCAGTGGTGGATGGGAGGAGTTGGGTTTAGGTTAGAATTCATTCAAGGAAGAACGACAGAGTATTTCTACGACCGACCGAGGCGGTTCGTAAGTCCTCAGACCCGGTCTATATTCTACACAGCTCGGCGACTAGCTGAAGCTACAATCCCCCTGCGGTGGTGGATGGGAGGAGTCGGATTTAAGGTTTCTCACTTTGGAAGAACGACGGAGTTTATTATCACGACCGACCAAGGCAGTTCATAAGCCCTCAGGTCAGGTCTATATTCCTACACAGCTCGGCAATAGCCGAAGCTATAACCCCCTGTGGTGGTGGATGGGAGGAGTCGGATTTAAGGTAGAATTCACTTTTGAAGAACGACAGAGTTTATTATTACGGTTGACCGACGCAGTCCGTAAGCCCTTAGATCAGGTTTATATTTCTACACAACTCGACAATAGCCAAAGCTACTGTCCCCGTACGGTGGTGGATCGAAAGAGTTGGATTTAAGGTAGAATTCACTTTGGAAGAATGGCGGAATATTTTGCTACAGCAGACCGAGGCAGTTAGTAAGCCCTCATGTCATATTTCTATACAGCTCGGTAATAGCCGAAGCTACTGTCCCCATACGGTGGTAGATCGGAGGAGTTGAATTTAAGGTAGAATTCACTTTGGAAGAACAGCAGAGTATTTTGCTATAGTCGACCGAGACAGTGCGTAAGCCCTCAAGCTGATCTACATTCTTATTCACCTCGGCATTGACCGAAGGTTACATTCCCCGTGCAGTGGCGAACCGGGAGGAGTATGGTTTTATATTCAGTCGGTCAAGGAGCGGGATATTCCATTTGCCTACCTGTGAAGTGTTGGTATTATTTAGCTTAGGCGTTGTCGGGTCCGTTCTTATTTTATTTTATTGAAGTACTGTGAGACGTATATTATTTTATTCAGTTCAGCCTAGGCATTGTCAGGTCAGTTCTTATTTTATTGAAGTGTTATGAGACATATATTATTTTATTCAGTTCAGCTCATGCATTGTCGGACCAGTTCTTATTTTATTAAAGTGTTTTGAGACGTATATTATTTTATTCAGTTCAACCCAGGCATTGTCGGATCAGTTCTTATTTTATTGAAGTGTTGTAAGGCGAATATTATTTTATTAAGGCATGTAAGGCTAGTTCTTACTTTATTTCCTCATGTCAAATTGATCCGAGCCAAGACGCTCTAGGTTGGTTGTTATTTTATTCGATCGAATTGAGCGGGAGTAGGTATTATTTCATTCCGCCGAGGTGCTCCGAGGCAACTGTTATATTATTTATCAGAGGTGTTCTGAAATGGACATTATGTTGTTTAGTCGAGGTGTTCTAGGTCTTCTCTTATGCTATTTATGCCAAGTGGTCTGAGGCGGATATTATTTTATTCAGTCGAGACTTGAGGGTCTTTCTCTTATATCTATTCGAGGCGATTCGTAAGCCCTCACTTCGATCATTCCCGTATCCGACCGAGACTATTCGTAAGCCCTCGAATCAATCGTCTTATTATATCCATCTGAGACCGTTCGTAAGTCCTTGAACCAACATTTTCTTCATTCGATCGAGATAAATCATGGGACACTGTGAATACGTATGATATCCCTGAATAGAGGAACAAGGAGTGGAGATGTGATTCGATTCGAGGTGGTGAAGCGATAAAGTTAAAGTCAAACTCATCAGAGTGACTCGTCTGAATGTTTAGGGGGGTTACCTATGATATGGGGAATATTGACCCATGAATATTCAACAAGAGCCCGACCTGATCCATTTAAGAGAGGATAAAAGGCATGATAGGATAAAGGAAAAGGGGATATCTCTTTCTAGTTTTCTAGTGTTCACCCCTAGCTTTTATTCCGAGCCACAAGTAATTAGAGCTTTGATAGGCATATCTCCTAGTCTTATCTAAGCACCCTTTTGAAGACTCAACTACACATAAGATACGCTCTCTTCTTATTATTCTGCATTATTTTTATTGCATTTAATATATTTTCTTTCATTAATGTCCGACCTAACTTAAGCATCGGAGTACCACCACCGAATAGACCGGCGGTGGTTTAACACGTGTTAACTTTTTCAGGACAAATTTACTGATGCGGTCGGAGAGAACCCCTCTTCGGTGGCACAAGATCGAGGAGCAAAAAAATCCAAACCGCATCACAAATCAATGGTCTGGACCACCAAAATGGGAGAAAAAACTTCTGTTAAATTAGAAAATTATGTGCCTCGTCAGCACATACTTGATTTTCCCTCCATTTTCAATGGAGTGCAGTAGAATATCTAAAAAAATTAACCGGATCTTTCCACATCAGTGATTGCAACTATTAAGGGGAAAAAATAACGAATTATGTGACATACCTTATATTGAATTTATAAATATTGTAGTTGCTATTTTCCTTCAATAACCACTGTAGGTGCTCACTTCTTGATCCGCAACTGGTACTGGCAGAACTCAATAAGGAAGAAACTGAATAACTAGATTGGTCAACTGTTTCATGTTCTGATACAACTGATTTTGCAAGACTTTCCAAGACAACCTGGGCCTTGATTCAAAGAAACAATAGGATGAAAGGAAACATCATAAAATCTAAAACATCATGATTAAATTGTAAATATCATCATTAGAACTCATGTAGTTCAGTTAAGATGAAAAATGGAATGGATTAATGCTAAGACTACTTGTAGAATTTTGTGGCCAATCGAAAAATAGACAAAAGAGGCTAAAAAACCTTTGCTGTCAGAACTAAGTTTGGCATATGCCACACTAGACAAATTGACTCACGAAAAGAATACCTTCTCATCTTCAATAAGTTTGATATCACCAGTCAAAGCAACTCGAGCTGGGAACTGCAATAAAGAAAAATTGTCAGAAAGAGAACTATATATCCTTTGGATGTCCTTTTTCATGGAAAAGTTCCAAGTTTCAAATGCATTCATTTTGCATCACATAATTGTTAAATGCTTCATACTTGGCAAACAATAGTCTGACAGGGACTATATATTGTATCATGATCGTTATAAGGGTACGACCCAGAACAAAAACAGATTTCATGCTATTTATCTGCTCAGAAAATTGAAATTCATCCAAAATGGTGAAAATGCTTTTGAGCACTGAAAGAGCAAGTACTATAGGGATGGACTACTAAGAACTTGGCACAAGCATCAAACTAACCTTCTTTAGGGATATAAGCAAGTTTGTAAGTGGACCAGGAACGATGCTGCTTACAGAGAGAGAAGCACGTTCATCAATAATAGCATTCTACATGCAAGAAAAGAAACACATAAGTCTGATGCATATAGTCTAAATCTATCGCACATCTTGTAAGAAAGATGAAAAATTCACTGCAATCAGAAGCAAAGAAGCACACACCATGTTATGCAAATCACTTTCTTGCAACCAGAGATATGGTTTTCCCCGTCTCGATATATAGTGAACCTTAGACATGTAAATCTCCTGCTTGCTGCCGAAGCAACCAAGGCCAACCAAAAGCCACTCACTCATAAACAAAATTAAGATTTGGGCTCGCATAAAAGGGAGATACTATCTTTTGTACCTTCCTTTGGCATCGGCTTTGATGGTGTTCAAGTGTGCTTGCCAATTCGCTGCCACGATGTTCTACAATCAACAACAAAATACAACATGAGAACACCCCAAACTTCTGATGGACCAACAAAGAAAGCTCAGTCAAGCGAGAGGAATACCCTGCATCTCTCAGCAAAGGTGAGGGCTACTGCTTTACTCTTCGCCATTGTCCCTCCTTTTGTGAGTGCACCTTAGGTGCTCAAGGAAATAACTTGCTGAAGAAAGAGGAGACAAAATCAAGAAAATGATTCAATATAACACTATGCACAAAACTATTTACTTCAACATGCGTGCAAATCATTGAGGACCAACAATAGTACATAATCAAGAAACAATGAAGTAAGAGTATAAAGGACTAGAAGAAAATCAAGCAGATAGAACAACATAATAAATCAAATTCTTCACCCATTCCGGTACACCGAGGGCGAACACTAAACAATATTTATTTATGCCGTCATGATCTCACCAAACTACATAACATTACCATTGAAATACTTCAGTCAAAACCCCAAGCCACCACAAATTTTGAAGTTACCATCTCTGAAGACACTCCTAAATGACAACTACAATACTTAACATCATCAATCCATTTTCCGATTCCAAGTAATCAACCTCAACTACTCTGTAAACCAACACACGATAGGGGAATATCAACTGACTTTGCACCTCCCGATGGTCTGGACAATTCAATATAAACACATGATAGGGGAATATCATCTGACTTTGCACTTCGCTGTCATCAAAACATCATAATTTCACTATTTTATGTATAACTCTAGGAAACACAATCCACCTTGATCAAAGTAATTCATAATGATCATAACCTTGATAGAACTTCCTGGGTTTTCCACAACTGTAACCGCTTCTTCCAAAACAACAAGTCAACTAATAGGATCACCAGGACATCAATAATCCCAACTTTGTCACAACAACATATTACTCAACAACATCCACAACTTCATCACACACCCCTTCACTTGGACATCATACTTGATCCATAAATACACAACAACAATCCATACCAAATTGTCCAACAGAATAACATTTCAAAGCCAACTATTTGATCTAATGCACCATTGAACATAACTCCAAATCATCTACATTAACCCATGTCCTCATCTCTGACCTCACTTACACCAACCATGCTTTGTGCCATGAGATGATAATTCTTTGCATCACAATTGCCACCCAACTAGATGGATTGCCACATGAACATCACGGCTAAATAAAATCCACAATGTCTACCAGTGTATATTGCTACAATCACACATTAAAAGACATAAAACTACTGCGAGCAAAACTTACTCTAAACCAAGAACCACATTCAATATATTATGCACCTATTTGACAACTTCTCTCCTTGAACATCCACATCACTGCCCAATCATTTATTGCACACTCCACAAGAAGTTCTGACTTGTCGAGCTTATCAATTTTGACCCATCCACAATGTCAACTCACCAAACTGACTCCTCCCCTAGAACAATTATTTAGATTAAGCACAAAAAAATCAACTAACTATAAGAAGGTCAGGACGTCAACTTACAAGTCAGACAATTATTATTCCCTGCGAGAATGCCCTATACAATTCAAAAGATACACTCACTGACACGTCGCCAGTCAAAGGACCCCAAACAATTCGCTCTGATGGCCGATTTACAAGGGCATCTTAGCGATTGCCGCATTACCGTGAAGGTAGATCACTGTGAGGGTTTAAACAAGATTTATCAAGCCATGAAACTCACGATGGGATATAAAATGACGTTATATCAGCTGAAGTGGGGATGACCACAACTGGAAAAACACATTGATTCACTATGTCCCAAGTCAAACAAGTAGATAGACGCTCACCAAGACACAAAGATGTTTTCCAGGTTGGAGTCGCTTGAAATCTGAGAGAGAAAAAAGACGCGACGCTGCCGAACTTCTCAATCCCGCACAAGGGAGAAGGAAGTGCAACACGCTTCTCGTTCGCAGCAAAGTCTTGTTGCAGGAATCTTTCTCTTCGCCAACTCCGGATGAGGCGACCGGCGAAGGCGACAACGACGCAAGGAAACCACGGAGGATCGGCGCCCAGAAAGGGAGAAGCAGCGAGACGCTTCCAACAATGAAACCCTTTCATCAATATCGGTCAAACCGTAATTTCGAACCGGTCAAATTGAACCGGTTCAGTTCGACCACAGCACTCTTAACGGCAAGATAACGGTCGCCGCCGTCTCTCAACGGATAAAACCCACTCTCGAGTGGCCTGGTCCTCTCCTTCCTCTGGTCTCCCTTTCGCTCCACCACTTCCTCGCTCCCTCATCCGATTCCTCGCTCCTCCTCTGTCCGCGCATGAAACGCTAATCCCCAACCCACCCCACCTCGAACCAGCTCACCCATGGCGAGATCCCTGGTCCCCTTCCAGTCCCCCTTCCTCGTCGCGCCGCTCCCGCCACTCCCCCGGTTCGGCCTGCCGATCTACCAGCCCCGGAGGGCCGGTACCAGGGTAAGGATGAGCTTCCAGGAGATCCCGCCGCTCGATTCCTTGGCTCAACTCCAGGGGATCGCTTCCAGGGTGGAGGGTCTCCTGTACACGCTCGCGGATGCCACCGTGGCCATGGATGCTTCTAGTCCCGCGGCCGAGGCGTCCGTTTCCGCCCAGAAGAATGGAGGCTGGTTTGGGTTCATCTCGGAGACGATGGAAATCGTTCTTAAGGTGAAAGTTTACACCGGAATCCCTGTGTGCCATTTTGCTTAAAAGCGCGTTCAAAATTCTCAGCAAATATGTCCTCCATCCTTTGTCTACTTCGTGGCTCTTTGTGAATGGATTACCTAGCGTATTATCACCTATTGACCCCTGACCACCCCCCACCCACCAATTTGTAGATACAAGATGAAATTTTCCACCGAAATCCCTGCGCTACTTTGCTTAAAAGCACGTCGCTTTACTAAGTTGGTTCGATTTGTTTTTTCTTTTCGAAGAAAAATATGCTTCCATTCTTTGTATAGTTCGTGTCTCCGTTTGAAGGGATTACGTAGGCATAGCATCACTTTATTGACCGCCCAAATTGCAGATGCAAGGATAATTTACGCTGGGATGGATTAACTTGACAATCTGCTGCCTGCAGGTGTTGAAAGATGGTCTTTCAGCTATACACGTGCCATATGCTTATGGATTTGCAATTATCCTACTAACTGTAATTGTGAAGGTGCTGACGCTTCCTTTGACCAAGAAGCAGGTGAATACGTGCTACTACACTATTAAAAAATAATTGATTTTTTTTTAATTACTGGTTTGAAGTGTCATTTTTGGTTGAGCGGTTCGCATTAGTTATCTTGCATTTTCTTTTCATCCTCAACTTTGTGATACTATTCTGTAAGAAAAGTCCTTTTTACCTATTATATATCTTTAATTTTGCATGTATTTTTTATCAATGAACTAGTGCACTTTTGCCTCTTATTATCTACTGCAGTTTTGCCATTGCGAGCTTATATGCTTATTCTCACAGTTACTATTGCTTCTATAGGTTGAATCGACATTAGCCATGCAAAGCTTGCAACCAAAGATCAAGGCGATTCAAGAGAGATATAAGGGAAATCAGGTTCGCTCTCAGTCTAATTTCTAGGATGCTGCTTGGAACATTTCTCTTCTTAGTGAATAACAAAAAGCAAATGCAGTTTTTTTTCTTGCTCACTGTTTATTCTTCTTCTCATCTATAACGTGATTTTTCATGTTTCTCTCTCCTCTAAATCTTCCAAAGCAAATAAGTATAATTCATAGTGGTTCATCATCTGCATTGACAAAAAATTTAGATTTTGTTATTGTTTTTATAAAACCTTCATAGCAAAGACATCTCACATCTTCAACTACTCTTTCACTTTTGCAAATTGGGATGCAAGTTTTATTTTAATATTTTCAACCATTGTTGTTCAGTGACTTCTTTGTACTTATTGTGATATTTCTGTTGATTCTCTTTGATCAGGAAAGAATACAGCTAGAGACTGCTCGCTTGTATAAGCAAGCTGGGGTGAATCCATTGGCAGGTAATTTTGCTTCTTAGATATTTCTCTGTCATGTTCATATACTGGCACCTATCCACGTGTCAAGGTGCATTCTAATTCGGATGGTTTCAAATTCTCTTTGGTCAGAACAATGTAGAGATGTCCTATATGTTTTTCCTTTTAAGCATTAGTAAGGTCGTGTATTATGTGTGCTTCACAAGTTCTGCGCTCTCATATCACTAGGAATACAAAAAGGACATTCGTATGTCTATTTGCCTAAAATGAGTTACTTTACATGGTGTGAGGGGGCTTCTTAGTTAAATAGGTTCCTTCTGTAAATTCATTATAAGCTCAGTCTTTGGCGACTTGGTCTATTAACCTGATGAGTTACATTAGTCCAGCCAATAATATGTAAATTATGATTTTAGTCATACATGGGAAATTATGAATTACATTAGGTTGCATGCTCACAAATTAATCAGTAAATACTTCAGAATTTTAAATATGCAATTGAAATGCATCTGTATGTGATATACATGAAAATTAAACTTCATGGTATAGGAAATGATTAGTGAAAACTTTACACGACAGTTCCACAGTAATATACATAATCAAGCAATTTTCTTTCTGCTTTGCATCATATTTGGTTTCATCAGAGTTTTCTTCCATTGTTATGCATTTCTTTGTGTATAGAGTGTCTTCCCTATCCTACTTCCTGTGAAGCCTTATTTACTGTATGAATGCCAAAGAATGTGTTGTATTACAAAAAGGTGAATTTTCCTTGTTTTCTGTTTTGAACTTTTTTTCTAAAAAAAGAACTTGAAAATTGTAAAAAACAAAATGTCATCAACTTTTTGACATTATTGTATGATAAAATTTATTTTTTGTAAAGAAAATGTTTGATTTTCCCCGAAATCAAGAAAAAAATAATGAAAAATATGGGGAAAAAATCAAGTAATATTGGAATAAAAAAAGGAAACAATGGATGTTTCTGTGACTAAATTGGTATTCAGGAATTTTTTTTCTTAAAAATGAATTTCATAACGGGGTGATTTTATATACTGGTGGCTAATGGCAATGCCCGAATTAAGTATGAAGATTACAATTTGAGGATTTGTGGGCAAATTAGAAAATTCGCTTTTCCCACTTTTTTAATAAAATAACCAATGTATGTAGATAAATATCAGGCCAGAATGGCTTCAGACCCTTCACATATCATTTTCAAAAAATAAAAAAAAACCTTCACAATTCATTTTCTATTAGATGATGGGTGCAAGCCATGCTTGGTCTGGATTAGCTTGAGAAATTTCCAGTGTCAGCTATCATTCTATCAACATACTAGTATTTCTGTAATTTCAATGGCTGCAGATTCTTCTTGTTGTCGATTTTGGTACTATAATGTCTGTGCTTCCTAAAAACATTGTTTAGGATGCTTACCAACTTTGGCTACAATACCTGTTTGGATTGGTTTGTATCAAGCACTTTCAAATGTTGCAAATGAGGTACACAATACTGAATTTCTGTGTAAAAAACACTACCTCATTGGTGCACCCAATGACTGATTTGTGAAATTTTCAACTGAAGGGGTTGCTGACAGAAGGTTTCTTCTGGATTCCCTCTTTGGGTGGTCCAACAACAATTGCTGCTCGACAAAGTGGATCTGGCATTTCATGGCTCCTACCTTTCGTGGTAATTTTTTTTTTGTCATAGTGGTTAATATATTTGGATGGATAACAGTGCATATGTTTGTATTTGTTGTATCCCTTTCCTGGCAGTATTTATAGAAAATCCTTTTCGTGTTCAAGCTTTTCAGGATAACTAGGTATATCTTTCATTGACTAATGAAATTTAGAGTGACTTTGTTCAGATTGTTGAAGTCAATGTCTTTTATCTACATGTTGTAGACTATTTCCAATTTGAATCCTCTATGCTTAATTCGTGAATGACATGTAGCTTAAACTGAACTTGAGGCATTTGATATTGTTTTTTTTTTCTGGAATGCAATGAATAAACAAGAGGCACTAAAACTTGCACCTGAGATAAACGATGTAACTTTGGTCAGGACAGAATTAAAATTTACCCTTTTTTCCATTTGTAGCCGTGACTAGACTTTTTTAATTTGAATGAAAAATGCATTCAATTTTTTTTTTTAAATAAAAGCTGTAAGGTCGTTGATCAGTTGCTGATGCTACATAGAGTTTAGGTTATTTAGCTAGCTACCTCTTGGGGCTTCAAATAATGCATTCAACCTAAGGATCTCTATCCTTGGGGGTTTGACACAACCTACATGGATGCTAAATGATTTGTTTACATTTTTCACAGGATGGGCATCCACCTCTAGGATGGTCTGACACAGCAGCCTACCTAGTTTTACCTGTTCTTCTTGTTGTCTCACAATATGTCTCCATGGAGATCATGAAGCCACCCCAGGTCATTTGTACTCCTGAAACTTGCTTTTCTTCTTATTCCTTTTTTTAGTTTCTGGACTTAAATTATGGTATTTAATGGCAGACAGATGATCCAGCTGCAAAGAACCAACTTCTTGTATTTAAGTTTCTTCCTCTTATGATCGGTTATTTTTCACTCTCTGTGCCATCAGGGCTGTCAATCTATTGGTGGGTAACTAGTTTTTTGTATCGTTCAGAGCCTTATGCTAAATTTAAAGAAAAAAACATTTTCTCTTAGTTTACATGCACCATAACCAATATACATCTCAATATACGATAAAATGAGAGAAAATAAATTGAAATAACATGGACACATTCAAAGCAACCAATAGTTGTGAAATGTTTGGAGTGGAAGGAGTAACAAATAGTGGGAGATAAAAGAAAAGTTTAGTTAATGGAATAAAAAAATGATTCGATAAATTGAAACTAGTGATGTAGTCTTCTGTATGGTTGGATAATTCAAGCTCAATTATTTCAACATCGAAATTTCAAAATCTAGAAAAATACTTTTATTATTTATGAGCATGTTTAAGTAACTTCCAGCAAAATGAATATTTCTAGCCGGCTTGCAACCCATGAGTGAGATGGATATATGGAATTTCAGTTTTCTATTGAAATTTATAATAAAAACTGTATGTCTTTTCAATTAGTGATTTCATTCAAGGCTCCCCCTTAAGAATGTATGTTTTGTCTTCCATCAACATCTTGACATGGGCACTGTTCGTGTGGTCCGAGACAAATTTCACTACAACTCTTCATTTCATTCTGTAAATTCTTATTTGATCTTGCTATTGCTGACTATGAGATTCTTTTCCTTTTTATAGTTGCAAAGCTAATTGTATATTTGTGCTCAGGTTCATCAACAACATTCTAAGTATGGCACAACAAATTTGGTTACGGAAATTAGGCGGGGCCAAGCCTGCTGTCAGCAGCGATGCTGGTGGAATCATTAGTGCAGGACGAGCCAAACGTTCTGTTTCGCAGCCAGTTAAGGCTGGTGAAAGGTTGTTATTCCAACTTGGTAGGAAAGTATGCTTTTAAATTTAAATCCAACATGTGGACATTTTCATGAAAAAAAAACAGGTTTAAGCAATTGAAAGAAGAAGAAAGTAGGAAAAAACTCAACCAAGCATTGCCAACTGAGGAGAGACTGCCTTTGGCTTCTACTGACTCTGATGATGAATCAGTTGGGGAATCGAATAATAAGGTACCACTATCGCTTCTTCCATTTGTATATCTGTTTAGACTAAGTCCAGTGTGCATCAGTTATGTTAAACTAGATTACCAAACCACCATCCAAAATATACTGAAATTTCTCGTCTGTCTGTCGTTATGCATGTTATTACCTGCACCAAAAATTGCTGTTCAAATATATGCAGATTAAGAATTTATAATGAAATTTGTCAGTGATCAAAAGTATTTGTAGGATTGTTAGACAAGATCACTTTATCATTACTATATGCTTTCACAACTTCTCTAGATTCAATGGGATTCTCTTGCTCACCTAACTTGTCGCCACAAGCACTGCTCTGTCAAAATTTTACTAGGAATTTGATATGAATGATGGATACAGAATCTTGAATTGGAAGTAGATAAAGTCAGTGTAGTATGCCTAAAACGTAGTAGAAACTGTCCATAGAAGTTGAATATTTTAGCAATCAAAGATAAAATCACAGTTATTTGAATATTTTAGAAAATGACCCAAAGCATATACAGTTATTTGGACTGCTAGCTGGGCAGAAATGTGGTGCAATCTGGTTTTTAGGATTGGGGATGAGCTTTAGTCTGGAACAAGGCAGCTGTGATGGGAGGGAGTGAGGAAGATGTGAGAAGTTTAAAACGAAAATCAAAATCCTAGTTCAGTGTCATTGTTTGTCCACCTGAGCTAGGAAGTATGTCGCGCTATCTTCTTATCCCAGTGTCATTGTTGATCGATTGCACATTCTTCAACCATTTATGGAAGCACCAGCAACAACCAAAGCTTCGCATTCGCTGATCTTTGTTCTCCTTGCTCACATCTTTGCGGCAGTTGAAACCCAAACATTTACTCATTCCCCTTCGATGTATCGTCTATGCATTTTCAGTCTGTGGTTCAAGAGCATGAGTCAGCAAAGTTGAACAGGAAACGGCATATTTTATTTCATTGCATTTAACTTTCAGGTTCGATGAACATGCTAAATATTTTATCCTATTTCTGAAGAAATCAGCTACTGTTTCTAACATCATGATTCATCGAATGACAGGGAGAAATGTTGGAGGAGACATATGCTTCTAGTGAAGGCAAAAAACTCCCAGAATACACTCCACCGAAGAAAGGGAAAAGATCGAAAAGGAGGCGAGCAGCGCTGTAGATTAGATATGAACTGCATGACCCAAAAGTCTAGTCAGTGTTATGCATCTCCCACAGAGAACACACACAAAATGCAAAAATGCATCTCGCCTAGTTTTTACCTAGGCTTTGCTTCGAACTTTGTCGCCCTGTACAATTCGATCGAATTAGAAGGGGATTTGAGGGGAATTTAGCTGATTTATTTTTTTTTTCAGAACTATTTGTGCATGAAATGTTATTCCATAATAGTTGCCGTTTGATTGATCAAAAAGTGTGTGTTAATAGTTTAAATTTTGTTGCCCACAGAATTGTTTTTGAGGAGAATTCGATGATTGTTCTATTCGATATGTTTTTTTTCTCCTCCAAGGATTTAGGTAGTTTTAACTGTCTTCAAGTTCTTTCTATGAGATACATATTGAAATATTTTCAAATTTGTTGTGAAAATCAAATAAAAGGATTTGTTTACTTGTACCCCCTAAATTTTGTTCTTCCAATCGTTCAATCGAATTTAATTGAATGGTGCACCCATAGGCAAAATGGATATGTAAAGGATGAACATAAATCAAACTCCGTCAAAGATGAGATATCTATTTTTCATTGTATTAAATGTCAATACGGTTATAGATTGATCATAAATTTATCTCGACGATTTATCAAACAGTGCACGTGAAATTTAAAATTGTTCAATTAGTGTCCCATATTTTCATATTTATCAAAGGACGCACCTCATTTCTTTTTTAACTCTCCCGTCAAATGTGTATTTAATGCTCAGATATTACATGCATCCGAACCACAATTGAAAATCCCGAGTCATCCAAACATGGGGTTGAAAATTCAAATCTCAGGACCACTGTATTATTGGAAATATAATTTTCGACACCATTTTTTTTATTTGATTTCTAATTTATATCAGCCTGATTTTCTGAAATATTACTGTGAATACCTAATAAAACTTTGAATATCAGAAATTTTGGCCATGGATACACAGAGGGACACTATCCAAATTTAATGGACTTTGGACGAATCAAGAAGAATAGAATCAATGAGTTTTGATCGAAATCAGAGTTGAGTGAACCAAATTCCGAAATATTAACATCAAATGAAAGATTTACAATATGAATTTTTGATACGACGAGAAAATTTAGTTTTAATCCTCTTACCTTTCAATTTTGATTTTGAAGATGGGAAATACGGGAAGAAATTTAATTGAATAACAATCGTTTCGATCGCCCAAAAATATTATAAATATTTTATAAAAAAAAAAGGAAAGTAGACATGCAAGTGTGAAGGGTATCGTTGGAAATATTGGAAAGTGGGGGTTATTTTCTAGATAAAAAATTCAATTAAGGGGCTCGTTGTAATAACATTTATTGCTATATATTTTTTTAAAAAATATATATAAATTGACCAGATCAGTTAACAATCAAACGATAGAGGGGTGATCCATTGTTACGCCGGACGGCGCCGAAAAGCAAATTAAGGTAACTTCCATGGACAGTATCGCCAGCTACAGCGGCGGCGAAACCCTTGTCAGGTGCGAGAACAAGAGAACGCCGGTGGCGGTACAGTACACGCCGACGAGCATTCTTTCCGACGAGAAAGGCTTGTTCTCCACTGGGCTCCTCGAGGGTTTCCCCTTCTCGTACAAGTGCAATGGTGTAAGCATCGAGATCTCTTTCTCCCTTTAGGTTCTTTTTCTTTTGCAAATGGGGGTTTACTCTGCGCGGAGTTCTGCTTTCAGGTGGAGTCGAACGGGTTTATTGAAGGTTCTGGATTTCTTTTCAGTTGCCCTTCGTTGGATCTTCCCAAGGTTACGCTCTGTGATTTTTAATATATTTGCTTTTCTTGTGTGAATCTGCTCATAGCCAATGTTGCAAAAAGCTTAATGCGAGCAGTAAACAGTTGACTCGACGCACATGCTGCGTTATGCACTATGAAGATGTTTATATTGATAGTTAAAAGTATTTATTACTTGCAAAATAACTATACTTACAAATAACAAGCTACTAAATGCGATAGCTTATTTTTAAGTTAATTAGTTGAAATTAATTTAAATTAACTAAATGAGTTCTTTAACTGCATATGGCATATGTGGAATGCTTGGGCTTCTTAAAGCCATGTTCATAGCATAGCAGTGATTTGTCTTGTACTATGCGTGGTATGCTAAGTATCAAGGTTTAAAATTGTGATCCATGCCGATTTTGGTATCGTATCAGGGTGTATCGGCACACTTTTGATACATTTTTTACAGTTTTATTATAAATTCAAATTTTGAATTTTATTTAAAATATCATATATACACCATTGTTACCTTGTGTGTCCTCCAGTGCATACCCTCTTGCACGACTGAGGGGCGCAACCTACGTGATAGTCAACGGTCAATGCTACCCACATGAGCTGTGCTCCTCAGTCGCGATGTCGTGATCAGATCACGAAGGAATTGCAGCCGATGCTACGATCCGATTGTGCTGTGATCTGATTGTGCCGCGATCGCGGATGCAACAATCCGATAGCGGCGGAATCACGATTGCGGACACCGTGAATCATGGTTCTTTGGAACGGACAAGGAACTGTCGGAATGGGCGTTCCGATACGGGAACGCCTTAATCCGCTTCAAGTTTCCGATGAAGAACAATGATTGCCTTGGAACGCCATTTGGAGGTGTTATAATGGAAAAAAAAAGCTTGGAATCGTAGGAACGGAACGACGGACATTTGCTCTATCCACAGTTGCTCCCTGCCGATGTTGACGTACAACTCCTCCACCGACACATTGATCCTCTGTCCTCCGCTGTAGAGCTCCGCCATGTCAATGGCCACCCAGCCCAATGCAAAGGCCTGCCCATTCACGGAGTGTCCGTTGTCGAACACCGTTAATGCCACGGATGAGTGTCGCAATGTCCTCTAGCGACGATGGGCGGAGCACGACCGTCGGAGACATGACATTGATGATGGCAAATAGGGCGATGGCGTCGCCGTCAAAATGGAGCTTGTTTGCGATCTCGAGTGCGATGTTGTTGCTTCTACTGTTTTTTACTATGTTCAAAATGAAAACATATTAATAGATTTTGATTGCAATCAGATTTTTTGTTCTTCGCAACTGCAATATGCAGTTGATTCTTTGCAATGCAGTGATCAAAAGTAATTTTTGTTATATTTTTTATTATGTTATTATTGTATAATAGTTATGTATTAATGTGTTGATTTTTTAGGGTTCATATATTTTATTTTTTGATTGTTAATATAATTTATATATTTATTTATTTTATTATTCTCTATTTTTTATTTATAAATCCATGTTGTGACCGTTATGTAAAATGATATCAGAATTGGATTGGTAGTATCCGCGATAGCCACTGCGACCGTTCTTACGAACCATGTGGTGAATCGAAATCGTGGACGCCACAAATCGCAATCACGGACTCTGTGATCCGATCGCGATTGCGGACGGCACGGGTTGACATTTTAAACCTTGTTGAGTATATCCATTCACCTCCATCCACAGCAAAATTTTCCTTTTTGTGGTGCTTTCTTAACATTGTGAAAGTTATTCTTTACTTTTCTGTCTAGCAGCTAAATTGTTATATGATTTTTATTATAGAACATGGACTTCAATGAATCTACTCTCAGATAACAACAGTTTGTCCATGATTTAATGTTTTCTCAGTTTGTGTAATGAATTTCAGATAGTATCTGCTCTCAAGTCTTCGAAGAATGCAGGTGGGATTTTGAATCATATATTTTTGGATAGCGGGGTAAGCCTTTATACAATAGTGAATAGATTGAAAGGGACACATCTTGGATCTCTCGATGAAGCTATTACAGAAGTGATTCATTGCCCACCCAATATGGAACAGTTTCAAAAGTGGAAAGGTGAAAGCCTTTCTAAGTGATTTCAGTTTATTTCTCTTGTAGTTTGTGATTCAAGGCCGGTTGCATTGAATTATTGGATTCAAGAGATTTATCTCTTTCTTTTGCAGCATTATTTGCGCCAAATGGACATGTTGGAATTATTGCTTTAATTGCAGATGAGACTAGGTATATTATTGAGCCATAGCTGGACACTATATACCATGTTGGCACAGTCACTTGTTAGGATATAATGGCTATCTTTCATTGGAATTTCCTCTTTGGTAATTTGTGGTCCATCATATATCTTTATTCTTCACAGAATCTTTCATAATTCTCGATGGCCACTGATCAGTTCCTCAATAAGTATTTTTTAGTTTAATTAATCTTTTATACATTGTGAATTATCGCCAGCATGTATTTTGTCATACTATGTTTTTCCAGTTGAATTGGGTAAGAAACTCATTGTTCCTTTTTGTTCTGTTCCTTCAGTATTGAGGAGCAGGCATCAGGACCGGTGAAAGAGATTGATGATATTACTGTAAAATCAGCAGAAGATTCACTCTGTTGCTCTAATTTGACAAAGTTGCAGAGGCCTGACGAATCTTTTCCCAATCGTTGTGATCTAGATAATCATTTCTCAAGCAAAAAGCAAGGAATCAAATATGGTGTTGACTTGGTTTCAGATAATGAAGCACAAAATAATAGTGAAGTGATGGGATATGGAGTAAATGCAGAAGGGAAGAAGAACTTCTCTGAAACCCCTAATAAAAATCAACAAAGAAAAGTTGAAAAAATTACAGAAAATAGCCGCATCATGAATGTCAGAAGCTTGCTCTCAACTGGAATCCTAGAGGGATTGCCTGTAACTTATAAAAAGGGCGAGGTCAAATTTCATCATATGCTAATTTCTATCTCCTAACTTTTTTCTTCGTTCTGTAAATGTTTGTGTTTTGTTCAACACAAATGGTTGGCTATTTCCAGGCAAGGATTCATGGAATCATAAGCAATCTTGGGTACCGTTGTGGTTGCTCCTCATGTAACTATAACAATGTTAGTTGCTATACTTTTCCCATTCTCTTCAACTGAAACTGCTTTTTAGCTGTTAACTAGCACACTGCTTGTACTAAAGCACCTACTTGATCCATGTTCTTGTGTAGCTGAATTTATTCCTCAAATATCCATTAATCTTTGGTTGCTAGTGAGCACAAAAGCAGTCTATATTTTTATATTGCAGCTACGACTACAACTAGGTCTTGTATTTGCAGAAATTTTCATGCATCTCATTTTTTCCTAGCCTATATTGCTCAGATATGTGGTTTAGGTAGTTCTATGGTAGTCTGATTGGTAGAGTAAATCCAATTCTTTTCTACTTGGGCTGGGTTATATAAAACAAGTTATAAATCTTATGAGATTATTATAATGTGAAATACTTCTGTTTTCTGAAATCATGACATTCAAAATGTAGGTGCTTTCTGCTCTTGAGTTTGAAAAGCATGCTGGTATGACTTCAAACAATCAAAATGATCACATCTTTTTGGAGTGTGGTATAACTATCTATCAGTTAGTGAAAATCTTGAAGGATAGACATATTCAACTTGGATCGCTTCATAAAGTGTTCATGGAGTTTCAGAACCAACCTTCTATGGAACACTTCAAGAAGTGGAAAGGTTACTCAGGTATACAACCATTTTCCAAATTTTTCTTGTAGAGATTTTCTATTATAAACTTTTTATTTGTCGATTCTATTAAAGATACTAGGGTTCAATCTTCTCAGTATATTAAGATTTAGATATTTATGTTTTTTTTTTGTTTCTGTTTCTAGGATCATTCTCTGTGGATATCAATAAAAAAGAAATCAGCAAAGATGTGGATGAAACTGAACCTAATGACCTGAAAATTCAAATTACAGATAACTCAGTTCTACAGTGAGTCATTATAAGAATTCATATTGCTGTTTCCTTCTTACAAGTATTATATTTGAATTTTCTCCAGAATAGTATTTACTATTTACTATAGAAAGATATACTTAATTATGCTAAAATTAATTAATAAGGTTCTGTTTTTGTTAAAAATATTTATTTTTTACTAATTCATGATTCACATTTTTTTAATCTAAATAGTTTCCTGACTATTTGGCATCAACTCCATAGATTGTAGCTCTCTTGTTCTCTATGGAAGACTATATCATTACTAATAACCCAGTTAGTTTCTTTATTTCTGATATATTAGCCATCATACATTCTTAATTTAAAAGTTATTGTGTTCTAACAGAAACTTGTTTATTCCAAACTACATGAAAAAAAAAAAGACCACCGGACTCGTGCAATTGTGCTAGTTGGTTTTATATACTCTTAAACATCAAATTAACATATTGATAGAGATTGTTGCACTTGAAGAGGTTGTCAATTTTATATACTCTTAAACGCCAAATTAACACATTCACAGGATGAAGATTGTTACACTTGCTGAGGTTTTAAAACAAGTGTAAGTATGCAATTGTTTTGTTTCCCATCTTGCTCTACTTTTGATTTATATGTGAGCGAAGTGTTTGATTTTACTGTTTCCTTCTTACAAGTATTATATTTGAATTTTCTCCGGAATAGTATTTACTATTTACTATAGAAAGATATACTTAATTAAGCTAAAATTAATTATTAAGGTGCAGTTTATGTTATTATTATTATTTTTTTACTAATTCATCATTCACATTTTTTTTAATCTAAACAGTATCCTGACTATTTGGCACCAACTCCATAGATCGTTGCACTCTTGTTCTCTATGGAAGACTATATCATTACTAATACCCCAGATATATTAGTCATCCGCATCTTTGCTGATATATTAGTCATCATACATTCTTAATTTAAAAGTTATTGTGTTCTAACAGAAACTTGTTTATTTCTAGTTGGTTTTATATACGCTTAAACGTCAAATTAACATATTGGTAGAGATTGTTCCACTCGAAGAGGTTGTTGGTTTTATATACTCTTAAATGCCAAATTAACACATTCACAGGATGAAGATTGTTACACTTACTGAGGTTTTAAAACAAGTGTAAGTATACAATTGTTTTGTTTCCCATCTTGTTTTACTTTTGATTTATATGTGAGCGAAGTGTTTGATTTTACTGTAATCTTCCAAATCGAGTTAAATAGCTATTGTCAGCCCTTGTAGGGGTGTTTTGAATATGACGATCAAACATGCAATTGAACGTTGAATACTTTTATTTTGTCAAGCTTTTGCTGTTAGGCATCCGTGTGCTGGGAGAAAAAAATCTAAGTGTAACTGACATGGAAATTTTTGTTTGTACAATTCTTAAATTTTTCTGTCAGCATAAGGGTAATCATTATTATAAAGGAAGAAACTTTTTGTTTATCCAATGTAAACTCCGGAAATGGGGTCTTGGCTCAAGAAGCAGAAAGTGATACAAAGTCAGCCTTATTTCTAGATAATATGAAAAGCTCCACAAGCTTCTCAAGACACATAGAAGAATGCTATCCTTCTCTAGCTTCAAGTGTTACCTTGAGTTCTAAGCCATTTGGATCATCTATAGAGTTCAGTTCTCATGCATTGTCAAATATCACTGGAATTCCTGATTCAAGACAAGTATAATAATGCCATCCTTCCCTAGCTTCAAGTATTACTTTGAGTTCTAAGCCATTTGGATCAACTATAGAGCTCAATTCTCATGCATCGTCAAATATCACTCGGATTCCTGAATCAAGAAAAGTAGAAGAAAGTTATCCTTCCCTAGCTTCAAATGTTACTTTGAGTTCTAAGCCAATTGGATCATCAATAGTGTGCAATTCTCATGCATCCCCCAAATATCACTAGGAATCCTTGATACAATAACAACAAATCTTATTCCATTAGATGGGGTCGGCTATATGAATTTTTCTATGTCATTGGGCTACTATATTATCATCTATACTTAATTAAGTTTATCTTGTTTTATTGTTGCTAACTAAATCCTTTTTGGTCTTTCTTTTCCACGTTTGATGTGTGTATTTGTCATAGTTTCACATCGCTTAACTGAAATATTTATTGGGCATCTAAGTACATATTTATACCACCTTAAATATGTCTCAGAGTTTTTTCTCAATAGATGCAACTTCGATTTTCTCTCTAATACTCTTATTTCTTATTTTGTCCATTCTCGTATGTCCACACATCTATCTTAACATCCTCACCTCTGTAATTCTCATTTTCTGCTCATGTACTCGAGTCATAATCCAATATTCAACGTCATATAACATAACAAGTCTAACCACTGTTTTGTAGAACTTCTCTTAAAGTTTTAGAAGTACTTTACGATAATTAAAACACCCGACGCTCTCCTCCATTTTAATCATCCTACTTATATTATATGTAAGACATCTCTCTTAATCTTTCATTTTGCAAAAATGATCTTAGATACTTAAAATTCTCGGTTTTAGATAACTTGTCATCTCTTATCTTAACACTTGCCCCATTATGTCTAATATTATTAAATTTAAATTTCATATATTTTGCCTTTACTAAGTCTAAAATCTTTTGCTTCTAGTCTTTTCTCCAAGATTCTAGTTTAGCATTTACTTCTTCATGCATCTCATCTATCAAAATAATATCATATGTAAATATGCTTACGGCACTAGGTCTTGAATGTGTCCAAGTTCGTCCGCGAGTAGTGTAAAAAGATAGAAACTTAGAGTTAATCCTTAATGTAACCCTATCTTTATTGGAAATACTTCAGTTAATCCGCTTGAAGTCTTTACTCTAGTTGTTACTTCCTCGTACATATCCTTAATTAGTTCATTATATATTATGTTAACAATTCTCTTTTCTAGAATTTTTCATACAATTTCTCTTGGTACTCTATCATAAACTTTTTCTAAGTCAATGAATACTATGTGTAGATCTTGCTTTTGCTTCTGATACTTTTAAATTAGTTGTCTGAGAAGATGTATAACTTCTATTGTCGATCTTCTAGGCATGAACCCAAATTGATTTTCGCTAACCGTGGTCTTCTTCCTTAATATTTTTTTTTATTACTCTTTCCCAAAGATTCATGGTATGACTCATTAGTTTAATACCCTGATAGTTTGCACAATTTTGTACGCCCTCCTTATTCTTATATAAGGGAATTAAAATATTTACCCTCCATTGATCAAATATTTTTTTATATTTTCAATATCATATTAAATAATTTTGTAAGTCATTCAATATCTTATTTCCCTACGTACTTTCATACCTCTATCAGAATATCATCTGGTCCAACAACTTTTCCATTTTACATCTAATTTAAATTCTACGATAAAAATTTAAATTTTCATGTTCATTTGGATCATCTATATAGAGTTCAGTTCTCATGCATTTAAATTTTCATGTTCATTTGACTTGCTTAAATTGGTCACTTAAATTTTCATTAAAAAGTTGATGAAAATATCTCTTCCATCACTCTTTTATTTCTCTATCATTTACTAGTATTTTATTGCATTCATCTTTAATGCATCTTATTTGGATAAAATCTTTTGTCTTCCTCTTTCTCACTTATAAATGTTTCTTTTTCCTTTTTTGCATCTAATTTTCGATATAACCGTTCTTTGCTTCATTCACTGTTTTCTAGTCTCTTTTTTGACTATTGTATATTTTTTTAAGTTTGTCTCGTTTTTACAAATATATAATTCCTTATAGATTGTTCGTTTTTCTTCCACTTTCTTCTGTACTTTCTCATTCTACCACCAAGATTCCATACTTAGTGGTGCATGCCCTTTTGATTCACCAAGTTTACTCTTGGCTGCTATTTTCAACTTTAATAATATCTTATCCCATATCGTATTAGGGTCACCGTATATTTAACCTAATACTTGTACTCCTACCTTTTCCTTAAATATGTTCTATTTCCTATTCTTTAACTTTCATCATTTAATTCTAGGAGTTGTATATATTTTTCTTCTATTGATACTATGCTTGAGGTGTATATCCAATACTACTAACTTTTATTGGATAGTTAAGATTTCTTCAAGGATGACTTTGCAATCTTTACAAATCTTTCTATTCCTCTTCCTAACCATAAAAAGGTTAATTTGCGATTTATTATTCTCACTTTTAAACGTGACTAAGTATTTTTCTTTTTTCTTAAAAAATATATTAGCTAGTAAAGGTCATATGTTATTGTAAAATTTAATATAGTTTTATCTTCTTTATTTCTTGTTCCAAACCCATAACCCTCAGGCACCCTCTCATATTCCTCATTTTTCACTCCGACATATTTATTTAGATCGTCTTCTATTAAAATCATTTTATTTGGTAGAATATTTTGTAATACTTCATCAAGGTCGTTTCAAAACCTTGATTTGGCATCTTCATCCAATCCTGCTTGAGGTGCATATATGCTAATTATGTTCATAGTTTCTTTCTCCACTACTATTTTGAGAGTTTTAATTTTATCTTCCTTTCTAACTTCTCTTACAACTTCATCCTTCAATAAACTATCTACAATAATACTCACCTCATTTCTTATTTTACTCTTTCCTATGTACCATAATTTAAAATTCGAGTTCTTTATCATCTGTCTTCTTGCCTACCCATTTTGTCTTTTGTACACAAAATATTACTACTTCTATTCATCATATCGACTACTTCCATTGTTTTACCAGTGATGGTTTCTATGTTCTATGTTTCAAATCTTAGACTATTAATTTTTCTATAATATTTGTTCTTACCCAACCTATGGTATGATAACTCTTACCTATTTAATACTATACTCAAATTCTAATAAAGATGTAACGGTCTTTGTCGAGATATTACAGTCGGACTCTACAACGCAAACTCTTGCATATTTATCACTACAATCGAGTTCTAGAGATGTAACGGTCATTGCCGAGACATTATAATCAAACCTTGCAACGCGTTTCTATCGGAGAACACCTTAGCAGTATCACAATAGTTTAGTGGATCAATTCATTGAACATTTGTCTTAGTTTAATGTTAGTTGGCAACCTAACGCAACTCTCCTCCTTTATCCAAGCTTGGGACCGACCATGACAAGGTTAACTCATCATGGGCGGAGTTACTGGGATTCTTGGATCTTTGCGATTAAATACAGAAAGCAATACTGATCCAGGAAGCCCAACTCAATGCCTACCACGGAAGGAGGTCCTTGCATTTTTTTCAAGTTCAACTTCTAGTACTGATGTGAATTTGGATCTCCCAGAACTTGATTCATCACTTAAACGCTTACAGTGCTTAAGCATCTTGGATGGTATGTCACAGTTGACAAAAAGGTATATATTTGTAGACAACTTAACATCACTTCCGTATTTCATCTGTAATGTAACTGAAGATGAGTAGGTGCTTTTAATGTTTATTCACTTTCAAGTTTTGGAGAATTAGTTTTCAGCTGCATAGTTGGATAAATAAGGAACTTGCTTCAATTTCTTTCTTATTATTTTGTATTCAATTTGCACTACTCAGGGTGCTGAGATCGTCGGGTGTACCTGATGCATCAAAATCTAATAGCAACCAGTTGAAACATAAGGTTACTTCTCAAAGTGGTTCCAAGAAAAGGTGTGCTTTGCTCCAATAAAGAGTGAATCTATCTCCACTCCTGCCTTCTGAAAGCAGATTTAGTTTGAGATATTTTTCTTTGTTTAGGGATAATAACTTGCACCGCTCGATTTTCAATGAAAACGGTCTTCAAGATGGATCTAAATTGTCTTACTGTGTAAAAGGAAAGGTATTTTTTTTTATCATGGGTTTCCTGTCAAATTAGTTAGATTTCTTGAGTTGGTCCTTTTGTAATCATATGATTGCTTTCTTTCTTTTTAGACAATGAAGACTGGTCGTAAAGAAGGGAATTGTATCATGTGTGATTGCTGTCACAAGAAGGTACATTGCTTCCATTTTTGTCATGTTGAATTGTCCTTGTGGCATTAAAATTCTAAAACCAACTCTTTGTAATCAGATGAGTCCTTCACAGTTTGAAGCCCATGCTGGGTTCCATGAAAGACGCAAACCGTAAGCTAACATTATGTCTTTGTTGATTGATTTTGAAAATTAATGAAGTGCAAAACTAAAAAATTAGTTGGCTTAATTATTATATTTCTGTATTTGTGCAGATACCGCCACATTTATACTTCTGATGGGATAACACTCCATGACTTGTCAATTGCTCTGTTTAATGATCAAAACTTGATAGCAAGTTCCAACAATGTTTTATGTGCAACTTGCAGAACTGGAGGGAATCTGGTTTGCTGTGATGGTTGCACCAAATACTTCCATCCAGGTGAAAGTAAACAAATATTTCAATAACCTTATAGTAATTATAGTAGTCAGTATAACATTTATAATCACCATATGTTCTTTAATTTAATCAAATTCCCAAATTAATTTATCTGTTAACAAGTACAGCTAGCGTTAATTTGAACAATCCAAAATTCAAACTTTTTTTTTATGTTGTTCAAACCTAATTATCAGGACGTTTAGATCTTATGTCATACTAAATGTTTTAGGGACTATTAATGGCACCAGAATGTTGTCATATCTAACAACTTGGATATCACTGTCTGTCTATATCCTTCTTCAAAAAGTTAGCTAGCATGCTTCTCATAGACTTGCCACAAAATTACAGCTTGCTTGGAGTTGCAAATTGTTCCCGGCAGTGAGTGTTACTGTCCACATTGCATGGATCTCAGATTTAGACCTCATGCAATAAATGATCGCTCAAGACTTCGCTTAACCACTGAAACAGATGAATTTCTTTGTTGCACCCTTTGCAAGTATGTTACCATCTAGACTAAATTCCTTGATTCTTTTTTTGTTGCCATATTAAAGTGTGATTTGGGCATGTGTCATGTTACCAAATTGTCTCTTTCAATATTCCAGGGATGGCTCTTTCATTCTCAATGTTTTTGGTCCAAAAACAATTATTTTCTGTACACAAGTATGTCACTTGTTTTCCTTCAAGTTCTTTCTTTGACATTATTTATTGTAGCATCGTTTGATGACTTCCACTTTTAGTGTGAAAGGGAGTACCATATCGGTTGTTTAAAGGATCATGGAGTTTGCGACCTAAAGGTGACTGCAGATTCCTTTGTTCCATTTAGTTATTATGCTGGCTTAACATGATAAATACTGTTTGGAGGCACCATTGCTATTTGTATTTATAAGGTTTGATGCAGGAAGTCCCATTGGATTGCACGTGGTTCTGTTCTGTAGAATGTGGATCAATTCATTCTAGTCTGCAAAACTTAGTTGATGACGGTGAAAAGTCTTTTCCAGATTGGCTATGCAGCTCGTTAAAAACTTCGGGGAGCGATTTGACTGATGTCCTTGAAGCTGGTATCTACTGGCAACTTCTGAGTGGTAACTATGTTAGTGACAAATTGAAGCTTGATAAGACCATTGAAGTTTTCAAAGTAAGTTTTAATTTTGATTGATGGGAGAAAGATATTTTAATGTTCTTCTAAAATCACATGCACTCTGTTTCTTTGTGTGAACATGCATCAATTGTTTGTCTCCATTTACATTTGTGTAGAAGTACTTTTACACGAATAAAGGCTATTGGTCTGGCTCAACATAGTGCAAATAAACTCAGCATCCTTTTTGTTAGTGCAGGAAGAAATTATGTTCAGCAGACTAAGTTCCTGGGCTTTCTAAACTTCATTATCGCATCTTAAGAGTCTCCACCTTTCCATCTCCTGTTCTGAAAGTTAGATTAGGTATAGGCACGACCTCCTTTTATCCTTTTATTAGAAGTATCTCTTTTTTATACCATGAATTGGAACCATTCAGAGGTTAGTCAAAAACTCAATTATGGCTTAGGTCTTGATTTGGACCCAGTTTGATCATCTAGATGTTTCATTGAGATAGATGGCCCAAACCTGAGCCATTCCTTTGCAGAAGAACGGATCTAGATCGATTACTCTGACTGGTACATATTTGGGTGGATGATTCTTGATTCAACTTCTGTCACAAATAACAAAACACCCGGAATGGGCCAAGCATGTGCCTATCCAAAGGACAGATAGGAGGTAATTCTACCATGGTAAAGATAAGGTCGTTTTATACAGTTATATAAAGACGAACTAGTAATGCATGTTGGCATGCCTTGGATGATTTACCACCAAACTGATATTTTCAAATTTGTATCGCTGAACTGTCAAGAAAATAGATCACCGCTACTACCACAGGGTCTAGTAGCAAAATCACCTAAGTGAACTTCACCTCTCAAGATGTTCCTCACATCACTGCAAAATTTCAGATTTATCTGTGCCCAACTATGCCAGTTAGGAAGTTGGAATTCCTTGCATGAACTGTCATGAGGAGATCAGCAATCAGCAATAATCTGTCTTTGAAAGCACTGGATCAAATGATTCCCATGTTCTCCTTGAGTCATAATAGAAGAATCAAGGAAGCAAAAGCCATCTAGATGGAACTTGACCACCCAATACTGGAGACCGTCAATAATCTGTAGTTGCCACTTGAGGAAAGAACTTTACTGAAAGGATCGAATGCCCGCTATAGAATCTAGGGTACCAACTGCATCATTAATCTTTGTGTGTGACTCGAAGTCAATGATGTTATCTTTCAACGGTAACAATTGGCGAGCAGGTGTGGTGTCTAAAAAGTTTGGTCAACAAACTGAACATTAGGATGATCCCCAACCCCATCATTGATTATTGGTTAATGCAGTTTCTTCCCCTTTTTTGCTTAATTAGGTATTTAACTGCACAATGAGGATATTTGTTCTATCAAATTTTACTGCGATCAATTTTCTGACAGTAGGAAGTATATTATCCTATCGTCGGAGGAGGCAATGATTTTCTAACCTCTATGGTTTATGGGTAAGTTTTTTATTTATTTGTCTTTTGTGTCTGCTCGCTCGAATGTCATGTGTAGCATTTTGGATTTTTTCAGAGAAGATGCAGCAGGCAAATTGCTTGGTGGAGTATATTGTGCAATCATTGCTGTAAAGTAATATTAATTTTCTCCTTTAACAAAAGATATTTTGTTCTTATATTTAAGTCCATTGTCGAAGCTAGGTTGCATCTGGCATCTGTAATGTTATTTAGATGGCTGTCTAGCCTTAATCTTTTATAGCTTTGTTTTTTTTTCTGTAAAATTCAGGTCGGTCATTATATCAGCTGCAATCTTTAGAGTTTTTGGTCGGACGGTTGCAGAGATCCCTTTGGTGGCTACTCGTGAAAAATACCGAGGAAACGTGAGTAGGCATTTACAGTGTTTTTCCTCCATCCTAATTGAGTCAAAATCTTAACCGAGGCATTGCGATCATTCCATTGATTAAGCTTGCCTCAGCTAAGAATCTAAAAACATTGCTAATTGATACGCAATTGAAAAATATGGCATAGACATTACTTGTTGGATTCTTATGCTTTTCTTCTACTTGGAATCAGGATTGCTTCCGTGTTCTTTTCTCACTAGTCGAGCAAATATTGTCTAGCTTGGAAGTCGAGTACATCATAGTTCCCACTACCAAAGATATGCTCTCATTATGGACAGACAAGTTTGGGTTTTCAGAAATAGCAGAGCAAAGGGTAACTCATCTCTCACGCTTAAGTTGCTGCCAATTCATTTCATCGAGGATACTGTTGGTTTAAGCAAAACACTTGGATTGTCCAATGGGCGCTTGAAATTTTCTTTTCTTTTTGTATAAACAGTTGAAGGCATATTTGATGGAATATCCACTAATGATGTTCGAGTCAACAACTATTCTGGAGAAGGCAATTGTCAGGGAGCCGATCGCACCAAGTAAACAAGAAGCCATGTCTACCCAGGAGCACGCACCCAAAGAGGCACAACTGGAAGGGGCCAGTCAGTTGGAGGAAGCTACTTTAACAAAAGGGGGGCATGTACCTAAAGAAATGGAGATAGATGAGGTCTGCCCAATTAAGGAGGTGGAAACCACATCAGCAGAAGGGGATCATGTGCCTAAAGAAATCAATACGCATGAGGTCTATGCCATGGAGAACATACTGCCAAGTCAGCAGGAGGCCACATCAACAGCAGGAGGACATGCAACTGAAGAAGTTGAGGTAGATGAGGTCCTCCCTACTTTAGCAAAAGGGGGGCATGTTCCTAAAGAAATGGAGATAGATGAGGTCTGCCCAATTAAGGAGGAGGAAACCACATCAGCAGAAGGGGATCATGTACCTAAAGAAATCGATACGCATGAGGTCTATGCCATGGAGCTCATACTGCCAAGTCAGCAGGAGGCCACATCAGCAGCAGCAGAACATGCAACTGAACAAGTTGAGGTAGATGAGGTCCCCCCTACTTCAGCAAAGGGGGGGCATGTTACTAAAGAAATGGAGATAGATGAGGTCTGCCCAATTGAGGAGGAAACCACATCAGCAGAAGGGGATCATGTGCCTAAAGAAATCGATACGCAGGAGGTCTACGCCATGGAACTCATACTGCCAAGTCAGCAGGAGGCCACATCAACAAAAGGAGAACACGCGTATGAAGAAATTGAGGCATGGCAAGTTTGTCAAATAGAGATGGAGTCGGTTGTGCCAAATCAGCACGACGCTGCATCAGTAGGAGGGCATGCACCTGAAGAAATGATGGCACAAGAGCTCAATCCCAAAGACCCTGTAGTGCCTAATCAGCAGAAGGCCATGTCAGCTGAAGAGCAGAAACTTGTGCCTATAATGCCAAGTGAACAAGAGGCCGCCACAACAAAAATCAAGGCACAACAGGTCTATCAAAGGCGAAAGTGCGTAGTCCCATGTCAGCATGAGTCCACATCAGCGGAAGAAGTGAAGCATTCGACTAAGGGAGTCGAGGTAGACAAGGTCTATCAAAGGCGTTTGCGGGGGAAGTGGAGAGGAGCAAGTGCTCCTGATCCTTAACTCAGTTTGATCTCCAATTTTGACGGATTGTCTTTTCATTTGTTCCATGATTTTTTTGATCTTGCAACTCATTGTGTTTGCTCCACATTTGGCTATAGTGAAAAATACTTGTAGAATTCTATTTATCATTGAAATATTCTACCTGAAATTCTCAATTTTTATTATTTTATCTTGCAAGTGTTAAAATCATTATTTTATTTAATGGAAAAGTGATGTAGCAAAGGTGTTGAAAATTGCTTGTGCCATTATTTTGTGAGAAGCAGATAATTTTTATCAAATCTAGAAATACTATTAATTAATTGTTGAGAATATGGACCAAAATTATATATATGCAAATAATATTTATTTGCATTATTTTTTATGTTGAATTAAATGAAAGATTAGATTAGAATATTAATTAGATTCACCCACACATGAAGGAAAGCTTCCCGAGATCGATTCTCATTGGTCCGCACAGAAACCCACGGATCACCTCTCAAGAGTTATTCTACGCCGTCGATCCGAGACAAATCCAACGGCTACTGCTCATCGCGCTGCTCGATCCGAGGCCTCGCGCCCCCGCGCGCTCAAACTCAGAGCTATAAATTTTGGTGCCGCCGCTGTCCTTCCTCCTCATCACCAGCAGCAGCAGGAGGATTCAGAGATGGATGCGAGCGCAACAGCTGGCACAGGGAAGGGGAAGAAGGGTGCGGCCGGGCGGCGAGGTGGCGGCCCGAAGAAAAAGCCTGTTTCCCGCTCCGTCAAGGCTGGCCTCCAGTTCCCTGTCGGCCGCATCGGCCGTTTCCTCAAGAAGGGGCGTTACGCCCAGCGCGTCGGCACTGGCGCCCCCGTCTATCTCGCCGCCGTCCTCGAATACTTGGCCGCCGAGGTGAGTTTTCATCTGAGTTCGACCAAAGCTTCCTCATATTTTCATGGTCCGATCCGATTTGAGCCGTCTGATTATGCGCAGGTGCTGGAGTTGGCCGGTAACGCGGCGCGCGACAACAAGAAGAACCGGATCGTGCCCAGGCACGTGCTGCTGGCGATACGGAACGACGAGGAGCTGGGTAAGCTGCTGGCCGGCGTGACCATCGCCCACGGTGGCGTGCTGCCGAACATTAACCCTGTGCTGCTGCCGAAGAAGACGGACAAGGCAGCGGTGGGCAAGGAGAACAAGTCTCCGGCGAAGAAGGCCGGCAAGTCTCCTAAGAAGGTGACTTAGGAGTTCAAAAGGTCCCTCCCTTTTTGCCGCCTCCGTCGATCTGCTGTAGGAATGTCAGACATTGTATCTAGTTGTTAGAGATGATATCTAATGGAGTCATGCGATTTTATTTGTGCTACTCGCACTTGTAATAGCATATCCCAGAAGTAGACTTTGCTAATCAGCGATCTCAGGAAAAAGACGTATATCTCACTGTTCTTACCGTCGCTGCTTGCTTCCTTTTTATTTAATGTCAAAAAGCTTGCCTGGAAGGTGTTTGTCTATGAATTTAGCTAAATATGTCTTGACGGTGATAAGATCAGCTTAATGTTTGTAACACGAGCATGAACAGCAGCTTGCAGCTAATCCAACTTAAAAGTTACGAGCAACTTTAACAATAAAATTTTTCAGTTCTTGTTCGTGTTGCAAAGGAATAACTTTAGCTGCTTTTTAATGCCATCTTTATTGATAATTTCCCAATAGAACAACAGAATCATAAATCAAATCATAGTGCAAACCAAGCATTGTAGCTAAAAACTTGAAACACAATGAATTTCAAAAATTATGCGCGGAAATTATCATTTCCCTGAATTGCAAGAGTTCAGACGGGAACTGAGGATTTAAGATTGTAGTTTTAGGGTTTAATAATTATTAAATATACATTTTAACCACTGTTGTTGCAATAAAGTCAGAACTTTTATAATAAACCACATTACTTTATACCAGGACAAATATGACAATGAACAGGATCACAAAAATGTTCACCTTTTCTACTGCTACTAATTTTTAATGAGACAAGAGTAGCTGCACGAAAAGCAACAAAGGAGGGATTGGTCAAATATTTTGTAGCATGAGCAATACTTTGTTGTGTCCACGTCTCTTCTTCCCAGAGAAATCGATTCTTGTTCTGTGATGGACATTAAAAAAATAAAAACTACTTGATTTGGGTCCTCTGTGATGGACAGAATCCTAACAGTACACTATAGATTCAGATATAAGCCCTAAATAAAGTAGTGCAAACTACTAGAAACAATATAGACCACAGCTAGAATGTCAGCTAGTAGAAACAATATAGACCTAAATAAAAGAGGGAACTTTCAGCTAAACGAGATTTGAAACGCTCCTACTCACAGCAGAAGAAACTCATGATTCATCACCACTGAATCAGCAAAGTTCTGGCGCAAAATCAAACAACTGATAAAGAACTTAGATCACATTTTAAAATTTTAATGGCTTTCAGAAGCGTTAATCAATTCAACAATTGGGGAATTGTCCACAAAAAACAATTCACAAGATGGTAACAAAGTTACCGGATGATAAGAATCTTGCCATCCATTCAATAAAGAAACTTGATGAGCATGCTTAATCATGAGCACGAATAGCATTTGACAACGAGATACAGGAACGCCAGTAGCTTCGAACTGAACAATTTCTAAGTAACAAACACCTTCATTAACAATGCATTTCAAAAAACAATGTTAGAGCACAGAATATCGGAAGCACATCATCTCAGTCTTGCATATCAGAAAGTGCTATATTACATGATGAACAATCTACCAGTAGAGCAGGCATTAAAGGAAGAAACAACAAGAGAAACCGCAGATACCGAGATCCCTAACAGAATCAACGGAGAACCAATCGACCTGCATAAGTTCAAGAGCTGGTGAACTTGGTGACGGCCTTGGTACCCTCTGAGACAGCATGCTTCGCGAGTTCACCAGGGAGGACAAGGCGGACGGAGGTCTGAATCTCGCGCGAGGTGATGGTGGGCTTCTTGTTGTAGCGAGCAAGGCGGGACGCCTCCTGGGCGAGCTTCTCAAAGATGTCATTGATGAAGGAGTTCATAATGGACATGGCCTTGCTGGAGATCCCGATGTCCGGATGGACCTGCTTGAGCACCTTGAAGATGTAGATCTTGTACGTCTCGGTGCCCTTCTTCGCCTTCTTCTTCTTCTTGTCGGCAGCGGCGGACCCGTCCTTGGAGGGGAGGCGTTTGCCGGCTTTGGGCTTCTTCTCCGCCGGGGCCTTCTCGGCTGCGGCCTTCTTCTCCTTCTCCTCCGCCTTGTCGGAGGAGGCGGGCTTCTTCTCCGCTGGCTTCTTGTCGGCCTTAGGCGCCATGGTCGATCGCGATCGAGGAGACGGATCGAGGGTTGGAAGAGGGACGGAAACGGAGTTCGAGACGGGAAGAACCGACGGGCGGGGGGACTTTATATAGATAGAAGAGGATGACGGTGATTGGGTGAAAAGTTTCAGGCTTGGATCGATGAGGTGTACTGTGTTCTTACTGTGGGATTTAGAAACGTAAGTAAATAAACCCCATTGACGGTCGAGATTGTTTCACATATGCGGGCGATGGTCTCCGGACCAGAAGCGGAAATCCAATCGGACTAATTGAAATTATGGGCTTTAATTTGGGCTTTGGGCTTTCAAAAAAGCTCTGTAACGATCGAAGTTCAAGGCCTGTTTATTAAGAGAGAGTTCATTAAATCCTACGTTGTTCCAGATTATTTGATAAGGTAATCGGTCTAAATTAAATTAAGATTAAAATGAACTAAGTTTTTTAAATGATTTTTAAAGTTTAATTTGAGATTAAATTTGTTTGATTGATTAATAAATTTGATACTACAAATTTGTTTCTTCATTTCATAAATTTTTTTAGTCATTTATAATTTATAGTATTATTCACTAACAATTCATAAATTTTGTTCAGAATATTTAAATTTATTCATCCAACTTAATATGAATTATTTAAATGTATTCATTTAATAGTCCTTAGAGCATCCCATTTGCGGAGAGAGATAAAAAAGTTTTAAAAAAATCAAACATTAATGTAAATCGTATATTATTATATTTTTATTTTTTAATATCATTCGATGTTAATAATTAACATTAAAAATAGGCATAAAATCATCATTATAAATTAATCATTATATTATTTATATATAAGTGTAAAATAAAAATAAAGGGTGAAACTCGTAAAAAAATTTATGAGAGATTTTTTTATATCGAAGAAATTAATGAGATTTTTTACTTTCTGATATGATATTGTAAGAACTAAAAAAAAATAATTCTCCATGAAATTTTACCATTGAATATGCCCTTATACACATCGAATGAACATAAATATTTTTATCAAATTGGATGTCAAATTTGCTTACGAAAGTTAAATTGATTTTACAATTCTAAAATTCGCTATCCAAAGCCAATTCTATTGAATTTTTGGCTAAGGAGGATTGAATAATAGATGAACATAAATCCGACTTTTATTTGAGTGTTTCATAATCTTAAAACTAAAAATAAAATAATTGTCTTTATTTTTTTTTCTCATTTTTATTTGCCGCAATCCAAATGTCATTCAAAAGGAAACCAAATTTAATTTAAAAAAAATCTAAACGAGATCTTCAAATAGAATCAATCCAACAATTAAAAATTTAGATCATGGCAAATCATTTTTTGTCTAATATTTAATAAAGCCCCATAATTTCAATTAAAAACATTACTAAACAAACACGATTGAGCAATATATTTCCCATTAAATCCTCTCTAAATTAATTATTACAGTTGAATCTACGGACAGTGTAGTATGCTACTAAACAAATCTAATGCAAGAGAAAAAAAATCTATTCAACATTCAACTTGTTGTTGCCTTGCGCCAATTTATTTAAAAAATTACATAAATTAAAAAAAAAAAAAGTCAAAACGATGAGGTTTTAATGAACAAGATTTTTGACTGAGAGCTCATCCTAAAAATTAAAAGGTTTTTTTTAGTTTTCATCAATAAAAGTGGTATTTAAATTTTTTTTTTAACAATTTCTTAAGATATTTTTGAAATTTTATTCTCCTCTAATATTGAGCATTTTAAAGATTTGTTTGAAATATTTTATTTTTGAGGGCTGCTTTGAGTATTTTCTCTATTATTATTAATAATAAAAATAAAAAATTTATGACGTAAGATCGTCGTGTCCTTGTGGGGTCCACTGTGTTTTCTAACGGTCGACTGCCGGCGCTACTGACGGATTCCATTTGAATTCCAACGCAAACTCGTCGTCCCCATGACAGACTTAACGCCGTCAATATCGTTGCGCTATTTAAGTCGTCGTGACCTCTGCTCTATCGAACTGCTCGGCGACTCGATCCCTCTTCCGCACTCCAAAATCCTCATTTGACGGCGAAATCCATAGAAGCCAAGCGATCGTGTGCCGGAATCTCACAGTTCGAGTACATTTGTGGTGCGTCGTTCTCGCTATCTTTTTATCCGGCTCCTCGGCGTTGCGTTTTCTTTTTGGGTGCCGGCGCGGTCCCGGTATTGAATGAGGATGTGATTTTGGTTGGAGTTGGATGTAGGCATGTAGCTTTGTTTTTTTGCAATCAAGCTTTTTTTGTTAAGATATTGGCTTTTCGTTTATGGGGCATATAGCGGTTTATTTCTGCGATTGAAGCTGAAAATTAGGGATACTGCCGTTTTTGTTTCGCTAGTTTACTAATATTAGATCCAGTAACTGAAATTGCAGCTCTTGGGCTTAAGAACAGTATGGTATTGCTTTCGGAAACTCTGCTGAGATGTTAAAAATGTTAAATATTTTGAATTGAATGTACCAGATAGATAGAAGATGGATATCTCTCAAAGGAGATCGGGATTTGTCCCGGTGTCGCCTTCACAGACTCCGAGGTCCACGGAGAGGCACGGGAGAGTTTTCCGGTCGTTGGATGGAAATGGTAGCTCGAGCAACAAGTTCGATAGGGAGAGGGCTGTTAACGTCCAAGTGATCCTAAGATGCAGGTGAGAACTAAAAGATGGGATTTTGCTTTACTTAATCTATCTGTATTGACTGCATATTTCCAGGCCATTAAGTGACGACGAGAAAAGAGGGAGCGCCCAGGCGGTCATTTCTTGCAATGAACATCGTAGAGAAGTTTCGGCTGCTCAGAATATTGCTAATAAGCTGATCGACAGAACCTTTACCTTCGACAAGGTTTTTGAAACCTCTGGCTTCAATATTTTGCCTATATAACTTTATTGTCGGCTCCATGCATGAAAAATCTGCCTTTATATATATATTATATAGGTTTTCGGCCCAACCTCGAAGCAAAAGGATTTGTTTGACCAAGCTGTAGCTCCTATAGTAAATGAGGTTATAGAGGGCTACAATTGCACCATATTTGCATATGGGCAGACAGGCACAGGAAAGACCTATACAATGGAAGGCGGAGGGAGAAAAGCTAAGGTATGTTTTTTCCTTCGCTGATGCAAAATGAACAATTGCTACTGCTCCGCTTGTCTTTGAGTTCTAAACTATGCAATCATGCTAGAATGGTGAGTTTCCAAGTGATGCTGGAGTTATCCCAAGGACCGTGAAGCAAATTTTTGAAATACTGGAGGCACAATGTGCTGAATATAGCATGAAGGTCTCATTTCTCGAGCTGTACAATGAGGAGATAACTGATCTTTTGGCCCCAGACGAATCAAAATTCTCTGACGACAAGAATAAAAAGCCTATCGCTCTCATGGAGGATGGTAAGGGTGGTGTTTTCGTGAGAGGATTGGAGGAGGAGGTAGTCTATACTGCTGATGAAATTTATAGAATCTTGGACAAGGGTTCTGCAAAAAGGCGTACTGCAGAGACTCTACTCAACAAACAAAGTAGCAGATCCCATTCCATTTTTTCCATTACAATTCACATCAAGGAGATTACTCCTGATGGAGAAGAACTGATTAAATCTGGCAAACTTAATCTTGTTGATCTTGCTGGTTCAGAAAATATATCACGATCTGGTGCTAGAGATGTGAGTAAACACTTAATGTTTAATTTAGTAGGACTAGTTTTCTGTTTGCTAATCGATATTTCCACTAGAAAAGTTCACTAACTGTCTCGGTTCTTGTGTCTCTCATTTTCCAATGGATTTTCACAGCTTCATTCAATATTGATATTTCTTGTCTGAATATCTTCAATTACAGGGAAGAGCAAGAGAAGCTGGGGAAATTAATAAAAGTTTGCTCACTCTTGGCCGTGTCATCAATACTCTCGTTGAACATTCTGGCCATATTCCATATCGGTATAATCTAAATCTGTTTGTGCCACATTTTCTTCTTTCCTGTTTTGATCCTTTGTAAGTTGAAGATTGTCTATTTTCTTTCAGAGACAGCAAATTGACAAGGATACTCAGAGACTCCTTGGGAGGAAAGACTAAGACTTGTGTTATTGCCACTATATCGCCATCCATCCTCTGTTTGGAAGAGACTCTGAGCACCTTGGATTATGCACACCGTGCAAAGAATATCAAGAACAAGCCTGAGGTCATTAACAACTTTCAGCTTCTCATTTGCTATCCATCTTTTAGAAACCAAGTAAATGTTAAATTATTGTATCACAGGTTAACAAAAAGATGATGAAATCTGCTATGATCAAGGATTTGTATGCAGAAATGGACCGCCTTAAACAAGGTGCATAATTGTGAATCTGTCATTTTAAATATGTTCTGATATTTCTTCTTAATTTATTTATAACTTTGAGATTTGGGTATTTAATATTTGGTGAGCATACACAATTGAGGTGTTCAATGCTCTGTTTGAGATTCCAAGTATTGCCATTGGCATATAGTTTATGTGCTCTTGAATCGATGGCTATACAAATCAAGGTATCCAATGATCTATTTTTCATATTCGATAGACATGCACCACTTGAGGTATCCAAGGATCTATTTGAGATGCTAATCATTTTATTGTCAATAGTGATCATGAACTGTTAGGCATCTTTAAGAAATTTACTATGCATCCTTGTTATGATGCAACCTTCTTGTTTTAGATCATTTAATGCATTTTTCTTGAAGCTAAATGCATATACTAGTTCTCCCTAAGTCTACATTTGTGGTATTATTGTAACTGTCATATACAACAGAGTTATTTGCTGCAAGAGAGAAGAATGGCATCTACATCCCACGTGATATGTACTTGATTGAAGAAGCTGAGAGGAAGGTTAGTTTAGAAGTATCTTAGTCATCAAGATGTCGTTCTTTTGTCTTTATATATTTAGTTTCATAATCCATTTAAATAATTGATTCATCAATGCAGGCCATGACTGAGAAAATAGAAAAATTGGAAGTTTATCTGGACTCGAGGGATAAGGTGCACCTGATCTACTTAGTACAGTGGTACCCTATTTCTTCCATAGAGGTTTGAATTAGGTATTTAAATGTTTTGACCAGCAACTAGGTGGGCTTCAAGAGCTTTACCATTCACAAAAGATACTTAGTGCAGATTTTAGTGACAAACTAGAAAAAACGCAGGTAAAACAGTATTGGCACACATCTTTAATTACTCCTGGACAAAATGTGTATACCTATAAATTTGGTGCAGGAAAAACTGGTGAACACTGAGCAACTTTATTTGGGCTTGGAAGAAACATATAGGCAAGCAAACTCTATAATAAAAGAGAAGGAATTTTTGATATCCAATCTTCTCAAGTCAGGTGAATCAAACCTTTCTTTTATCAGTTTGAGCCTTGCACCTTGATTCTATGGCAGCCTTTTTATGTTCATATCTCTGATATTGTCTGTCAGTATAATGAGACACTTAAAATTGAATTCCTCACAGGAAGTAATAATTCTAACTGCCATTTCTCTTATGTCTTAACATGAAATATTGTATTATAATTTATTGCTAAATTTCCCCACAATTAGTATTGGTTCTATATGGCATTGCTCTTAGTTAAAGAGATTGTGTAACATCTACGAGGAATCTTGCATTATAATAAAGTACTGTTACAATTCTGAAAACTTTTCCTATCCAGTTAAGTGATCGTCCGTTTGCTTTTAGACTATATTGTTTTTCACTTATTGTCTAATGCCTTCGAGGAATATTAAAAACAGAGAAGGCACTTGTTGATCGTGCGTATGACCTGAGATCTAAGCTACAAAATGCAGCTGCTGATGTTTCAGGCTTGTTCTCAAAAATAGGTCTGTACCTTCCTATTTTCCTTTTCATGCTCCTTTTTGTTGCCATTCATTAGGCTATTTTTTCATTTGGCATACAGAGAGAAAAGATAAAATAGAGGAAGGAAACAGAATACTTGTCCAAAATTTTCAGTACATGTTAACCCAACAACTGGACACGTTGCATAGAACTGTCTCAGCTTCAATTGTGGAACAGGAGAATCAACTGAAAGAAATGAAAGAAAACATGCAATCCTTTGCGTCTACAAAAGCAAAGGTTTATCTTCTGATTTTTTTTCCATTTCATTTGTTCTTAATAGTTTCTAATTATATGTCGTCCCAGGGACCTAGTTGTTAGATCAACCTCACAGATTAATTACATTAGCCAGCAGGATCTTACTGCCAACTTGTTTGATACACAGGCCACAAATGATCTTAGATTGCATGTTGACAGACTCAAAAAAATGTATCATTCGGGGTTCAGAGTGTTGGATGATTTAGCTGGTGAGCTTGGCAAAATTTCAGGAGACGCACTTGGTAGACTGAATTCCCAAGTGTCACTGCATTCTTCAGCTCTTGAAGATGTAAGTAAATTGTTTCCTAAGTAATCTATCACTTTATCTTGATGTATAGACACATGGTTATGCAGTGCTTCAGAGGAATAACTCTGGAAGCTGATCAGCTTCTAAATGAACTTCAGCTTTCTTTGTCGGACCAAGAGGGCAAGTTAACTACTACCTTTGCTCAGCGACAACGTGAGGTAGGTGGCTATTGAAAGTCAGTTGAGAAATTTTAAACAATTATAATTGTTTGCTTCTTTGAACGATCAGGGTCACGATAGAGCAATTGAATCGACAAGGTCAATTTCAAAGCTAACATCAGGTTTTTTAGAAACCCTTGATATGCATGGATCTAAACTAACCATGTTCATGGAAGAGTCACAAATTATACAAAACCAGCAACTGCACGATCTTGAGAGGAACTTTGAGGTGACTTCACATCTGCGACAATACCAATTTCATTTTTTTTTTGTTGCCATGTTTCTTTAGAAGAATCAAACAGTACCAAGTTCTTAATTGCTTCCTATTCATGTAGGAATGTGCTGCTAGGGAAGAGAAACAGTTATTAGAAAAGGTGGCAGAGATTTTAGCCACTTCAAGTGCTAGGAAGAAGATGTTGGTAAATAATGGAACTCTTTTGATAGACATGAAATGCACACTTCTATATATATGTTTTTCTGTACTTAGCAAACCCACACATGTATCGTAAAAATACTTGATGCCCTTCACAATGCTAATGCTGCTGCTTTAAAAAAAGATCAAGTTTGCATAACAGCAACATATGTATTGATTTAGGGGTTATTAAACCTAAAATCCTATACGAAAGATGCCAAAGTAATGGTTCCAACCACTTATGACATGCTTGAAAGTGATGGTGCATCTTGAATGTCAAGTCAGTTTGCAACACATTCTCATTTCCACTTGAGGTGGTGATAAATAAACATGACTTTAGATTTTTAAATTTATTATTGAGAGTTATTTCAAAATTTTGTATTTGTAATTTTAAATCCAAAATTTTGTACTAAATTTTTTTAAGCAAATGAATTCACTGGTGCAACAACTATCACTCTATACTCAGCTTTAACAGTTGATCTAGCAACCATAGCTTGTTTCTTGCCTTCTCAAGTTGCCAAATTTCCTCCAACAAATGTGCAGTTAACTTGTAATAGATCATCAGTGCTTGGCACTTCCAACCCAATCAACACCCCTGTAGTCTGTAATTTCTGAACTGTTGTGCTTCTTCATATTGATGTCTAATCCTGGTGATCCCTTCAAAAACCTCAGCATCCTTTCTACTTCTGCAATATGATTCGTCTTTGGAGCATGCAAAAATTAATTTTCCATTTTTTAATATTGCTCTTGTCATCCTTGATGTCCCCATCCAAGGGACTGCAAGCGAGTTTAGCTTCTTGCTTCTTTATTTCACTCAAAAAACCAAGTGCATATTTTCTTTGATTAAAAAAATCCTTTAGAGTAAGTTATTTCTATCCCTGGGAAATATGATCTTTTTTCTTCAACAAGAAGTATGCATTACTTAGATTATATCCAAAACAGAATTTAGTTTAGCATACTAAGCCTTTGGTGATTGCTTGAGGCTGGAGATAGCCTTTTTTAACTCAAGTTGTTGCTTGCTGTATGCTTTTGGAGACCTCGAGGAAGCTTCGTATAAACTGCTTCAAGCTCTCCTTAAAAGAATGCATTTTTCACATCCATTTTATGAAGTCAATCATTGTTGACAATCAGGGACATTGGAATTACATTTGCCGTCTCTTCCTTGTAATTGTTCACTAAAATCTTGTTTATTTCCTTGAAAACCTTGTGATTCTTGAAGTTGTTCCTCCTATTGCTCTATTCTTTGTATTACCAAAGTTGAGAAACATGTAGAAGTTTGATATCTGCCCCTTTCTTTAGGTTCAAACATCTGTTAACAATCTCCAGTCCGCTGCCGTTGAGAGAACAAGCAGTCTACAAAAGGAAATGTCCACAACTCATCAGTTCACTTGTTCTGTTAAAGAACAGTGGAGAACTTACATGGAAGAAACTGAGAAACACTATCTTGAGGATATTGCATCGGTAGGAAGTGGCAGAAATGGCCTCGAAAAAGGTTTCGAAATTTGGTAAGTCTTAATGGAAGTTAGAAAATTATGAACCGTTTCAATGTCCGCAACTCTTTCTTTAACCTTGTAATTGTTTGCAGCAAGGAAAATACTAAAATGGTTGCACAGCAGTGGAGAGATGCTCAAAATTCCCTGCTGAAGTTTGGTACAGAACATGCATCATCAGTGGATTCAATTATCAGGTAACTATCAGAACATGTTTATGAACTGATCTGCGAAACTTTTCCGACTACGGGTTTGTTATAAACTTGTACAGGAATGGATTGGATGCTAACCACCTTCAGTGTGCTAAGTTGTCATCTGTAGTCTCATCGACATTCGAAGATGTCGATGCCTCGAACGTGGATCTTCTATCCTCCATAGACTGTAATCTACCCCTGCACTGCCCTTTACTAACATACTAAGAATCAGTAACTGACATTATTGCTTCATCCAACAGGTTCATTCAAACTCGACCAAGAAGCATGTGCCGACTTTGATTCAATGCTCTTCCCGTGCCACGGAGAGCTGAGAGAATTGAAGAGTGATCACTACCACAAGATTGTCGAGATAACAGAAAACACCAGGAAATGTCTTGAAGAAGAATATGTGGTAAATTGACAGGAGTACTTGACACAATTACTTGACCTCAGTGTTCATTAACTGACTCGTACAACAAATTGATCAGGTGGATGCACCATCTTGTTCCACCCCGAAGCGTCGACCGATCAATCTGCCAAGTGCTGCATCGATTGAAGATCTATGTACTCCAGCTTTTGAAGAACTATTGAAGTCAACGGCCACTTCTAAACAAGCAAATGGCGATGCCAAAGACTACTCGGGGTCATGTGAATCTCAGTTGTCGAGAGACTCTAGGCTTCCTCTAACTGCTATCAACTAAGGCCAATTTATTTATCGTTCGTTGACCTTGAGCTGGGTTGTTCATAAATTTTGTGTGGACGGTATAGACATAGAATATCTTTCTCAAAATATGCTATTGATTCTTTGACATCAAATTGGATTGTATTGTTGTTTTTGAAAATAAAGTCACATATTAGTTCTTGACTAGTTTGTGATTTTTTACTAGGCTCGGTGAAGATTTTTGTTCGATTGTATGAGAGAGGAGTCAATGTGTTGACGGATGGTATACATGTGGAATATGAATTTCAAAATACACTATTGATTCTTTGGTGTTTATGCGGCAAGGATTTAAGTGGAGTTTGGTTTAAACGTGGGAATAGGAATAGGTTTAGTCATTCCTCTAATAATATTATTTAATTTATAAGTTGGAATTATATATGATTGTCGACGGCGGTGGCCATGGCCGACGGTCAGCAATTTATGCCGCCGCGATCGATGGTTGCGAGCGATGGAATGACAAAGATTGTAGGTGGTGGGCGGCAGGCGGCGGACGACGGTCGATGGCCGACAGTCGATGGCGGTAGGCGGCGACGGGGAGCTGTCGACGGTCGACCCTAGTGGCGGACGACGTCAAGTCTAAAGCTCTTTCCTATATTCAAATGATCCCACGTGTCTTGGCTACTACGTTCGTGATTTACCTCTCTCACAATGATAGTATGACAGACCGGTAGGAGCCATTAGATTGACGGTTCCAACCTTTACGGATAATTAGGAATCATTCTATTCCTTCATTCCCAAACCCTTAAACTAAATGCTCCTTTTCGTCAAAATCCCTTCAGAGAATTGGTTCATATGGATGGATTGCCTCATTGTAGTAAGTCTCTATCCATTGTAACACGATCAGAGGATGTCAGTGTTTCGGTGATATTCATTTGATGCTTAAATCAAACAAAAAAATATGTAAAAAAAAAAAGAAATGAAAAATATAATTATCTAAGTCAAAATTTAGAACCTCGGCTTTATCTCAATTGACTATTATATAGGAGTTCTATTCCATTTGCCAACTAGGAATACCGACCAATGGAGGTTTTTAATGAACCGTTAAGGGACAATCATTATAAAAAAGTTTCACTTGGCTTTGCAACGTGTTCCGGACCTATCAGTCGGCAAGATTATTAGGAGATTGAAGATGACAACTATTGAAAAGAGTTTTATATGTGGTCTTCAGCTTCTCGACTCTTTATAATCCCGTCTTCCAAATTCTCAACTTATAAATTCCCATGACTTTAGAGCTCCTGACTGAGTGCTCGACTGCTGAGTTCTCGACTTCCAAAGTTTCCATTTTTGAATTCTCGACTTCCTAAATTCTCGACACCTTAAGCCTTTGATTTCTCGGGCTATGAGTATCGAGTTTTTATCTACATCGTTAGGAGTTCTCAAGTGCCTAAGCTTTAAGTACCCGAACTTCATCTAGATCCCATGAAACTCATCTCTTTATCATGACTCCTCGAGTCTATACTATATCAGTGTTAAATTAGATTGTATTATTGTTTTTGAAAAATTAAGTTGCATATTAGTTTTTGCCTAGTTTATTTTTTGATCAATTTCTTTGATCAAAATAAACTATTTCAGAATGCAGCTAAATATCAAAAATTATTTATTTATTTATCAAAAAGAATTATTTTTATAAAGTCAATTCAGTTTTTGATTGCGGTGCCTTTTCATATTTTTCACGGAGTCGAAAACATATTCTCATTAAAGTTGCCACCTCAACTATCCGTGGGAGTCTCTTAACCCATCATCGGCTGTCCATTCACAAACATCAACGGTCCAAATCACGTCCGAGTCCGTACTCGGTTCCGAAGTTCGCGACTCTCCCCGCCGCTATAAATTTCCCTCCGTCCAATTCGACTCCATCGCTTCCACTTTGAACCTCTTCGATCACCGACTCTGAGGCGATATCGGAACCCTCGTCGTACTTCGATCGATAGTTTCAATTCTTCGCGAAGTGTTTGCTCTTTCGATCGATCATCTGTTGATCTGATCGCCTTCGGTTTCGCCTTAGAAGTTCTTCGATCGTGCTTGAATCTGAACCATGTCGGGACGAGGGAAGGGCGGCAAGGGCTTGGGCAAGGGTGGGGCGAAGCGCCACCGCAAGGTCCTCCGCGACAACATCCAGGGAATCACCAAGCCGGCGATCCGGCGTCTCGCGAGGAGGGGCGGCGTGAAGCGGATCAGCGGCCTCATCTACGAGGAGACCCGCGGCGTCCTCAAGATCTTCCTCGAGAACGTCATCCGCGACGCCGTGACCTACACCGAGCATGCGCGGAGGAAGACCGTCACCGCCATGGACGTCGTCTACGCCCTCAAGAGGCAGGGAAGGACCCTTTACGGCTTCGGCGGTTAGATCTTCTTACTCCATTAAAGTCTCGCCTTCGAGAGAGATTAAGAACAAAATCGGATCGAATCGTTTGCAAAGCGAGGAGATTTAGCTTTGCTCGAAGCTTCGTTTGTACCTATTGATCTGCAACATTGAATCCTGTTTACGGAACCATTTTCACGATTTTTCCTATCACTTCCAGAATCCTGGATTTGAGATTTATTACCTCTTATTCATGTTGATGCCTGTTTCTTTGAAATGCCATGGTTTTTCTGGTCAACTGCCATTTGATAATTTTTGGTGTTGTTTAATCGATATTTGCCTTCGACTAATTTATTTACTAAATTTAGTGGCGGTCTTAAGAAATTTGATTGAATCATCAGCCATCATAAATGTCCGCTTCTTCCGGTTTACCAGTGAAAGCCTATTGGGCTTTCTGGAGCAGGCCCAAAAACTATAGAGAGAGAGATGTAGATGCAGTCCAGCTGTGGACTAACAACTAGAGCGGGCCTGACGGATCAGAGGAGGGATAAAAGTTGGGGTGTTTGGTAAATAATAATAATAATAATAATAATAATATTCTTTATAAAAAATATCTATTAGGTCGGGGGGAATGCGTCACAGGAATTTGACGTGCTGGTTTTTGCATCCCAAAGTTATTTTAGGCGACAAGTCAAAACTTTTCCCAAAAAAAATAAACATCACGAACCTGATCATTTACTATTCGGTTAGTTAATACCAAATTATAATGTTAATTTCTTAAAAACCCAAATCCTAAATATATTAATGCATCAGAAATTTCCATGCCATCTTTATCAACAACTACCGCTAATTAATTAAAGTTAACATCTTGCGTACCCTAAACATTTGATTGGGTTGTAAATAAATTGAACGAATTATTAATAAAAATTGTGGATTGTTAAGTCCAATTTTGATATTTGATTCAATAATTTAGTTCGTTTAAGTATCAATTTAATTTTATTATTTTATCGAATAAATTTGAAATATATAAAAAATTTCATATTTTATCGAAGAACGTACTTAAAAGTGTATTTCTTTTTGAAAATGTTTTTCTCATTAAAAAAATATAAATCTTTAAAAATAAAAAATCAACTCTGTGATCGATGGTAGGAATGGTAATTTCCTTTAAATTTGATGGAAAGTCCTGTATCAATCCGAATGAAGGAGAATATAGAAAGATTTTTTTAATTCGATTAAATAATTAAATATGAGAATTTTTGAATTTGAATATGGAGGTAAATTTCATACAATTCTAATTATATTTAATTCGAATACTTATTAAATAATTCATTTTTTTAAAATACTAGATGGTAATAGAATATTAGAATATGATATAGATATTCAATTCCAATGTACATGGAAATGAAGATAAATATAATAAATGAGAATTAGGACAGAGAATATAGAATCTGATTCAAATTAGATCTATTGTCGTTCATAGTCGATGGTTGTCACGGCTTGTTCATGTGGCTAGGTGACCAAGCGATTGTAGTAGCTTGGTTGTATGACCAAGGACAATTTGATCAAGCGACCAGACAACTACACGACTTAGCAATTCGGTCAAGACGATCATGATGGTTGCTTAGTTGGGATTACGAAATTTTTTTAATGAAAAAGATATATAGAGAAAAAAATGTACTTTTAGAAAAATATGAAAAAATGATATGCCCTTTGAGAAGAAATATGAAATTTTAAATACGGTCTTTTGATAAACGTCCAAAAATTTAATACTTAACTCATTTAAGATTCTAGTTAAATATACTCTTTGTCATGATTAAAATAATTAATTATCCTACAATTAATACAACTTATATCAACTAATTTTGGTTAAACTATAATAGTTATGATTATATTAACAATTTTAATTAAAACTAATTTTTGACTTACTACATAAAAAATATTTTAATTTAATAGAGCATGGTGTATTAAATTTTTACGGAGTCGAACCTAACTACAATACATATTTTCAAATTGTCGTTTTAATATTTTGTGTAATTTTTAGGATAATAATAATAAGGAACGGCCGTTATAATTTGCCTGATATTAAATAAAACTAGTTAAAATATGCTGCCATCAATTAAATTTCTTTTTGTTATTGGAAATAAAGATATTGAATTAATTTGTTAATGATTAAAAAAATAACTTCTGGTGCAACGCAAACTCTATAAAAACAGAGTTCTATCGAGAGATTTGAGCAGGGCAACTCTTTCTTCTTTTCTCAGTCTTCTTCTCGTTGGGTGTTGGAACACGTACCCGATATCCCCGCTCATATCGTAACAGATCGCTGCTATTCCGCCGGCGTCTACCGTTATAAACCAACCATGTCCCGTTGTCTCGATAAGATATCTCCCGTCGACCGCCGCTCCTCCCCCATGTCCGACGCCGACGACAACCCCCGCGCCGCCTCTGCCTCCGCCTCAGACGACTCCGTCTCTCACGGCCAGATCTTCAAGTGCGTCGGTGACGCCCACCACGTCGTCGTCGAGCTCGAGAACGTCGCCGGCGACGGGAAGGGAACTGCTGGCGAGGAAGACGCCGATAAGGCTATCTCCGGCTCGCTTCCTTTCGTCCTTGCCTTCTCCAATCTCACCTACAGCGTCCGCCGGTCGCGAAAGGGGTGCTCTCTGTTGTGGCGCAGTGACGCCGGCGAGGAACAGGGGAGAAAGGTTCTGCTGAATGCCATCTCCGGCCAGGCGCGTGAAGGCGAGATCTTCGGTGTTCTGGGGGCGAGCGGGTCGGGGAAATCCACCCTGATCGACGCGCTCGCGAACCGGATTGTGCGCGAGAGCCTCGAGGGCTCCATCACCCTCAACGGCGAGAAGCTCGAGGGGCGGCTTCTCAAGGTGATCTCAGCCTACGTGATGCAGGACGACCTCCTCTACCCGATGCTCACCGTGGAGGAGACGCTCATGTTCTCCGCCGAGTTTCGCCTCCCGCGCTTCCTCTCCGCCGCCAAGAAGATGAGCAGAGTGCAAGCTCTGATCGACCAGCTCGGCCTCCGTGCCGCCGCGGGGACCATCATCGGCGACGAGATCCATCGCGGCGTATCTGGAGGCGAGAGGCGCAGGGTCTCGATCGGCATAGACATCATCCATGACCCGATCTTGCTGTTCCTCGACGAGCCGACCTCCGGCCTCGATTCCACCAGTGCGTACATGGTGGTGAAGGTGCTGCAGAGGATCGCTCACAGCGGGAGCGTGGTGATCATGTCAGTTCACCAGCCGAGCTACCGCATCCTCTGCCTCCTCGATCGGCTCCTCATCCTCTCCCGGGGCAGCACAGTCTACGCCGGCCCGCCCACCAGCCTCCACCCTTTCTTCGCCGACTTCGGCCAGCCGATCCCCGACAACGAGAACCCCACCGAGTTCGCCCTCGACCTCATCCGCGAGCTCGAGGCCACGGATGATGGCGCGAAGTCTCTCGTCGAGTTCAACCTTGCACGCCAAACACTGCCCGTCGTCTCCACCGCCGGCGGCGAAAAATCGTCTGTTTCGCTGGAGGATGCCATCAGCGCCAGCATCTCGCGCGGGAAGCTGGTCTCCGGCGCGGAGGGAACGATGACGACGGCGGCGACGGTGCCGAAGCACGCGAATCCGTTCTGGATGGAGACGCTGGTGCTGACGAAGCGGTCTTTAGCGAACACGCGGCGGATGCCGGAGCTGTTCGCGATGCGACTCGGCTCGGTGCTCGTCACGGGGTTCATCCTCGCCACCATCTTCTGGCGCCTCGACGACACGCCCAAGGGCGTCCAAGAGCGGCTCGGCTTCTTCGCCATCGCCATGTCCACCATGTTCTATACCTGCGCCGACGCGCTCCCTGTTTTCATCCAAGAGCGCAACATCTTCATGCGGGAGACGGCCTACAACGCCTACCGCCGCTCCTCCTACGTATTCTCCCACTCCCTGGTCGGCTTCCCGCCGCTGGTTCTCCTCTCGATAGCCTTCGCCCTGACAACGTTCTTCGCGGTGGGGCTCGCCGGGGGGTTGCAGGGGTTCGTCTTCTTCGTCCTGATGGTGCTGGCGTCGTTCTGGGCGGGGAGCGGGTTCGTGACGTTCCTGTCGGGGGTGGTGCCGCACGTAATGCTGGGCTACACGGTGGTGGTGGCGATCCTGGCCTACTTCCTTCTCTTCAGCGGCTTCTTCATCAACCGCGACCGGATCCACGA